>JAUCMP010000025.1:4007500-4576184 GCA_030770545.1 Macropodus opercularis
TTTTTGAGCAGATATTCCCAAGTTCCTGACCAACCACACCATTTATTATTCGTGGGAGGGGAACCCAGTGAACATCAGCTGCGACGTGATGTCCAACCCTCCGGCCACCATGCTGTGGAGGAGGGAGCGCTTCACCATCTCTGCCGAGGGGACGGCGAACACGCGGGTACACGGTGCAGAGGGCAAGTCCGTCCTGGAGGTGGGCTCAGTCCTTTCCTTTATCATCTGCGGATCGATGCTCCTTCTATCTCTGACACGTCGTAGCATATTTATAGGTTTTCCTTCCCGTTTCCCCTGCTTCTAGGTGACGCCCATGTCCGACAGGGACTTCGGCCGCTACAACTGCACAGCCAGGAACAACATCGGGGTCCGATACCAGGAGTTCATCCTGGCACAGGCAGGCGAGTCTGCGCGGCCCCCTTGAGTTAAAGCGATGGGTGACTTCATTTCACGTCTGGAACGTGTGGAGTCGCGACCTCACACCTTTTGAATCACTACTCTCACTGTAATCTAAGCGTTCAGCTGCTATGTAACCTTCTACCTCGCTGCTAATGCTAATAGCCTTCTTTGCAATTCGCAGGAAGATAAATTCCGCTACTCAGGGTAGCCTAATCTCAAATAGTGCCAGCTGATTTACCATAGCCTTCGCTATTTACTGAAGTGCTCCCTAATTTACTGTAGCGCAGGCTAATACACAATAGTGCAGTCCAATTATCTTTAGTGCAGATTGAATTGCTCTGGCTATGGAGAAAAGAAGGGAGCAAAAAGCTGACCTAATATGTAGTCTAGCAGGAAAATGTGTTTGGAAGTTTTTGTGACGCTTGCGATTCTGCACAAACGGCCACACACAAAGGCAGGGACGCCTGAGACGAGGTGACGAGGACCGTAAACTGTTTCCTGTTTTACTGTTGCGTGTTTGCAGATGTCCCGTCAAACCCTTACTCCGTGCGCCTGTCAGCCGTTTCTCAGCGCTTGGCCACCGTTACCTTCATGAAGCCAGACTCTCACGGCGGCGTTCCCATCAGCTACTACCTGGTCCAGTACAAGGAGGTGGGCCTGCAGGACTGGAGGGACGTCAAGTCGCACAGCATCCAGAGTGAGTGGTGCTTGTTCTCGCCTCGGCTTTAACAGCGATGACAAGGCCGCTGTAATGTTTCATTAGTTATTGTTCAGACGTAAGGACCCTGTGTGTTCTGCGTGACAGCTAAAAGCCCATTTGAGCGTGTGTGGGCCATTAGCATTTCTGTTTCAAGACCGAGGCAGGTTGGGTCTGTCAGATCAATATGAAAGCTCTCAGATGTTCTGGTTTCACGGACGTTTCCTGAGGTTTGTTAACACAGGGGGTCATCTGTACCAGTGATCCAAAGATAAATTACTGAGAAAGACTCACATCATCATCTCTAGTGAGCTGAATGATCTGTTTCTGGTTTTTAACATATTCTTCCAATATTCTAACAGCCGCTGGGTTTCAATGTGCTCCAATACAAAGTTATACTATACTAAACTTGTACTAATATCCTGATATATCAGTAGTCAGAGTTCCGTGTCCGGCAGACGTCCTGACGCGACTCTGCATGACCTCCATGCACGTAGCTGTCAGTGTGGAAACAAGCTCTCACAATCAACAAGAAATCGCTTTTCTAATTTTGTCACCCAGTTTAAAACACGCAGCTTAGACTAGTGAAGCTACGCCAGATTAGTGTCCCATCCAGCTTCAGCCAGCGCCTCTGCCGGTTAACCCCATACACACAGCTCACGCTCATCAAGCATGCGCAGAAGCTCCATCGAGCGATCCGTCATGCGGCCCCTTAAAGCCGCGGCTCTGAGATCCTGTTGGGTCATGACGAACCTTAAACGCCTCGTAGGTGCCAGCTCGCTCCTTCGCTTCTTATGCTTTATGACTCCAAATTGATTTTTGAGCCAGTTGCTGGAAACGTACAGCAGAAGGTGAAAGAAGGATGGATGGGAAATATAAGCCAGAGATGGATGCTGTGGTGATAAGAGGTTCTGACAAACCTAAAGGGCTTATCGGTAATATCCCTCATTTCAAAGTCATTACGAAATGGAGATGCGGTGACGTGAATACCGAACAGCAGCTAACGCTTTAATTGTATATGATAAAATGCGCCGCTCATGTAAAGGAAGCGAAGCAAGGACACGCATGACTAACAAAGGGAGGCAACGTCAGGGGCTGAACTGGATAAATAAAGCTTCATTGTAAATGTAATTTTAATAAATGCGCCACTTTGTTTGAGATTGGGACTAGAATATTAAACTAGGGAGCTGGAATAATTACAAGCTAGCTAAGTGGCATCATATAATCATAGAAGCCTCTTCAGATACCCTCTAAAGAAAGTAGTTACACAATAAACTCTTCAACATAATGAGATGCCTGGACTCGTTTCATTCCAATGCTTTTGCCCAAATTGAAATGTCTGCTTATAGCCTGGAAAGTAACCTAGCATGGCTGCAAATTGCAGAATTTGTTTCTCAGTTCCGGGGACTGAAGAACTGCAAAAGCACCTATTACCATTCAAGTATTTAATTTGTGCCGACTGACAATAACAACAACTTCCACTGCTGACTCTCTGCTGGCTTCTCTGAATAGTCAAGATGATGCAAATGGCTCCAGTGACGGCAGCATTTAAACAGTATCTGTGGTGTGGCGCGATAATGACATCTGCAGTTTTATTCATGATGCAATTTACAGTATGAATGCAACACACTGCACCGTTTTCATTTTTATAATGTCCTGGGATGCTGCAGATTCTCATTTAATTAATAACTTCATTATCATTTCTTTTTTAATGTTCTTGTCACTATCTGCCTGTTTAATCTACAGCCAATTCAAATGTTTAATTTTTTATCCATTTTGTTCACATTGCTTTAAACATCGGGGGGTTTTTATGTGGAACAATAAAATCAAGTCGCATTTAAGACGTGGCCTGTTCATAAATACCACGAGTCACTTTTTATGGGGATTTCATGTTATATTTACATAAATGATTAAAGTCCGCTCCCGTCTCCCTCCAGCAACCGTGGTGCTGACAGGACTGGAGCCCAATACGACGTACGAGGTTCGAGTGGCGGCTGTTAACGGGAAGGGTCAAGGAGAGTTCAGCCACACGGAGACCTTCCAGACTCTACCCATCCGTGAGTGCGTCAGCTTGGTTCACCGGTTCTGAGCCGCTCTGCTCGTTAGGCTCCGGCTCGGTCGACACCTTCGCCCACTGAAGCCCAGTCGCAATCGCTTCAGTCATGATTCAGTGGGTTTATGGTACTTAGACGGGGTTAACTGTTAATTATGGGCCCATCCTAGCAGTTAACAAATATCGATGTCCAGGAGATAAGTGACTGCTGCATTGTACAGGAATGTCAGCATTTTAATGAAACTGACAATAAAGCTGATAATATATCACACAGAAGATTTTTGCAGGCAGAAAGATATGTGGGGTCTGGATTTATAAAATAAGATACAGTGGAGGTCTAATAAAAGGTATAACAGTAACAGTAACGGTATTTGCAGTGCGACTGTTACGACCTCCTCATGTTTCAGTCATGTGAACCCACATTACTGGGGCCTGGACTGGATCCTGTCAAATCTGTGTCCTGATGTAAAACTGCTGCATTAAAATTATCTACTGCAGCGGTTTTATGACACGCATTTTATTTATTCCTGAAAACAGGGTTGCAGTAAAGCCAGGCAGCGCCACAGAGGACGTGGTAATACCGCACAGCAGCGCAGCTACTCAGAGCAAATGGAAAGAAGACCCAATTAGTAAAATACAGTGAATAATAAGGGCCTCCGGTCCAGATTACTTCTAGCCAGGCGGTGGGAGTTGCCTTGTAATATGAAATTAATTCACCCTAAAACCTTCTCTTTCCTTGTTCTGCATTCTTATCTCATATCTCACGTTGCCACCTGCTCTCCTCTCCGCGAACGCACACACATCCTCTCGCAGAACAAACACTGCAGCTTTGCTCCTTCTCTTGTATCCCTCAGGGGAGCCAAGTCCGCCGGCGGTCCACGGGCAGAGAGGAATGGGCAAGGCCTACAGGCTGGGGCTGGTCAAGCAGGATGATGGAGGGATGCCCATTGTGGAGTACATAGTCAAATACAAGACTGTGAGTCATTCAGATTATTGTGCAATTAAATTCAAATTCTGTTCTCAGAATCCGCTGTAATTAAGACTTCAAGCCGAAAGGAAATGAGCAGAATACTGATATTTCTTCAAGCTGTCAAACCCTTCGCATCCTGGAAAATGAGCTTATCACCCAAACGTGTTTCTGTTAAGACAACGGAAATCTGTAAAAGCTGCTATAACTTATTGCCACAAAGCACCATTATCATCGTTAAAGCACATTAGTAGCTGCTACGTCTGCTACGACGACCACGTCTCGTATAAACCGTGAGTAGAGTCAAGTAAAGTACTTACGTGCATGACGTGCATGTTAGTCCACAGTCTGAACTGGTTAGAAACGTTCAAAAAGTGTTTGCCAGAGACGACGGTGCCCAGCTGTTAGAGGAAAACAGGAAACTACTGTATGTGTGACCCATTTTCAAAGATTTAAGTCTTAAGAAGGAACCAATGGGCTCCAGGCCGAGCACCACAGTCGTGTACTGGGAGGATTTGGTCTTTTTATAGAATGTGGAAAGTAACAAAAATGATTCGCTTTAACCTGATTAGAAAAAAATATTTAAAAGCAAAATAAGGAATTTTGTTAGGCGGATGAGAGAATCAAATTAGGAGCCCAGAGAAAAAGACGGCTCAGCCAAGTGTTTGTGGCTTCACAAGCCGAATATGAAATGATTTAAGGCTATAATTGGTGTTTTATAAACCAAATGGAAGGTTCTGCACGTCCAGGAGCAACAACACTGAGTTTTTTAGTTAGGATTTTCTAGGATTGATACAGTTACTTACATTAATCATGTGGGTCATAATAATGTTTTTTTGTAATTTCTCAAAAGTATAACTAACCCAGTGTTTTACTAAAAGCAAAGTTGCTGAATGTAAAAGATGGAGGAAGGTAGTTAACACATTGAAGATCACCCAGCTGAAGGTGCTTCTTTCATTTTGAAGGCTTCCCTTTGATCCAGTAGAAAACACAGCCAACGTTTCCAAATTCTCGGCTGTTCTTCGTGTTGACACTCAGATGCGACACCGGGGAAGCTTTTCCTCTCAGCCGAGAGCCTGAGTCGCTGGATTGATAGGTTCCCATTGACTGAGCTGAGTGGGTGCATTTGTGACAAAATGAAAGTGTTCTGCTTGGGAATTTGTACTTTCAAATCCTTGTGTCACACACAAACTTGGCGTTCACTCATCTATTTAAGTAGTTGATATTCATGTGTAAAATAGGAAAAAAGCTGCTTAGGCTTACAAGATAAAGCGAGCGTCTCAGATGAGACCAGGACAGAATAGATGGCACTCGTACAAAAACTCTCCACGGGACTAAGTGGTTTTGAGCAGGTCTAAATCTCCTATCTCCCCGTTTCATGATGTGTCCAAGCAGGTATTACTGCGTCTCATTGAGAAAGTGACAGCGATTTCAAATAATACTGCCGCAGATGAAAAAGTTCTTTTGAAAAGAGGGAGAGAAAGTCTCTGCGTTTGGAGGCTGATGCTGGGGAAAAGGTGGACGCCTCACTTTTCAGTCACGGCCTCGTATCACGGCCTACTCACAACGTGTGACCTGTAGTAGCTGGACGCCAATCAAGATATTATATATACTATATATATGTACATGGACAATTTTTATGCCCTTGACATTGAAAATGGTGCCAAGGAGTCAGGAGTGATTTGATGCTGTGAGTGTACAGCTCTCACGCAGACTCTTTCCAGCCTCAAGTTGCCTCCGGATAAGGAGACGGGACTGAAAGAAATAGAGAAGGATGTAATGAAGGGGGGGGGTTCACGACAGCTATCAGGGACCGTGTGGGGGCTTGATGGAAAGCAGAGGATTACCCTTTCTTCTTACCTATGCGGGTGCATCTGCGTGGGCGTTTCTAATTGTAATAACTCTCACAATCCCCAGATTAAAAACACAAAGGCTAAGCCGCTGTTTATCACATTAAACAACTTCCTCTGCCCCCTCGCAGACGATAACTGAAATTTAAAGCCCTCCATCCTTCCCTTTTCCTCCGCTGTCAGGATAAAGAGGAGCAGTGGATGACCAAGCTGGTTCCAGGGGCCAATGATTTCGCGATGCTCCAGCCGCTGCAGTGGAACACGAGATACGAGGTGGAAATCACAGCGCGCAACGTCAAGGGGCTGTCGGAGCCGACCTTCTATCAGTTCTTCATGCCACAGAAGCCTGACATCACAGGTAAAAGCATGAAAAGAAATCTTTGTGTTGTACAGTAACAGCCCGTGTCGACACACACACCCGTACCTTCCTCGCCTGTTTCTTCCAATGCCCCCGGAGAACATTTCTGAACTTTTGGTATTAAGCGCTGTGTAATTCCTGCCGCCGGAAGACGCGATAGCGTTGGGAATAACAAAAGCAAGAGAGCAAGATGTTCCCGTGAAGATAGAGCGCGCGCCTCCGAACGCAGCAGGTCCTGCTGTCGCTTCGCTCTCTGGGCGAATGAGGCTGCCGTCAGGAGAAAGCGATGCCTACACCTCCCCTGCAGTGGTCGCAGTGGATGTCTCCCTGTTTAAGTCCCACAGAACAAACACAAGCCCTCAGCTCCAAAACAGCGTCCTGCTGTAACTAATCCACTGAAAACATCTGTGTGACAACAGAGCTGCATTTGATGTGTGTAAGGAAAAGAGACGCCTGAACTTTCGTCGTCGTGCTGAACGGCAGGATGTGTGAAGCAACTCTACTCGACGACTCGTCCTACCGTGATCCGCATTTGAGTCGGGAGCGAGTAATGGTAACAGTCACCAAACATCCTAAGCTTCGGGGAAGGGAATTTGATGGACGACACAGCGCTGCCAGATGTGTTCATTTAAGGGCTTTTGTAATATTTCAGTGTATTTTCTCCCACACAGCTGAGGTCCGCAGCATTTCGCCAAGGTGGAGTAAAAGTGTGTCACGTGTCACCCACCTGAAAACCAGAGGGCGAACATCCAGCTCCTTTAACGTTCGGCTCCAGCTCGGTGCGAAACATCAGACTCTCTGAGCAGAAACAGACACATTCGCTTCGGTTGTTAAAATCCTCATGTGCCTGAGAAGAATCTCATAACGTTTCAACGTCATCCACTAATACTTCTTCATATACCAGTAGGCGAACTCCTGCGTAAGTTAATTTGGTTCAGTTTTATTAGCGTTCATTTTTGTTTACATCCAGCAAAACGCAGACTGTGATTATGGCTTCGTTCTTTCCACGCGGCCTATTGCTGTTAACAAACTATTAATTATCTCTGTGGAAAGAATTTGAAAAAGGAGATGGAAATGTATTTTCAGCGACAGACAGCAAATTGTGCTGCACATAACAAAAAGCCCGTCAACAAATAGTTTGATATGAGCATAATGCGAGGCTGCGATTGGAATTCATTGAGAGAAAAGACCATACGTTCTGTACCAAGCCAAACGGGCACAGACGCGGAAACGTATTGACTGGAAACTAATGAGCAATTATTTTCAAGAAAAAGTCTAGAAAGTCATTTATCAACAACAAACACTCAGTGGCTTTCGCTTCTCAGATGCATTTTAAGGTTTCTGCTGCTGTGCATGTGTTTACTGCACGTCTATTGACAAAGCAGTTCGATGCAGCCCCAAGGTTTCATGATCTGGAGCAGAATTTTCATCACAGTGGCTTTAGATGTGTCCCAAGACCTTCCCATGGCGGCGGACGATTTCGCTCCCAGGGTTGGCTGGAAACAAAGCCAGCAGGTGACGTGGAGACACCGCGGGCTGCGCTTTCCTTCTCCCTGTGAGGTGCTGCCTTACGGATCGGCACAGAGCTTCTGCACGGCCGGGCCGGTTCCGTTCTCGTTCTCGTCCTGTGATGTTTTGTGGCTTTTCCTGTCTTGCTCGTTTCCAAGCCCTGCAGGCGCGGCGTGGATGCAGATGCACACGCCTGTACGCACCACGCAGCCGCTCCCGTACAGCTACAACACGTATAGAAATTCATACTGGAAGCCTGAATGTTTTATGCATTTCTCCCTTAAGTGCTACCAGTCATGTGGGGAAAACAGAGGCCTTTGCTTTCCTTTCCAAGCCTGTTGCTGCATCCATTTGTGCTGCTTTTGATCAAGCAAGTGTTTGCCCCTGTCATTACCGCGCTGGCTAAACGGCCTGTGAGCGTGTGCGCTGCTTTTCAAACAGAAAACAAGACTAGGGGAACGGCGAGCTTAAGGCGGGTCACTTCGATTGGCTGTCCTCTCTTGTTAGCGAACAGCGGTGCATCGTGGGAAAGGGCCCGAGAGAAAGAAGGGAGACGGAGAGAAAGCGCTTTCCTCTTAATGTGTTTGTTTGAAGAGGAGTAACGCCGCTAAGCTTTTTGGCTAAGGAGGCAATAAAGGCCTACAGTTGAAACAGCGTCTCGTACTGTACGTGACCCAAACTCACACAAGCTCCATTCGCTGCAACTTTTTCTCAACTTTTCTATCTTTCACGCGCTTGAGACTTTGCAATTACCCGTTTTGACTTGGAGCCAGTCCCATTCCAATTTACAGCTTAATAATAGCAGTTTATGTTGCTACGTTTTCATTAGGCCGAGTCGTCAATCTCAATATTTTTCAGCCAAAACGACGTCCATATATTTATATAATCTGGGAAAGTCGTGCAGGTTAAACATAGCAATGACTCACATTTTCTGCTGCGCTGAGTCAAATTGGATGTTGAAGAAGTCTGGTCAGTGTTAACTCAATCAGCAATATTAGATGCGAAATATCTGCCAATCCCAATTTTTCCAATTCAACGCCTTGTTTCTCCGTCGCTCATATAAACAGCCGCTCGCACACTTGATGAAAGAAACAGCTTTTTCAAAATATGTCCGCGGTATATAGGTGCCTACTATCTCCCGCCAGCCAATTTCTCTCTCCACGTATTACCCATCTGCAGGGTATTGAGTCGCGCTTCTCTTTTTTCTCCTCATCCTCGTTTCTCCATCCTATTTTAGTTTGTAACAGGCTGCATAACCTTCCTACCCTCACGCTTGCACAGAATCCTTTAAGGAAAACGCCATTGATTGCAACACTGCCCCTGGTTCCTTTTCAATTTATTCTTCTTCCGTCAAGTCTTTTTTTGCAAATCAAAGCGTACGTTTAGACCTTCTAAATCACTGCCGTGTCCCTCTGCCCTCCCCAATTACAACACTGTGTCTCTAACACCGGCTCTTTTGCCTTGTTAACCTTTCTGCTGCATCACCCCATTGATAAACACACTTGTCATTTCCGTCAAACGTTGTAGCCCTGAGACCACAATGTCCTGACGGGAGGGCCCATTAATATTAAACAGCTCCATGTTTAGTTTAAGCTACGCTGATCACACAGGTTAACGTATTGTGCTGTAATATTCTTTGGTAGCTTAATCCGCAAGAATGTGTCGTATTTTATTGCATTATAGATCCTATTAAAGTGCGAGCACATTATTTTGGAAATTATTACATTTGTTTTACAGTCAAAAATGCTGATACCAGTAGTTCAGGGTAAATAAAGCGCTTTCCTTTGGTAACTTCACTAGATGATCAGAGACTCCATCCTCCATTCATAGACACAAAACGTATAATCAGTAAAGATGGTAAAGCAGTCGTGACCGAACCCCCCAGCGGTAAATGAGGTAGCTCTCTGTGTCGGACTCGTGCGGTTCGATGCAGGTTTTTTCCTGTGCAGGGCTCTGTTGTGACTGCTGCATTTTTCCTGGCTCTTTTCTCTCCTTCCAGTCATGTGCCATAAAAAGCCATGATTGAAACAGGCGCCATAGATTTTGTTCGCAATAATCTCATCAAAGCACTTGAAGAAATAATTTGAAAAAGCTTCTGCCCTCTCCTGAGAGCTCAAGTGAAACTTTTTCCTGGAAGAGATGCCAGCATATCAAAATTGAAAATAAGTACTTTTATAGCTGTCCATTACATTAATCAACTCTCATCAATTTTCAAAATGAAAGTCATTATTTTTAAAGTAATGTCGGGAGAGAGATGCATGGCAGCCAGCTCTGCTGTTAGTTTACAGCAGAAGGAGGTTATCAGAGGGAAAACATTCAGATTTTGTTATTAAGTCACTGATTCAATATGATGAGTTTTCCACCGGCTGCTGCTAAAACATTACCTGCAGCCTCAGACAGTAGGAAACTGAAGCTGCTGTAAAGAGATCCTCCCTTCACTTTGTTTACCTCAGTGTCTGAAGTCTCTGCTCTTGAAGGGTCCAGATGAAAATGATTGCTTTCTTGGGTAGAAATCTCTGGCACAAAAAAGCATCTGCTGCTGAAATGCAATGAAAATAATCTCAGACTAAGGTCAAATGTGAATCTGAGACCATCGAACTGTCAAAAAGCTCAGTGGACGCATGTGAACTGAGCCACTGGGAGAAAGGCGTTATTCTGAAAGTACAGGTTCACCATATTTTCATAAGTTCAGATTCAGTCAGTAACACGTAGACGTCATATTCTCTCATTTCCCACAATTAGTTCACACATTAGAGCTTGTACCATTTACATAACAGCTGCTTCATACTATTAAAAACTTTCATTCAAAGTCCCAAAAGATTTCCACCTCACAACTCCACCAGAGCCACAGAGTCACCTGTGACATATGTACAACTTGCACCAAAGTTATTTCTGTGTGGGATCAGTCTACTCATCAGCTGAACAGCCATCAGCACTAAAGGAAACACGATTCATCTCATGTAATACTTTTTGAAAACCTGAGCTGTTACGTGTTTGTCTGCTGAGGCTCACAGACGTACGAAAGGCAGCTTAGAGTGAGGAGAAGACCGAGGAGATGACGGGGTGACTACAAGACTTTTGTGCAGATTGAATAGTGAGACCTTGCTAAAGATCTGCTTTTTGTTGGAGGCGTACTTAAAAGTTGTGAAGTGCAGTTCACGCGCTTAGATCCGCGTCTGTCTTCGCTGTTTAGACTTGAGTTGAACTACGAGGCTCGCGGTTAAGACATTCGAATTACCCCCGAAATAGGTGCTAACCCCGGGCAGCAGCAATTACTGGAAAGTGGACCACATTTCTTTGAAGTCTTTCGGGGCAGTTGTTAAGGATGCCACACTCTTTTTAACTTAACAGTGATTTGCCACGTTTTCAGTTTCCTCTACTCTGGCTCTCGAGTGCACTCGAGTTGCATCGCAGCTCATCTGCCTCCTCCTTGGAAATGGACAAAAAGCAAGGACTCATCCCTCTCCTTCAAACTAGACAGTATGTAATGATTATCTTTAATTCTCAGACGGCCTCCTTTCTCTTCAGCGCTTCCAAAGCGAGCACATCCACAAATAATTATGTTTATCACCCCGCAGATTAGCACCTGCTACCTTCTTAATCAATGAATGCCCATTCGGTCATGATTAATCAAGTCACTGCCTCTGAGATCCGACGGAGGGACAGTCAATCACAGCTCAGGCCTAATGAGTTTGTTTTGTCAAATTGAGATGTATATGAATTGCTTCAGTTGATCTCTAGCTATTGAATGACGCAGCTAATGAGCCTATATATCAACACGCAATCAGAAGAAATCTGTAAAAGAGTTAATAGAGCAGGGAAAGAAGAATTAATTGAAACAGCATCTGAAGAATCGAAGTCTGTCAAAGCACACGTCAAAGTGGACTAATTCCAGGAATTCAGTTCGTTTGCCTCAGTGGCTTCTAGATGCTCAACATGTCTTCATTAAACCGCTTTACTTTTATTATTTAGTCTCCGCTTTTGATAATATATCTTGTGAGCAATACATCCAGTAAAGTGCCGATCTATGCTTCCTGCCATAAACAAATCTGTGCATAGGAAAAGCTCAAAACCAGGTCATCGTTTTAAAACACAAAGTCAATTATACGATTGTCCTCCGCCCAAAGCACAGAAGCCGTGGCTGTGCCTGCTGTCAGTGGATGTTTCTGTGAGACTGACCTCCAGCAGGACAGCATGACGCAGCATGGAGGCTTCTGCGGAGGCGGGCGGAGTCACTGCAGACGACACCGAGTGACAATGAGCACGCACTCACCGCTGAAGACCAACCCTTCAAGCAAGGACGGTTCGTTAGGCAGGACTCTCCGTCCACTAATGGAAGTGTATTGCATATTTAGGAAGCACTACTCAGTAAACTATGCTTGTTAATCCACGTTTACAGTTGCAGGACGTCTTGCTCCTCTGCATCCAGAGAGTTGCTCCTGCAGAAACGGCCTCATTACTTCTCCTTAGCAGCTGCAGGTGGTCACGTGAACACGTGTTGCAAGTCTGTGGAAGAAGAAGACATCTCGTTTCCGCAAGGAAAGAGCGATGCCATTTATTTATTCGTCGGTCTCAAACGTCTTCGCACTAACCTTTGCTACGGGCTGGATTTGAACTCTGCCTGGTGTGAGATCCGTGCATTCTGTACACCTGCCATCCCAATTACCTCATGACATCTTCATTTCAGGTCATAAATAGAGTATTTAATTCAGTCACAAAGAGCATTGCCTCTAAATGTAATCCCATTAGCTATAGCTCCTTTGTGCTTCATTATATGTAATATATTGAACAACCTGCTTTGATGTTTGATTGACTGCTCAGAGTTTACTGTTGTACGAAGCAATTTCCAAAACTACAATAGCTGTTTTCCATCAGTTGTAGATTTCTACAGGCTTAGTGTCACAGCTCAACAAAAGCCCATAAATAAGTCAAAGGGCTGAGTCAAGCTCTGTAATAACAGCAGAACAGAAGACTGAGCAGAGCGAAGGTTTATAGACGGAGAGATGTCAAACAAAAGAGAAGCTGAATGAAAACATGCAGTGACTTACAGCCTGGACCTGACCTCAAGATGTTTCCCCTCACGTACGGCAACGTGACGCAAACTCTGCTCCCATGGCCCAGATTTACTGTGGGTCTGAGGTACACAGACATTTAGAAAACGTCATGAAGCAAAGAGAAAAAGTGACGTTTAGTTTCACTAAACCCAGCAGGAACCTGTTTAGAAGGTAAACCACGTCACATTTTAAAACACATTCAAATGTCAGTTTTCAGTTGTTCTGTCCACTGTATTGAGTTGTGTCTTTAATTCATAATACATGACGTAGAAATCAGCCGCAGCTCAGACTCAGACCTTTTGCAAACGACTCCCAGCCTTATCGGCGCAACAGCACGAGAAGACGCTGGTGTAACTTATCAGTCACGTACTTTATAGAGTATTTCCAGGCGTTTCAGGGTGAGAGCCGAACACAATGTGGATAAAACCGTTATCCAGATGTTCCCAAATAATTCAGGCCTTCAGTTGAATGGGTCCTATTAGTTTTTAATTTGAGAGTAAATGCCATCGGTGTTTTACGGTATAATAAAGTATTCTGCCTAATATTATTATGGATGCTCCATTATTATAAGGAGCTATTACAAGGGCTTTATGCGATGCAAAATGTAAACTGATATGAAGGCCTAAGGCCACAGCAAGTGTTTGATGAGAAGGAAGTATTGCTCAAGGAAAGAGCTGTTACCCGCTATCTGTTTCAGAGCGCGGGAAGCTTCAGGAGAGGTGTTGTTTACCATCCCTGCATCTGTGGCTTAGCGGCCAAATTAACTCAGATAAACTTCCAAAAGGTGAGAATACAAAACAGCAGCCTGTGGCAGCGAGACAATATTGATCCAGTCTGCGAGTTTCAATTCCACATACCCGGACTCGTGACGACGCAGCTGCTTTAATTACGATTCTTCTTTGCCACAAGGTTCTCCTTGGACTTCATCGGCCTGTGCTGTGGCTCAGGGTCCGTTGTCTGCAGCCTCAGCTCTAAGTCAGGAACAAACCTCCAGTGCAACGCAGGAGTGGCACACACTGAACTCTACCAGCTCCTCATCCCTCTCGACTGTAACGCACATCACTGAAATCACTATCAATACAGTGATTTTTGTGTTGGATAAAGCTCAACTAAATATCTGCTTTTTTGCTTGATTTGTAGTCCCGAAGCTAAACTCAACATCAAAAAGTGAACATGATGTACAGAATAACAAATGTGGTAACTTCGATGTCTGTTCCTCCTTAGTATGCAGATCTGCTACAGAGTAAGAATCTGTAATCGCAGGGGTTCTAGGATCTTGCAGAGTGTAGTTTGTCAAAGTTTAATGGGGATTTATCCGGATGCCAACCCCTCCCTCGCGGGTTAAAGACATTTTTATTCTCTATAAACGTACGTGAAATGTGCCCAAATTTATCCCGATCTCCAGCTACAGCGCAGGTGGGAACCACACCTACCCATTCAGCTCACGTTACACGGGAAACAGCAGCCGGTCCAGGCAGAGCTCTGGCAGCATTCGCTCCTCGCTCACTGGGGATTTCTGATTTGTTCTCGCGGAGGCGCCAGACGTCGCCACTCAGCTGTCTTCATATTAATGTCTGATCCTCTCTTTAACTTGCAGCCGACTGAACACCCATATGAGAACGTCCCTGAGCAGGAAAGTTCATAAACTCTGGCTCCTTTGTCGCTGATTACTCCTGGCAGAGGCTGACCTCCAGCTGTCAGCACTGATCCTACAGTGGGATGCTCAGTTTGCTCAACCCCAGGATCACTTAAGGGCACCGCTCTATTCAGCGGTGCCCGCTGGGAGCTTCTCTTTACCGCGTTGCTTTCATTTTCTCATTACTTTCAATTGAAAGCAGGCCCTGCTGCTTGTTCTCGACTGGGCCGAGAGCTTGATGTGTTATAGAGCGGAGACTGCTGACCGCTATGAAAGCGAGTCGTCTAACTTTTAGCTGAAAATACCCACTTTGCCTCCCATGTGAATCTGTTTAGCGCTGCAAGCTATGAAATAAAAGGTGCCCAGTGGACTCAAGGGCTGAAACATCAGTATTATGGCAGTGCTGACGCCTGCTACCTTGAGCTGCAGAGCGCTATGATATAGCTGATGTGCGTGGACTACGCTCAGCTCCTGTGGAAACGGGAATGTTGACAGCTGGCACATTACAGCAAAGGTACAGAAGCAGGACCTGAGGGCGAACACAGAAGCTGTGATGTGTGGTTTCCGGCTCGTAAAATGTTTATGAATCTTTTCTGTCGAGATTGCTGTCAGGGTCTTAGCAGAACAGAACCCGCAAAGCCTCTGATAATGCTCCTAAATCAGCAAGTAAAGTCTTTGAAACTTTTATTCCACTTATTGTATATCAAATCTTCATAAGGCTGAAATTGATTTGTTACGGAGGAGATTTGGTGGATCCCTGCTAATAATCAAGATTCTCCGCTGAGGATTGTGTGGAGTCGAGGCGTTGTGGATTAGGATTTATCTATGTGCTGGAAACCATCCAGCTCTCGCCACAGGAATTCACTGACCTTCAACTGGTTTCCGAAGTAACCAGTAATTGTGAAAGTTTTTCGTGGGGTCCGTGTGCTCCTGTTTGTTACCACATTTCGAGACTCGCACTTAGAGTAGTGTAGCACCCTACGCGTTTGCTGCTACAGGACGACCTTTAGCCACGGTCCAGGCTTAAATTCAGCAGACGTGCGACCCGCAGGTGTGACCTTGAGCAAGGCAACAAATCTGAAAAGAACAAGCCGTTGCCCATATTGTTAACAGTGTTTTCTTCTTGTCGTGCGTCATGTGTCCTGCGTGTGTGTTTCACTGCCTTAGCAGAATCCCTGTTCAGCGGCCTGGGGCTGGGGGCGGTGGTGGGCCTCGGCCTGGGAGCGCTGCTGCTGCTGCTCGTGCTGGTGGACGTCAGCTGCTTCTTCCTGCGTCACTGCGGCCTGCTGATGTGCATCACGCGCACGCTGTGCAGCAAGAAAACGGCCACCAGCGGCAAGGGCAAGGAAATAGAGGAGGGCAAGGCCGCCTATCTGTGAGTCCTTGTGTTTCTATTGCCTTCCTTTTTTACAGAAGCTGTTGTTTTCTATTTAATTTCTATGTTAGCAGAATCAATGTCACTAAATCACTCATGCTTGCAGAGGGAGCATCTGCTGTGGGTGTATCTTAATTCTCGTGGGTCAGATTAGTTACAAATTGTTATACAGTACAACTGCCTTTTCACAAAAACACCTTCATTTACAAATTACACCTGTTTAAAAGCTTCCATTGTGTCAAGCGTTTTAGCCTATTACCCTGAAAGAGGCACAAACAATAGATTTTTTTTTCTTTTTCATTGTTCTCCAAACGTTTTGCAGCATTAAATCGAGTACAGTCTTGAATAAATCTTCTTATTAATTATATTTATTGTGAATGGGAAAAGAAGAGCTCTCTCTACCGTTTACTTCAGGTACACCTACAACAGCCGCCCAACCACCCTTTCAGCCACAGTATGTCTTTGATTATGTTTCTTTCGCTAACATCAGGTCCTTCATCGTGTGTGTGTTTCATTTGCATGCGTTGTGCGTACGTGTACGTTAATGGCGTGCATGTCAAACAGTCTTTGTGTTTCACTGTGCGGCGTTTTGCACCGTCCCACGTCGTTTGTGTACGTTTGTAGTCACGGACAGTCCATGAGTGAGCCCACGGGATTCTCTCATCGCTGCATGTATTTTAAAGACGAGCAAACGCACGTCTCTCATCACACGTCACGCAGTTCAGAAGCCTGCCTCCCTGAAATTCATAGTACAATCGATTTTCAGATGTGGTAGCAGCATGTTATGCAGGATGCTGCCAGACCAAGGTTTTGTGAGAAAGCGCCCACAGAGTCTGATTCATTGGCCTCAGCAGCCATTTTTGTGTTTAAACTGTCAGCGTGCCAGCCCAGTGTCTGGGATGCAGAGAGAGGGGAGGAACGGGAGGGTGTTGTGTTGTTGGGAACTTTTGCTGAGTCACTGAGCTCGGTGCTGAAGGGCTGATGCCTGGAGCCTATGTCTGAGCCTGCACCAGAGCCGCTGCACCGTATGTTACTGCTGCATCATTTTGTGGATACGTATATATTTATCACGTAGTACGGACGCATCACAAGTGCGGCAGTGACAGACACATTTAGTATAGAGCCGGACAAGTGCAGCAAAATGGTGCAAGATGGTCCTGGCAGGCCAACGTAGTAGCTCTATCCTTCTTTACGAGCCGAGTCTCACTGTCAGAGTTGTGTCCATCATTCATGTTGTTTATGACTTTCCGCCGGCAGCTCGGCGGATGCAGAGACGGCCATACATAACTTTATAATAGAATTCAAGCATCCAAATGCGCCTTTTATTTTTCTTTCAGGGCAATTTATGCCCTGTTTTAACAGCGACACGATAAAAAAGTGAAGGGGTAGAGAGGGACACGGGGAACGACATGCAACAAAGAGGAGATGATCCTCAGGCCACCAGGGTCCACTTCTAGACCTTCAGGACCGAGTATCAGCTTAAATCAGGCTGAAATGAAACCCCCAGCGGTTCACGTGCAACAAGGCTGCTGCTGAGTTCATGCATAGTCTATAGCACAAGTCTGAACGTGCTGAGGGGGAAGAAGTTGTAAACATCAGCAAACTGCGCGACAATAATGACAAGACGAGATCAATGCGGTGATGAGTAATTTGGGTTAACACAGCTTTGAGCTTTAGGACGAGCATAAACCTGGAGGTGGTCGACGTAGTTCCAGCTCCAGAATGAACAGTCTGTTCACGGAGCCTTACCTCAGATCAGAGAGAAACGTTATTATGAATGTGAGGAATTGTGCCAACATCAAGGACACGCAGCTGCCTCAGGAAGAGTTCAAAGACAGAGCCGTGTCCGCTGGGGCCCTGTCGGCCTCACGAGTCAAATCTCACTTCCACTTGTTGAGCGCGAGTTCTGGACTGTGTGTTGACCGAGCTCACGCCCTGACGCTGGGCCAAGCTCTGGGCTCCACTCGTTCCTCTCAGCTGTCACACAGAAACGCTTCAGGTGCTACTTCGTCCCGTTTTATAAAGAAATCCAGCCAAGACACATCCAATCAATTCAGCTTAAGCAATTTTAATACTTGCTTTCTTTTTGGTTGTTCATGCCCATTTTTACAGAGATGTCTCTTAATATTCATTGAAAATCCACTGCCATCCTGTTCGTCAGGGATTCAGGAATAAATCTGTGCACCTGTCGGGTCCTGCTGTAACCTCCGAGCGACTGGCTGGGACGAACGACTTGGAGAACTAAATATGCCATTATTAAAATAGTTTGGTGCATAATGACACTGTATAATGACGGTATATGTATTCATGTGATGCAGCAGTCGCTTGTGCTGATGCCGGTAAATAGTTTGTTTGCTGACTCGGAGGAGACCAGACATCTGAGTGTCTTCGTGCTCTAATGACTCACAGCTGGAAATGGAAGAAAAACTAGAACAGTAGAAGACGGTTAAGGCTCCAACGTCCTGCAGCCTCGGGAGGAAAACGTTTCTACGACAGTGTCGACACTGAAGACAAATTCACGCATTACATTTTATTTGATTTACGTCAGTTGCTAAGTGCTGCTGGATCTTCTTTTGTCCCTTAATAATGTGCGCAAGCAAACTATTTCTTTTATTAAAAAACCCTTCAGTGTGTAACAACAACCTGCATTCAGTCAGAACTGTGTCACATTTCTAGCTGCAGCCATTGAGATTTATCAGTTCACTGTGAGAAGATGATTCACTTATTTATTCCCGGATCAGACCAATAATGCAGGAAGTAAGACTGGTTCAGTATCAGTGTGTGTAGTAGTTACCCACTAGCTCATTAGCTCATTAGCTTGATACCATGAGGATTGTTTTAATGACGCCACACCACTTCTTACTGAGGAGCAGTTTTTGTTTTCCCTACATTTCAGATGTTTTGTTGGACAAAGTTGTGTTAAACACAGTGAATTAATGAAAAGGTTCTGCTTTGGCCTCTCATGCGTGATTAGTCGCTCTACTGTAATCACTGCTTTCATATTTTGTGCTAAATTGCATTTTATTATGCGAGCGTGAGCGTTTTTCTCCTCTTATTCGTGGTAGCATAAATATAAAAGTGCTCATGGTGGCAGTGATATGCTTGATCGTGCAGACTTCGCAGGAGACAAGACAGTTTGTTTTATTGACATGTAGACACGGCTTAAATGTGAAATTGAGGAGCGGCAGCCTCACACGTCTGACATTTAATTAAGTGCGATCTTGCCGCATCCCTGCTAACTCCAAAGCAAACACCAAGCTGATTTTTCACGCGAAGGGAAAGTGCCTCACAGCGAAGACACCTGACTGTGGAGAAGGCAAAAATAACGTGTGTTTGGCCTTGTAGTCAGTCACAAAAACAAGGTAACAAGGTCTCTGATCCTCGGGCGAACGGCTGAAGTGCCCATCACTGGGCCGTGTCTATTTCCTGTCTAAAAACCTGAAAGCCAGCTATAATAAAACATACTTGCTGAAAATAGAAATGTAAATCTAAGGAGTGTGAACAAACACTCCAGGGACAGGATGCGGTTTAGACCCTGGGCCAACTAATTTATCTCTGTGAGACAGCGATCGCAGTGAGCCTTTGTGGCCTGCTGTAGATGGCCTTGTGTTTAATTAACGTCAGCAGAGGAACGAGCAAGTCGCCCCTGCTGTGCTTTGGTGTCACTTAGACGCTTACAGATTATAAACACACATCTGCATGCACGCTCTGATGTCCCCCTCCGGCCCGCCATCAGGTGCACGCAGATGCTGGCTCCTGCAACACAATCAAAGGGAACCCAGTAGCGGTTCTGTTTACGTCGTGTCCCTGACATTGTTGAAATGTAACTTCTGAGGCTGTGTGCGCGCGTAAAGGACATGCATTCGTCTTTGAATTCTTCTAGCTCTTCTAAGACTTTTCTTTCTCTGTAAATATTTTTATATTAAAAACTCTATTTTAAGTGTTTGAAAGCATCAGATTGCGTAGGTTACCTGAATGGCTTTTAAATGGCATGTGTACCGTGTAGTCTATACTGTGTCCAACAAGACAAATCTCAGCCGCTGCTTCTTTTTCTGTATTTATATACGCAGCTGTAAATGTCTGAGTCATCTGAACAAACAGCCGTGAACACTGTCCAAACAAAGCTTAGAGAACAACACAGTCAGCGTGTAAAACAGTAGGTCAGTGCACATTGTTACATTTGATTATATGTTCAGTGTCAAGAATGTGATGTGTGTGTTATTACTGAGGTTACTGACGCGTCAGCCATTACTCCCAGCTCCCAGTGTTTGCCGACATTTGTTGCTTAAGTAAATGCACTTGCGATTTCCTGATTTGTCCCCGGTCAGGAAAGCAGAAACTTCAAGCAGCAGGATCTTTCCATATGTTGAGAAAACCTCCCCATCTGAACATAAGTCCAATCTAGGTTTGCATGAAACTAATGGGACATGAAATTGGTTCCACTGTGCAGGAACTCCACCAATCAGCCAAAGGGGAGCCCCCTCTGGCCAGCTGCAATATTTGGGTTTATTGGGCACAGGATCACGCAGGCCCACTGCTTTACATTCACGACCTCGCTCACTGAGAAACTCGTTTGGAGTAAACATCTACAGTAGTGATGCTGTTACAGCTGAAAGCGCCTTCAGACCAGCGTCTGTAAAAACTACAGTGGCACATAAAAGCTGTTTATAATTACAATATTCAATAAACCAAAATCATTCAGAGACATAAATGTGGAGGCTTCTTTCAGTCAAAGCACATGAGACCTTGAACACACAAGTACTTTGAGTTTAAAGGAGAGGATTGAGCAGGACCGAGTCAGAAGCGCTGATGGATGGTTTCTGTTTCTCAGGCAAGGTGACAAACGAGCGCGGCATGATTAACAGGAGCTGGAAATACACCGAAACGAGCAGCAGCACAACCCTGTGAACTCAGGAAATGAGTAGCCCTCAGCTAAAGCGTGTTAATACCAGGCTGCTGGTCGTCCGATATTGATCGTCTTAAAGCACACAGAGGAAGATGGAGCCTGCTTTCTCAGACACAATCAGAAAAATTCGCAGTGAATGACGAAAACACAAGACAATGACACAAGTGCCCTGATGAGGTGAATGCAGAGAAAAGCCACAGCGTCTTTGTCATTTCCCTCAGCAAATCTACACCAGTTCCACGAGGCGCACTGTAAAAGATGGAAGCCTCACTGTGCACAGCTCGATATGTTCCTCACATTTGGCACCTTTAGTGTTTTATTATGTCAGTTTGTTGTTCAGTTGTGGCAGAAAGCTTCTGTCGAAGGACAATTGGCCTCGACGCATCCGCTGCCGAAGTTTCGTAACTGGGCTTTATTTCCAAAATGAAAGAACAAAAGACGGATCACGCTGGTCTAGTCACTCTTCATATTTTCAAAATAAAAGTGTCCCTGTTGGTTTGTCAATAAGTGGTTTTCGTTTAGGCTTTCAGCGGCTGTGGCAAAACAAACTGAACAATCCTTTTAAATGTGTGCCCTGTAGGTGAGGCGTGAAAGCAACAGTGTGGAATAGCACCGACACACTGAGAAAGCTTCTTTTAAATAGCTCCTGTCTAATTACGGACGCTTTTACATGTCCTATGTCAGTGTGGCTGTAAGTACAATCAGAATATAAATGTGGCCATTACAACCAAATCCCATTCCTCTTACCTACAATTAGAAATTACCACTGTTTAAATCACGCTGTGACACTGTGCTGTTTTAATCGGACGTTTACCCAGTCGTTGCATTAACTACTTCAGTATAAAGTGGTTTTATGTGCCAGATGAAGATAAAAGCTCTCATACATCATACGGCTGGAAACACAGCCTGCCTAGATTTCCATCTTCTGGCCATATTAGCATGAGCATAAAGCTGAGGTGTCTTTCCGCTGTGTAATTAAAAAAAAGACTCCTAGAAGATGAGGTGCGACGGCTTATGCTTAATGACGCGTGCGTGTGTACTTTACGTTTTACTTCTTCCCGGCCAAAACGAGTCGTATGCAGAGTAAACAGGAGCAGCGCGAGTGTTCAGGCCGACCCGTCCCAAACAAAGAGCACAGCCCAGAGAAAAGCAGCAACTGTGACGTCACCTGGGTTATTTTCACAGGCTTCACAAGGAAGGAAACCGCACACAAGTGGTTTCTCCATCCAAGTGTTCTTTGCATTCATTCCCGATGAATAGTTGGAGGAAATCAGGCAAACGGCGTGCAAAGTCATGTTTGGTCGTGACTATTCATGCATTGCTCTGCCCTCTCCCTCGCCTTTCATCAACCGTATGCACAGCCCTGCAGAGGCTTTTATGTTTAATATCCCTGCTGCCTTTTCACTTCTATCAAATTCTGTTTTATTAATCCCAAAGGGTGCAACTCACTCACACACCAAAAGGCCTAAAAGGTGATTACTTGTGGGGTCTAATGCAGGAAAGTGCATATTTTGTGGAGAAACCATTAAGCCCCGCTGTGTCGTGACAGTAATTCATTTCTAATTTAGCCACCATTAACTGTATGTGTCTGTTTCATTCAACAACATCTCTCACGTGGTCACCGTAGAGTCCGTGCTTGCTTGCATTAAATGTGCGTGCGACTTGTTGCTGTAATTACTGCTGTAATTACACCCGGTTCATGTGACATCAATTTCTGCACAATTTGTTTTGTCCCCTTGTGCTGCAGGAAGCTACCGCTGAAGGAAGAAAATGGAAAAGAGTCGCTCAAGCCGGATACGATTGAAATCAAAGTGCACAGTGACAACAGCATCCACACAAAGCCTGACGACAGCAAAGCGTAAAAGCGCCAGCCCGCTCTCCGCCAAAAGAACATTCGGATCACGAGACCAAAACCCAGAGAAACTACAACACTGGAACATAGTGGAGTAAAATACCATATCTGTTTATAACAATGCCCCAATGAAAGGCATGTGTAAATATAAATAACGAGGAGAAAATAGAAAGGAACAGAGTGTCACCGTTTTAGACGCCCTGAGTGATTAATGTATCATGTTCTTGCAAACATGGCATCAGTGGAAAGCTCTTGTTGGTCAATGATTGTACACTTCTTTTCATTGTTTAGTACCTGAAGACGCGTTTTTGTTCCTTTTCCCCTTTTTTCTTTCATCCGTCACGCAGGTAAAACTCATCAGGTATAACTCACATCCCGGCTCCGTCTTCTATGGCTTCACACGCAGTCAACACAATCACAAGCATAGGTACAGTAGCCAGCGTGCCCCCACACTCACTAACGCTCCTGTTTAGTTTTGTTAATGGGCTGCAGAGTCTCGCAGTGATTTCAACCCGATGGCCCGTTTCCATGCCGGAGCGTTACTCTACATCAAGCCCCTTATGCCTTTAATAGCTGGGAAAGGTGTTTGGCTAATGCGAGGCGAGTAAGAAGTGTGTTTAAACCCAGCCGGCTCCTAATGAAGGACGTAACCAAGGGTCACTGTCGCCATAACGTGTGCTATCAAATGGGACGTACAGCAAATATGAATTATTCAGACGTGAAGGTGAACAACGCTGCTTGAAGGGCTGTTTTGTGTTGATCAAAACTCGCGGTGCCGGAAAACAAAGCTAAATAATCCTGACGAAAAGAATGTGTTCCGGCGTAGGGAGCAAACAGCCTGATGCCGCACACGTGCACTGATGTCACTGTTAGCCAAGCCTTTTATATCCATGCTGAACATCGCTCTCTAACGACGTGTTTGTGTTCATCTGTGTTCACGCTGCCTACAGGTTAACTGCACTGCAATCGATGCTAGATTCAAAAAAATGTCGGGAAAGGCTGTGCCCACAAATGCTCCCAATGGTGTCACGTGATCGTCGTTATGTGGAAAGACTCGGCTCTGCAGAACAAGTCACACGTGTCAGTTCAGCCCCAGCTCAGACTTTTCAAATCCTTTTTGTGTTTCTCTGTTCAATCTATGTTCTCTCTGATGTTGTCATGTGTTGTACATAGGTGAAAAAAAACAATATTTTACAAAGCTTTTATGTAAATACTCCCTAAAGGATGTGTCTTTTTTTTTTCAAAACGCAACAGGCTTGGCTCTTTTTGTGAACGCTCCTCGGATGAAAAGCTGTTTTCGTTTTCTTTTCTTCCTCCTTCTTCTTTTGTTGTGTTTTGGTCCAAAGTTCAGTGATGGTGTAATATAGCTTTTCTAGTCATTTGCTTTCCCTTAAGAAACTCCATGCCCTAAGGCTATTTCACGGCATTTCAGCGGAGGCAGTAATTACGGCATTAGAGTGCCTTCTCTCGTATTTTTTCCTCTCCCCTTTTGTGGCCTAATGCCGCTGCAGCAGTATTGTAGAACATCAAATGAGTCCTTGCACACAACTACGCTGCAATTTTTGCCACAGAATGTGTCAGAAAATTGAATTTTATTGTGGTGCTGTGAATTCTGGGAACTGTAGTCTTAGGATTGTGGTTTGTAGTCGACGGCACTGGGCAGAAACTGTATAACGTCCTAGTACTACTAGATGTCAGGGTGACGCTGCAGGAGTCGGGTTGTAAGGCCATGTGATGCATCAGTGTGTGTGTGTGTGTGTGTGTGTGTGTGTGGGTGGGTGGCTGCGCGCACACATGTGTGGGTTGGTGAATACTCATGAATCAGGTTGCATGCGTGTGCTGAATGTATCTGCATGTGTGCAAGTCAGTCTTTGAGGAAGTGGGTGTGCGCAAGCTCGTTTTGGTTATTCGCCATGAAAGTCTAATAATCTAAATTGTAGCGTGCAGACGTTTACCTTTTGCTACTGTGGCATTTGTTTTGTTATAATTTGTGTCATTTTTGTTGCTATTTATATTAGATTAAAACATATGAATCCACTTTCCAGATGCGTGGCGATGTAGCGACGACCACGTGCCGAGTATGAATGTCCAAGTGGTTTGAGTGGACAAGTGTTTCGCTTGGAGTGTGGAGCGAGCTGCAGAGAGCTCTCGTGCTGAGTTTCAGAGTGCGCTGCGATAGGTAAAACCTGATTATGTAGTTCTCGACAGTGATTAATTCCCCAGGCTGCAGCTCTCCACGCATGTGTCTGCGCCGCCACCCCCTCACCGCTGCTCCCTGCCTCTCAGACTGGGTTTTTTTATCTCAGACCTCATAGCACTAGCTTTGTTTTCTCACAGCCAGCCCTTGTACCTGCATATCTCAAATGGATGGTCCTGCCATGGAGCGGTTCCGCTGCCTGTTACGACGACTGTAAATATGGGAGCACAGTGCCTGGAGGCTATACGATTTGTACATGTTCTTTTGTATTTGAATATGAGTGTAAATCCCCAAGTCCCCCCTTCCTCTCCTCTTCCCTCACTCTTCCTCACTTCCTCTCTGTCTCCTCCATCCTTTTTCTGTAGGGGGTAAAACAGGTGTGTTTGAGCTCAGTGTACAGTATGTGTCCTCTCTGTCCCATCCTCCCCGTGTCCCCACTGAGTGTGCTTTGTGCAGGAGGTGGGAACTATTGGTGTCTCTCTGTACGTACCTGTGGAACACTTGTGACTCCTGTCATTTGCCGCTGTAAATAAACATGTCCTGGTAGAAGAGAGTGACATGCTGTCATTCATGTGGCTTCATTTTTGCCTCTTCGCGGTTACGTAAGCGTATATTCTGGTGCTGGCACGTTGAAAACGTTTTAATTAGGTATATCGGGTTTGTTCGATCTGTTCCGAACTGAGGTGTTAAGTTGACCGTCTTTGTTTTTGCAGATGTTATACGCCACAGTGCTTTTCACCAGCAGCGCGACAATAGCAACAGCTTAACATAACACAATAATGAACTTAAAGGTGCTGATTGGTGAATTTGTGACGGATTCAACCTCCGTGTTTCACACCATTTTGATTTGAGTGGCATATTGCTAAAAGTCTGTTGTCGATCTTCTCACCTCTTACCATGATAAATAGTGTTGATTCCAAAATGTTACATTAATACCTGTTGCATTGTAACTGTTAATTTATTTACGAAGCACAACTCTTGCTTTACATCATCACAACATTAAGAAATGCCATAGCCCCGTGTATTCCCTTTAAACTCCATCCTCTGCATTTTTGAATTGTTGGACAGGTTTTTCTTTCTTTGTCAAACCCGTTGAATTCAAATCGTCCCCTAGAGTTTCATCAGTCATCATGTTTAACTTCCTGGGCTTCCCGACAAGGTAAAGTAACACCATAAACTGTCATATACCTCAGGGGAAAGACGCTGTAGACCCTGCTGCTGGGTGAACATTTCATTAGCACCCTCTGCACTGTAATAGGCTCCACTTGTCTGGTGCCGTCGCCAAGATAAAAGCGGACTGCTCCACAAAGACACAACTTTAATAGCTTTTAATTTTTTTCTGCAATTGAAGTCAGCAGAGCTCATTTTTTTCCAGAGGACAGAGTGTTATTATCATCAAGGTCACTCCTAAACCGTTATTACTCCTGTTTAAAACGGTGACCGAGTTGCATCTAAATCTGGCCTCCTTCTCTTGAAACAGAAGCACCGCTTTAAGACTGAGAGGCTGAGAAGCTCGGCTCAAAGGAGGAATTAAAACAATTCTGAATAGGATGGAGCCGCAGTGTTCCTCAACAAAGCTGCCCCCTCTTCACTGCTCATTTGAAGTCAGCAGATAACGTTTCTCAGACGTTTCCCTCCCACGTGAGGGAGGGAGGGAGGGAAGCAGCAGGCTGCCTGTTGGATCCTGGCTGCAAGGGCCTCAGTTAACAAACTTCAACTTCATCTGCCACAGGGGCTCAAACGAAGCCTGCACATCAAAACAATGAGGAGATGCAGAGAGGAGTGATTTTGACCGAGTGGTGGCGTCGTTCACAGAAGGAGAGGAAAAGCAGCCTGACAGTCAGGTGACTGTCAGGCCCCTGCACAGGAACTTAGACAAACAACACAGGCACTGGACCACATGCAAGCACACGGAAGCAACGAGGACTGAAGTCACACACACCACATGAGACGATAGCGCAGTAAGCCTTCAGGTAATATTTCTCCCTTAATCTTTCTATTTGCAGAGACTCCCATGATAGTGTGCGCTGACAGCACCATAATCCCAACCACGAGAGAAGTTTGGGAAGTCTGAGAAGACACCGCCCTGCTGTTGTTGAAGTTTCACACAACTCACGTGCACCTGCAGTAAATGCCTACGCCTGTCACTTACACACAGAATTCCACAGTCTCCACACACACACACACACACACACGCACACACACAATCCAGGTTCTGTGAGGGAGTGAAGCTTCCACCTGGGCAAATCCAGTGAGACCTTTTTGGCAGGTACAACCCTCCGCTTTCTTAATCTACTTGATTTCAGACTCTCCCAGCAGAGGTCTGACTCTCCTCTGGTTTGACAGCAGAGAAGCTTGGGAAGCAGCAGGTTGTCTGTGTCTGTGTGTGTGGGGGAGAACTGGAAAGTGAAGTCGCTAATGTATTTATTCTTTTCTTTCTTCTGTCATAGCAGAAAAGTATAAACTGCATAAGTGATCTCGTTCATGCATGAAAGTGCATACGCCTAAAAACAAACTTGGTGGAACACCTAACAATGGCATTGGTTTAAAAAACTACAAAGAGGAAGTAACGTAGTGCTCTGCTTCTACCGCTGCACAAAAATTCACTTTACAAAGCCTGTGTTGCCACGTAGGAAGTAAAATATGCAGATGTGCTTGCAGTTTGCTGAAGAACGAAGGCACATGAAACAGAAAAGGAAAACCTGGAAATGGAATGAAGAGTGATAACCAACATCTGAGAATATGAACTTGTGCCGCTGACTTCGTGGCAACTGAGCAAACTGCAGGATGGAAAGAGCAAACATCATTTTGTCCAAATACTATTTCTAGGGTCAAAACGAGCTGATTGATTGCAGCTGTGATGATAAGAGGCCTTTGCTTTGGTGTTTCTCCTCTGAGAGTTGACATTTGCTCATCACGCCGGCCTTTTTCTCCTCTCCATCCTTAAAGCAAAGCGCCGGCCTCCTTAAACGGACACTTTAAATTCTGAGGAGGGCAGCGACTAGTGTTTAGAAGAACCAGTATAAAAGCTCTCTGCATCTGGGAATAGATATCAAAACAGAGTAAAGCATGGTGCTATGCCAGTGGCATTTTAAATGATACTAGATTATACTTTAAAATTAATGCAAGTGCAGTTTTTTTTATCTTATGCATTATTAATAACACACTAAACTGAAAATGAAGGGGCTTCAAAGTACAACCTCAATAAAACAGAGTTAATCATCATTAAAAAAATCTTCCTATTCATACTGAAGCAGCAATAAAACACGACTTTATTGCATTTCTGTTATTAAATTCATAAGCAACACTATGACCTTTTCACGTCTTAATGTCCGATTGTCCCTAAATGTCCCATTGAGTTCGTTCGCTAATCGAGAACCGCGTCTGAGAAGCTGAGAAGCAAAGACCCAAAGCAAAATCTGTGCTTTTAAACTAGTCTGTGTCTCACTGTTGGCTGGAAGATTCGGTCATTATCAGCGTTGGAGCGTCACGAAGCTCAAGAGCCTCCGTCAGAACAAGTCGGCGCTGAGAGGTGAGTGTTAGCTAGCTAGCTAGCTAGCCTAAGCTAAATGGAGCTAATGTAGCTTAGCTGGGTATGAACAGTGACAATTAGTGTTAACTTTACTTTAAAGGTAATGTGTTTGGATTGTGCTTTACTCGAGGTAATAATTAAATAGCAGACATTGCTCTTGGCTTTATAAACACCGGTGAGTATCGTAACTAAAGCGGTTGCAGGGCTGTGGCGTCTTATTCCGTCAGGCTACGTCAGGGTCACGTCATCATATGACCGGTCGACCGCTCAGCCAACTGGTCCACAGCCGCCTTCCCCCTCATTGCTACAGGACCAAGCGAAGGGCGACGTGACGGTCTCCGCAGATTTGTGACCACTGCACCAAGGTGGGAGGGAGCAGCCAAAAGCTTAGCAGGCCCGTTCAGGGAGGATGCATGAAGACGCAGCCTGGGAGCCGAGCACTGCAAGTAAAGCAGCGCGATGAAGGCTGGATGCAAATATTTAAAGTCGCTGCCGAGAGCGGAGAAGCTCCCTGTAGACTTTCCTAAAGAGTTGAAAAGGTGGATGCACTTGGAAGCGCCGCAACTTGGTGCTCGGAAGACGCGTTTGGCTTTTCAGCAGATTCTTGTAGCTGGAAACGAGGGACTTTTCCCTTCAGCATCCCTGCCAGTAAGTTCAGCAAAGAAGCATCACTTAGCATTTCTGTGAGAGCCAACACGTGCCCACAACCTCATTCACGCCGGGCTACAGCTGAATATGCCATAACACGACATCTGTCAGAGTTAATGTAGCCCTATTAAATGGCGCAGATAGGAGCTACCAAGCAGAGAATTTGAACATCTTCAAAAACTTGCTCCTCTGTGTTTTTTAAATTCAAGATTAGGTCATGCCACCCGCTGTACCTCATTAAGTCGGCTTTCAGTGTGACTCAGACAGCAAAACACCGAACTGTAACAACAGGGAGCACAAGTGGAAGCATAAATTGTTGAGGAGTAAAACGAATCTGTGCAATCTTTATTTTTCTTATTAGGGAGCACTAAACATCAAGCAACAGCCCGCATGTTGTCTTTTTCTTTGCCCCTACAAGTGAGCTCTGGAGGAAACTGAAACACAATCCACATGACAAATGAGAGCTTTATGGCTGTTCGCACTGCAGGCTCAGTGTTCAAGGACACGCTGGGAGGATTTTCCAAGGGAATAGGCCGGAATTACTGGAGGTTGTAACTCTTTCAAAGTGATGCAGTGCCTTAAAAGAGAAACATGAGGTGTGTTGAGCTTGTGTGCGAAAGGCCCTTTTGATATTCACTACAGACACAGATAAATACATTAGGATGGAAATCTTGAAGAAGTCACATTCGCTGGTCACTTTATCTGCCTGTGCTGGGATTCAAGGCTCTTTCATTATGAAACTCACCGCTGTAGGAGACAATTGAGTCTCAGCATATAAGCTGAGCTGTGAAACACCCTTTTCTGCTGGATGAAAAACCACTTGCTTGTACAATAGAGAAATTTCATTGCGCCACTTGGCATGAATTTCTCTGCTCGGTGGAATGGATGAAAGGATTTCATGCCAATAATTGACTATTAAGCAGTTATGCACCTAAATTATATCATCATGCAGTTAAAAGCAGTCTGTCGGGATAATGTTCATTTACAGCTCTGAGTTCAAATATTTCATGAGACTGCTGTGGGTATGGTTGTACAGAGCTGATGTTGCCTCCCCTTTAGCGTAAAAAGGGAGAATTATTAGACCGTGTGGTGCCACTGGTTTTAATAATGGCACAAATCTGTGGGTTTTTTCTCTTTTCTGAAGTGAAAAATAAAAATGCGCATTTAGAAACTGGGTCTGTCTCTGGGTGTTTTTAAAATAAAAATTCACCCCAGGATGTTCTAACCCAACTAGACATCAATCACTGAGGCCGTGCATTGTTTTACTATCAAATGTTGCAATTACTTGGCTTTTCAAGCAGCTGCTCTTTAGATATGGCACCAAGCTCTGCATTAATCTAGAAATGCAAAACACTAAATAAAGTAATTTATTAATACTGCTTAGACTACGTTTAGGGTTTAAGGGTGACTATTATAGTAGCAAGTATTTTTGTTAAAGAACACTGATCATGAGCCCATACAAACATCTTCCAACATCAAGTATAAAAGCATTTGCTACTGAAGTGCGGGGACAGTAAAACTAGATTCATGGGGTAAATAAATGATTTCAGTTTTCAAATCTAATGTCTCAGTTTATCTTGTAACACCTAAGTGTTTAGTGTCTGGCCTTGTCGCCTACTAGCTAGTGGCGGCTAATCACAATGGCTGATGAAACGCCACCCTCACAACGACGTTACACTTTGCCTTCACGGCCAATTAATACAAAAACAGAAACTTAACTTTCTTAAATTGGAATGTCACTAAGGTTTGCACAGGCCTAAATTCCTAATTGCTCCACAAAGCTTGATTGAAGACAGCTAATATCAGCTAATCATGGTAATCCGCCGCTTTTGGGATTAATGAGCTCGCACATTTCACCCTACAGTGAAAATCATGCCTATAATAAAACATGTTTTTCTTCCTTAATGTAACCTTGGCGACTGTTTTGTGCTCAGACGTACTGTAATAAAAGATTAACAATATTCTGCATATTTTGACTCTCCAGGAAAAACCATGCAACAGCGCAGCTAAACGAGACTCAACCTCCGACCCCGACCACAACGCGCGGCACAGAAGGACCTCACGTATGACTCCTGACACCATGTAACAGCACACAGCAGGGGTGGGAGTCAAACTGTGCATATACATATGCCACACGTACAAGCAAATCAAAATGAATACATTACATGCTCGCATTTGCACTTCATGTATTTTATTTTGTTCATTTCAATCTCTTCACAGTCTCGTTCTTAGCAACGTTAGAATCCGTAGGGTTTCATTATTTGTCTCTTTGTTTGGACTAGACTAACAAATCTCAGTAGTAATAATCGATGTCTGTAGTAAACCTTGTGGGTGTACAATAATGCACGAGCTCTCAAAATCAGAAGAATTAGGCATCTTCATTTATTATTTTCATATACCATCAAATGTTAGATTTGCTAAAGCTTCTTCTCCAAACTTATCTTTGAATTTTTATATAAAGTGGCCACACATACTATGGCCACATCGCCAGTCAAGCGTTCACATTACGTTTGGACATTACTGGCAAACCAGTTATCTCAATGGCTTTTTCAAACTACTTAGTGTTTTGTTTCATCGTAACAGATCTGCTCTAACTGCTTGGACATTTAGTTCAGATGACCGGAGAGCACAAAAAAAGCAGTCTGCTCAAGCCGTTAAATTTACATTTATCTTTTATGCATTTCGCTGATGTAGGGGTTCGGTGTTTTGCCCAGAGACACTTTACACGCTGTGGATGTTTGCGGGGACTTGACATGTGAGCTTGCAATTATGAAGCTATCTCACGCTAAGTAGTCCTGCTAAGCACATTCCTGGGCCACATATCACCAGAGCATGTGTCCCTTAAAGCCTGTATAGATTATTACCATTTGCAGAAAGCATCATGCATAAGTGGGCAGAGCCTCAGGATACAAATTTCCACCAATAATTGAGTGCACAGGAGGGTAAATGTCAAACTATTTGCAAGGCATTTGTGAGCTGTGGTATTCTTCTCTATTAGGCTGATGTGCCAGGCTTTGTGCAAATTCATATTGGATTTTTATTAAAACTCAAACCAACAGTAATAGATGTGCCTCTGGGGTAGCTTTAAAAATCAATTTGCTAAACAGCACAAAATTACCCCCATAATTGTCTCCTTGGACCACATTACCCACTGAAGGTGATTCTCATTCGAATGCGAGTAAACTTTGCCTCATCGACCGAGTCAGTCCCTCACTTTTGACTCCAGAGCAATGTGTTCCCTCATTACTGTAACAACCCACACAGACAAACGGGATCCTACACTCACCACTGACGGGAAACTCAGAAGCAGATCCTGTCTGTCAAATGGCCCTCCGGCGATTCCTGCTGCTAATGAAGTGAAATATTCTGGCATCTGAGTCTGAAATAGAGCTGTATATTTGGACACATGAATATGAATACAATCAGCTCGACTTGGCTCATTAATGAAGCAGGGAGAGCAACCAGCAGACAGGATTAATTAATTACAAAGTGACATTTATGGATAATAACCTTCTGGTGGATATCACGGCTGATGAATATGCATCAGACTATCAAAGGGGAAGCATCCAGCCAAGATGAAATATCTATATTCAGATCCATGATAGGGTCACTGCTGCGTTGCCTGAATCAGCAGCACATTGTGATTTCAGCATGTTATGCTTGCAATGATCTTTCACAAGTTGCCATGTGATAGGAAAACTTCACCAGCACCGACGGTGTTCTAACATCCCGAGAAATACTTCATTAATGATTCATTTTGGAAGTTCATGACACAGCTGAAGAGCTAACTGGGACTCAGCCTAAAACAGTAAAGGATCTTTTGTATCATTCTTACTCTGCTACTGTACTGTTAGAATGGTCCCAACATAAAGTGCAAGATGGGGGAGAATAACTATGATCAGCTTTTAGTTACATTTGAGAAAAGCTTCTGTTGGTTTAATAACATTAAATGTTTATTACGTTGCATAAAGTAGAGGCCGAATGGTCTAAATTTACCTCACTTCCACTAATGCATTTCTGCTGGTGCACAGCACATAATTAACTATCACAGAGAGGTAAAACCTTTTCAGTGCAGCAGATGGTAGGTAAGAGCTTGAAAACAGTCATTGGAAACAGTGGGCTGTTGTTTTCATTGCTATTTTCATTACTTGAAGTCCTCGACCAAACTTTAATGCGACATCTGGGTTGCTAAACTTAATTAAATAGCCATAATCAATGAACTGTTACAATATATACATTTAATATCTTTAAAACAACAGACTAAGAGCTGTTTCATTGACCAATGTATGTTCCTCTCTTATCTTTAAAGTTTCCTTTTAAATAATATAAAGATTTCTCCGGCAGACTGGGTGTTAAATTCACTTTAATGTTAAAGATAAAACAGTGACCTTCTGCTAATCATGACTGATATCGCCCCTCTTTGCTGTATCAGTCACCTACAAGGAATGAGTTGAAAAGATCCCTGTGCTTTGAGTCAGGTAGAGGTTAAACAGAGGATTGTGCGTCCAATCGTTCACCAACCTTGGATGAGGTTGGAAAAAGAAAGCGGACAGTGTGTGAGTCCATAGACTATCTGCACTAACACCTACAGTAACTATGCTTCACCTGTATAAGAGCAGGGTTGACCTGACGTTGATTCTAGTGCAGCTTCAGTCCTTCTCCTCCTCCATGTGCTCTGGGACTTTAAATAATTTCTTTAAAGGAGAAACCAGCTCTCTGAAAGTTTTGGAACTGGAACTTTGCTCTGTGAAGGTTCAGTGACATTATGATGTGGGGATCAGGAAGGACTTGGGCGACTTTTCACTATGCTGCTGTTCGAGAAACCTCATTTCAGAACAATGTCCTGATATGACATGACAGCAGTTTTTCCCATGATGGTCTTAGATGCACAGTGATGTGATGCCAGTGTTTTTAAAATGTGATCTGTGTATTGGTACATTTTACATAGATTCTAGTGCAGTGGCAGCTTTAAAAAGTTTATGTAAGCAACATGAAGATTATTAATCCTTATCTGCACAGTGAAACCAACCCACCCATCAGGTTTCACTTTTTGTTGAAGGTGTGTGGCATGTACTGTTTTCCCATGTCACGCCTGTTCCTAACATTATTGAGAATGAATTGATTTTACTGATGCCTCTGCAATCAAAGCACCACATCTTAGGCCGCATTCGTCACTCGCTTGGTTTTACTCAGTTGAACACACGCTGTTACTTATCATTTAACTTAATGTAACTTGGTTACTTCAGCTGCTCTTCATGTAGCACTGTAGTGCTTTTGTAGTGTGGCAGCACATTTCCACCTTCTCGTTTCAAAGCATATTTTACTCGGATCCTTTAGAAAACATGCTAACATTTAGAAAGGGCAGAGTAACTTGCACATCTTCTCCAGATGACACCCTACGTGTTGTTACTGATATTGATTTAACCACTTTATCTTGTCAAGATAACAGTCTGCCTGTAAATACAAATCTGAGTGTCAGGCTTGTCCAAGTGGCATTTATCATGTATCATCAACCTGTCTTTTCATTTCAGTAAGGTCACTGAGGCTTTTAATTTAGCTTTTTTGTTTTCTGTGTACAGTACATCACTGTAGTCCTCAGCCAGTCCCTGCCTCAGAACAATGAAGCCTGTCACCTTTTACAGAGTGCAGAAGGTAAAATGACATTTGAGCCCTGTGCCAAATGTGAGTGCAGTCCCCACTCATACACTGCTGTCAGGGCTGATCACTGTTATTTCAACTGCCTGTCCAAAGAGGGGTTCTGAGGACTCACCCCCTTTGCTGCATTAAGGTAGCCCTGATGCGAGCCCTGCATTTGGCAAATCTGATTAGAGGGGCTGTAATAGCAGGTTGCAGGGGAGAAAGCACTACAGTGTATGAAGAGAGGACAGAGCAAACACAGCCTCTTTTTACCCTCTCGTTTCTGCCTTATCTACAAAACAACATGAAAGCGTGTGCTGTATGGAGTATCATGCCGTCACCTTGGGACGTGTTAGAAAGTAGAATCGTCTCCTCAGTAGACTGCTAAATTAAGCTGCTTTAATTTTAGAGAGCAAGCAGCCTCTGCCTACAGCCAACACACATACACACCCATCATTTAATGCTGTGTGGCTCTAGCTCCAAAATGAAATGCCCACCCTCTAAAAAGGTGACAGATGCTGTTTGAATACAGTCACTGATGCACAGCTTAAAAACAAATGGCAGTATGTGTCTAAATACACTTGAATCGCCAGGTGTAGCTAAAGATGGAGCCAGTCTCCCTAGATGATTTACTGATGATTTAAAAGTCATCACACTGTCATTTTGATGTGTAATTTCCATCTTGTGTGCCAACATATTCAAATATCATCCACAAACTGATAATATGCTGCTGGTTGATCAAATATAGAATAAAAAACGAGGAAAGAAGCTGCTGCTGCTTTGGAACTTTTAGTTTTTCTACCAATAATTACATATTGTATTTATAATTACAGGCGAGTTCTTAGTTACTTTGTTGTGATTTATATTACAAAAGACATTCCACAGTAGCATTAAAAGGCTGTGAATTACATTGAAATTAGGAGAAAACATGTTAATTACAAGCATTGTTTTCTATAATTTAGTGTTTGTAAAGGGGGACTGTAACAAAAACACAAGTTAGGACTAAATGTGCTGTTATGAAGCAGATATGCTTTCGGTAGCAGGATTCCTGTAGTTTTACCCTTGACGTTTTAATTATGGTACTCCAATTAGATCTATTATTGTAATTGCTTTGAATAACACAATGTTCTCCGAAAAGGCAAAAAAAAACTTTTGCACCACTTACGGTGAGAAAAATGACAGCATTACAGCTGAGTGTGCTTTCCAGAGCCGCTACATCTCAGCACTAACGTGTGGAACATCTGTTAAACCTTCCTCACTTCATTTCAGAGAGACTCTAGAGGTAATGACGCCCATGATATTTCTAATACATTTTAACACAATATTTGACAAAATTCAGTGTAATTTATAGCGTATGACTAACTGGTGGTATTGGAGACAGCTGTATTTTATCTTGTAGTTTATTAAACCAACCTTGTTGGCTTCCAAGTTTAGGCTCCTCTCTCACTTTACTGAATCCAAATGCTGTAAATCAACCTTTAAGTTAGGATCTGTGGAAATTTGAGATTACATTCACGTTCCTGTTAAAGTAGCTGGTGCCCAAATGAGGCCTTGGGGTTGTAAGTGTTTTTTTAGTTGCTGTAGATGCGAGAGAAGTGTGCTCTCTTCAAGGTAGAGCAGCAATGGGCTTTGCTGGAGTTTAGGTTCACAGTGAATTACTTTCATCTAGATCCAGTCCGTTTTTCTGAGATACATGCTTTGACAGAATTGTAATTGTAATCCACAAGTTGACATTAATTGTATCACATTTTTGTTTTTAGTCATATACTCAGTTCTATGTTTATTGGCTGTAATAATTAAAAATATAAAGGTTCCTTTTTCTCATTTTTGTTTCGGGCAAAATCATTCTTTGAGTGAGAAGGTCAAAGGAGACTAGGAAATAATTGGGAAACGCCACCCTGGCCACTGATCTTCTAACCCCAATCATTATCTCTCACATTCATATTAGCCCGAGTCTCTGTTTGTTCCTCTATGAATAACTCCCTCTTCTCTGCCCACTTCCCGTTCTTTCAGTCTGCCGTTTCCTCGTTGCTCTCTGCAGGGAGTCACGCCTGAGGCTTTTACTTCAATTTGATCTCCACTTTCATCGCAGTACATTTTTCAAGCTTTAGTACCACATCCTATAAATATTCCAAACCGGTTTAACTGACAGGCTACGTTGTGCTCTCCACTCATTGTGCATGTCTTTTTTTAGTATTGCTCTTTTCTTAAGCTGTTTTCTCTCAGAATGTAGAATAATTAGGCTCCACTACAGTATCTGGGTACAGTGATAGAGTGAAGACAGTCAAACTGGACGTTGTGCAGCTGGATCAAAATAAAATATAAGTTACAAGTTTAATTATTAGGGCGTATTCGTATTGCCTAGTCTACCATCTGTTTGTCTGGAGTTGACATGTGGTCATTAACGTTGTGGAATTAATTATCTGTCTAATGATCAGCTCCCAAAAACAACTTTTATTGCCTTGCCTTGTAGTGATTTTCCTATAAAAAAAACTCTAGTTTGTTCAGATTGAGCTTTAGATCAGAGAAGCCTGACGTCCACATGTGCATTAGATACAGATTTGCTACCATTCTTACAATCCAGCGTGCTGTGTGTAATGTGAACACACCTGCAAGGCAAGGTAGGCATTCCAACTTTTGTAAATAAGCACATCTTTGCATAGCATTTTGCTAAAATGTATTTCTTTATAAATAGACAACCACCAAAGCAGCGAATAACTGCTTCGCCCAGCTTAAGGTCATACAACTCCACTCTTCACTGTCCATTCTTTTCTTGCTGTTGGTGACGGTGCCCTCTCTGGTTCATTTCCCTCCTTGTTCTCCGCTCGGAGCTGCCTCTCAGGCCTTCTGGTAGGCCAGCAGCCTGCCAAGCCACCCTGGGGTCACACATGGTCAGAGCTAATGTGACGAAGCCAGCTGCTCATCATTGTCCAACCAGTCTCTTACCAGCTGTGATTAGATGCGAAGGGTCGTCTAACGTGACCCTCAGGGAGCCCTGGGGCAACACGCCCAGTTCAGACATGTCCGCCACACGAATAAGTGAGCGAAACTGTGCTTTGTGTTTTTTTTCTCATTGGTTTAAGCAACTGAGAAGAGATTGATTTATTTGGATACAAAAAATTCAATGTAGAATTATATGGCATTATTGTATTTCGAGTGGAAACACGTTGAATGGAGAGTTTGTTGGCCACTTAGTCCTGATGTGTGACGGAATCTCTAATTTAACACTCTTCGTCTACCTTAGTTAAGTAGTAATTTAACTCTGATTGGTGTACAATTAAACTCCCACTCAGAGTTAAGTGTGGTAAGGTAGGTTGCACTAGTGAATAATGGTCAACCATACTGGTAGAAATCTGTTGTGCCTGTTATTATAGACTGACACAATATTACAGCTACAGCTATGATGTAAAGGCTTTATATTATCACTATATTTAACACATTAGTGCATTATTTTCACAGTGATTGTGAAATGCATGATACTCTGCTACCGCGTGTTGCAGCGGTAACAGTGTCAGGCTCTACCGTGTCTGTTGGCCATCTGCACCGCAGTTGGCTCATTTAGTTGTGTCATTTAACAGAAACCTACTGAATACTAAACTGCTGTTATGCAAAAGTTGTTTACTGCATCACATATTATATAACAGAATATGTCTGCACTGTATGAGCCACTGCACTGCAGTCTTACAGGCCACTGCTGTAGCAGCGCTGAACTGGAGATGTGGAAGCAATTTTGCGACAGCTGGTGGTAGAAACAAGACAAGGTTGATGCAAAATACAATTCAAATACGTCAGGGTACCTCAAGCACACCGCAGTAAAAACGCTGGTGCTACTGTATGCTCACAAAATACGCACACATACATTTACTGTCACACTGCAGGTCACCGCAAAAGACAAGTAAATTCATGAGTTGCATACAAAATTGTGCAATTAACTAGTATGATCTTAAGTTTTGTTTTGGCTTCACCAGTTCCTCACATTGTGACTAATGTTTTAGTTTGTGTGCTGTACAACTTGCAGACATTATATTTGTCATAATTCTCCTTTGGGCAGTGACAATCAGTACTGAAAACAGTAGTCAGGCAAACATCCCTGCCTGCTTAGGATCCCACTCTCAAAACAATCAGCCACAACAAAAGCAAGAAGCAGCACAAGGCCCCTCACCAGCACTAATTGTTAATAAGGGGGTCTGGCATAATTGATTTTTCCTTCATTAATTTCCCAATTTGTTCCTGTCGCGATGGTGTTTGTGTCCCTTGGGTCTAATCTACCGTTTCTGTTTGAACCCACAAATGCTTTTCCAACAAACAACCCTAAGGAGAAGGAGGAGGCTGTTGAGCTCGAAGTTGCTTGGGAACCTCAACAAATCAGATGTATTTCATATGGAAATGTCAGAGTGCCTCAGAGACTACGTTGATGATAGGGATGAAAATGTCGACTGTGGTGAAGTATAATGTCCTGAGTGCTAGTATAATGTCGTGGATGCATACTAGCATTTGAGCAAATGCTTCTACAGGTAGTTCATTTAAATTATTTTGGGCTAGTTAGTGACAGTGTTTGATATCAGCCACCTGGGGATGTTTGATGTTTCAAAAACACATGACTTGCATAATATGCTGTTTTAAACTGCTTGTTTTAACGTTTTATCTTAATGGCGTGTGCAGCCAGAAAAAGCAGTTTTGCATTAATGAGATTTTACAAACAGGCATTGAGTACTGTGAAATAATTGAACACAAAAGCTCATTTAAAACCGGTAAAGAAAAGTGTCAGCTGCGACGGGGGTGACATCTCTAAGAAGTAACACAACTCGTTTATGCAAACAGGACACATTACATGGTCGCTTCATCAGCCTTGAATCAAAGAGTTCACATCCTTTGAGCTTCGTTCATGTTAAATTTGAAACCCCTGGTAATCAAATGAGATATACGAGCTAATGTTAATCCACTAGCTGACAACTACTGTTTTATCCTTATTTGGACAGTTTATGGGATGAAAGAACAGATGTCTTCTTATTTCATGCTTTTTTTCCCCCGTAAGACGAACGTGAAGGAGGCAGCGGTGGTGGTTTTCCTGAGGGCCCGGGTGAGCCAGATGCTTCTTTAAATCTGTGTTGAATTGTGCTTGAGTTCTTTGATAGCGCATTGGGAGATAAGCCAGAGCAACTTATCTTAGAGCTGCCACACAAACAAGCATGGCTGTACATATGCATCGATAAGCAGCACAGCCTTCAGTACTATCAGCTCCTGCTTTAGTTTATCTCAATATCACATGACTGGGTTACTTTCAAAATATTCCTCAAACTGGATATTTCCCTTGATTTCAAGTATATCTGCTTTTCTTTGACCACTTTACTCACGTGTTGAATTTAACACTATAGGAATGGTAATACAACCGTGTCCAAAATCGATACTGTACATTCTCAATTCACGCCACAGGCCACAATACAATACTGCAGTGTCGTTGTAGTTGAAACATGTTGTGCAATGTGAGGTAATGAAATGTATTATATTACTCTAGTAAAAGATTGGATTTCTGAGGCTACCTGCGTAGGCTGCCCTTGGACAGCCAGGATTGTTTGGTGACTTCATATGACTCCATATGAATCATGCACCATAATTACAATAAACGTTAATGACTTGTGCAATTATTACACCATCAGATAATTTATTTGGGTCCTGAAACAAATAAAAATGTTCACGGTGTCGTAAATTAAGTGAGTGTATTGTAATCATGTCACAGTTGCCATCACGGCAGTAATAGGTATGTCATTGGATGTTGGACGTGCCAGTTGTACAGCAATGGATAATCACTCATTAACCACGCAGCAGATTTTATTAACTTGGATTTACATGTGTATATATGTTTTACCATATGCATATAGTATATAGTAAAACACTTAAGTGAATGTGCTCCCAGTCAGTCTGTAGTTTGATCTGTAACGTAAGTCACAGTCAAAATCCCCGATGACTGATCCATGCGTAAACATTTGGAATTAGTAATAGGTTCTGCTCTTATTCGTGTCATCTCAAAGAATCACACACAACCATTGCTGTTGCCATGGTAAAGTCCCTTGAATGCATTGTTACATGTTAGCAAGTACTTAATGAGAAAAATAGATATTACTATAGTGACAGTAGATGTTTGTGAACTCCCCAGTTACCCTTCATGACTCCGTATCGTTGTGTCGCGTATAGATGCTGTTCCAGCTGCTCAGCGCTCCCTTTAGAACCGACTGTTTTTAAGTAGTCAACAACTTTGTTCTGTTGTTGATAAAAACATATTGACAGACAGAACATCAGAAGGTATAAACACTGGGGAACAGAAGATGTTTGAAATAATGAATGTATTGTAGGAAAACCAAAGGCAAAGTGAAGCAGGTTTCTTGTTTAAAGCGAGCACAGACGCAAATTAATGAACCAAGAAAACAAAGGGTACCAGCTCCACACTCCCCTCTCTCTCCCTAACAGTTATCAGCTTCACTATCGGCTGCTTTTCTCCTCACACCCTCTAGGATGGTGGGCAACAGTCAGTTTTAGAAAATGTTGCACCCTGTGGTGAGCTCATTTTGCCTGATATCCTTACAAATCCCTTTTCGTTTTTCTCACCTTTTCTAGTCGGTGTGTTCTAATAAACAAAGTCTCACGGGCTTAAAGTAGCATCACTGTTACCAGCTAGTGTGCAATTGCGCTTTGTGTGCATTTAATTAGATGATTAATTCATTGTATTCAGCTGAACGACCCCTGGGAGATCCCTTTATTCTTTTTACAAGGCCTTGATAACATGTATGCACATTTGCAACACAGGAAGTCGGCCTGTTGTACTGCAGTGCTCCGGCGTTTCAGCAGGTGTGTTTTGTACTACATCAATCACAGTTTATTTTTACTCCTGGCCAGTGGACAATTAAAGTTACTTGCTTCAATTGCATCCAGATTGTATCACTGTGTAATTATACTTATAATTATTTGGTTGCTAATCCATTTTTAGTGCTATTTATTGGCAACATTTTTTCAGCAGAAGCTGTTCAGTACATTTACAGCCTATAATTACATGTGCTGCACATTGCTTGAATTGTCCTACACTTTTTGGTTTCAGTGTTTGTTTCTACAGCTGTTAGTAAGTACAGTGCATACAGTAAGCATCTCCTCAGCAGGCTACTCTACACACATTTTGAATTTACTTACATTTTGTCTGAGCTATATTTGTATTCAGTGTAATTGAATTTCATTAATATAGTGCTAATTCACAACAAAAGTATGTAAGGCTTTAAATTCATTCCAATGGGAGAAGAATCACAGGTTTGCAAAACGATCTAATGTGTTCATAAATTCGCTTTGTGCCTCCGTCTGTACGTACTTTGTGGTTTCCGTGGCAGGAGAATTGACAGGGTCAGGGTGAGAGGTCTGAGAGAATCCTGGGCAAGTGTTCTGTCTGTTACTTGCTGACAGCAGAAAAAAAGTTCACGAGGAGGAGGAATAATCTCAGGCATGAGGCCACATCTGACTCCAAATCATTTATCTGCCTTGCTTTTATCCACGGTAGTCACTGTTTTGTTCCAAACGTTAACGTCACTACCTGCACGTATCTGTTAAGGATTACAGGAAAACATCCATGAATTTCATTGGGGGCACATGTTATAGTACAGTAGTTTCATTGACATGTAGTCAGTTAGTAATGTTGCATCTTAATATGTTTGGAAATGTGTTGTTGATATTAATCGAAAGGTTTATACAAATTGTTCAAAAGTCTGTTCTACTTCAAACAGTTGTCTGCTTCTATACTAGTATACTATACCTAAAGTACAAGGTTAAACCAGCCGTTTTCAGCTGCATTTCCTTAGTGGCATTTCAGATTCTCTGGGACAGACGTGTCAGGAATACTGCTGCGACTTGATGATGTAAAAACAAAGGTATAATCTACAGGGTTACATTTTAGAATGAATTCAACTCATGTCTCCTATGAAACATAGCAATTAAAGCTATTTCACTTCATTTTTCTAAGTTTAAAACTGTTCTTCTCCTCATGGCATCAACTCAGCATGTGCAAGCTGAAGCCTAGAGTGTTGCAAATATCTAATAAATTGAGAGAAGCTGTAGCCACAGTGCCCCCAGAACGTTTGTCGCTATATTATCTACAAAATGACACATTATATCATTCAGCAATGTTTTGCAGTGGGTCCACATTAAGAAGGTTAGTCTAATAATTGCCAACACCGAATACATAGCGTAGCAATCATTGCCAGTGGATCGTTTTCGCAATTACTGTATGGAGGCTAAATGCAGAATCATTTAACTTGTTGTCAGGGAGCTTTCAATCTTGAAGCCAGAGGAAAACTGTATTAAATGCATGTATAGGTAAACCTGGCTGTGGGAAGTTCATAACATTACAGTTCAACATTCAGAAGAGTTCAAGTGAAGTGCTGATGTCGAGTATAAAGATCTAGTAAAGGAAGGGGGTTGGTGGTGGTGACGGTCCAGTGGCTGACTGTGCTGCTAATAAAGGCCCCGTCAAAGATCTGGCCTCCTTCACTGATGAAGGCAGGGAGCTTCTGTTTCATCATTACCAGTCATTACCTTTGCTCCTGGGTCCCCTGTGGTCAGTCTCCCCCAAAAAGAAGGTTGATATCAAAAACCTCTGGCTGTAGCATCCTTAATGTCTCTTAAAATAATGAGTGTTAGACGTCTTGCATGTGCTTATATGGCCGTCACCTTTATACCACCTTTATTTTCACGTTGCTCCCCTCAGGTTTCATTAACATGCCCAACGCACATCACCACTGTGGCAGGCTATACTTGCAGTGTGTGAGCGTTCATTAAGGAGAAATTCGAACGTTGTTCTCTGGGAAATTGTCTGAACAGATGGCTACTATTCCAGGCCTAGGGATAGGGAACAGATGACGGTGTTTATCTGTTTTGATAACTGACTTGCTGAGTTGAAATCATGTGAAGCAGTGTTCTGTCTTTTTAACTTTTTTTTTCCCAGCCTCATTCATTTCGAAGCTGTGAGAATTTGACTTTGGTAACTTCATTGCTTCTTGTTTGAGAAATGAAATGCAGTTTCTATGGCAACGCAGCAGACAGATGACAGCTGACCAGAGTCGGTTTAACCTGGAGTAGCCTTTATAAAGTGCAAAGAGATGAGTAGAAGAACTATCAGATTCCCATGAACAGTGGATTCTTCTTGCTTGTGAGGGCCACCCTTCAGCAGGATGATTCAATCAATAAATCCTTTCAGATAGAATTGCCTCTGAAAAACATTCCCCCGCTGAAACAAAACACGTATTGACAATACAAGCTTTTAGCTTTAGATATCCTCAGGAGAGCAACAGAGACATAAACTCAGATGGAAGTTTCATACCACAGGAATAAATGGTGGGTTTTGCCTCTTAACATATGGACTTAGCGCTGTTCCATTATCAAAATAATGACTGTGTTGCTCCTTAAATGTTTTCATGACAACTTCACTTCAGACGATGCTAAAAGTATTCATTCTCAACGTGTCAGCCGTACTAGACTGATTGTTTTCTGCAGTGGGAATGTGTGTTGTCATTAAAAGGGAGACATCATTTGCACCACGAACGCACATTTTATTAAGTGCAGTTGTGTCACGCATTTCAATACAGAAACTCCATTATCTCTGAATGTCTATCATCAGTTTGCAAATGAGCTAATTAAACAACATGAAATACACAATTGTGTTGTGGAAACAAATCCAGCCAAAGCCTTTCCTATCGCAATCTATTCACTTCTCATTACAGCTCAGCAGGGATTTTTGTGGCTTGGAAACATTCGCTATTCTGTGGTGCAAAGCAACCGTGTTTTGTAGCAGTTATGCTTTTGTTTCATTTGAACAAGAAGAGACAGAGCTATATAAATGTATCTTTGTTGCTTTGGTGTTAAACTAGGGTGCAAGTAAGACCCAAGCCAGGGCTTAGCCTTGCTGTGTTCGCATACAGAAAATGGACGATTCCATTACATGGCTGGTAATCTCACCAGGGCCAGACGGGACACAGGGGATATCCCGTTCGTTCGTCTCTGGCCCGGGGCACAAGCATGTACCACTGACCTTCTGGAGTCCAATTCCCAGCAGCAGATCCACTCCAATAATCATTCCATTGAGCCACCATGGTGCACAGTGTGCAGCACGGCTGATGCTGAGAGTTTCTGTGTTGTACGATAAAAAATATATATTGATATGATACATAAACTGTTGGTACAGCTGAAGACTATTTTTTGCTACTACAAAAACAACAAACATTTCATGTTTTGTGTAGCCTTGCGAAAAACACTGCAGCTGTTCAAATTCTTTATCAAACAGCCTGGTGGTCATCAGGTATCATGCCAAAAATCATGCTAAGGGCAATAATTAAATCTGCCAGTAGGCCAGAATGCACAGAACCTCGCATGCTGGAAAACACGATGACGCTGATTTCAGGTTGATGCTTGTGGATGTGGAAAACATAATTAGGCATTTACTTTTGTGTATTTGCATTACCTGAAGTGAGTTTTTTTTTTTTTTTTTAAGTAAAGGAGCTAAATGCCTACACCATCACTAAACGATTCACACTGTAGCTAATTGGAGAGTAGTTGTTATCAATATTGTCAGTTCTACAGTAAGTGTTTATCATCTTAATACCCTTCAAATCCAGAAATAGTACATTTCAAGTAGGACTGAGTGCCAAGTGATTCCTTGGATCATCCTCCTTCCGGTACCAGATGGCGCGCTAAATTACATGTAAAGCAGGAAAATGAAATGTGAAGCTGATTTGAATTTTGGCAGCTTCGGAACACAAGCCAGGCCGAGAGATTTGATAAGCAATAATTAATTTTGCTTTGAGTTGCAGTATAATCTTTCGGTTTAAGAAGTGGGATTGCACTACAGGAAATAACATTTTAATCAGACACTCCAGTGTGTTTTGAACTCTGATTTGATTTAGTTAAAGAGTACTCAGCTTTTGTGGAACCATCTACGAAAACCACAAAGGGAAAAAATCCAAAGTAACGGTTCAGAGTTTTCCTCATGGGAGAACTGTCCTCATACACACTACAGAGGGAGGGTGCTCTAGTCCTTCAACTTAATCATTTTTATTTTCATAAGCAGAGTAACGTGCTGTAATCCTTGAGCAAACCTGTAAGAAATAGACGCGGTGTTCATTAGCAGCGCTTTACCTCATCTTTCCCTGTTGCTCACGCTTCAGTAATTCCTCATCATGCGATCGGCCTGGCAGCCTCCCTTCGTTCGATTGGATTCCTTCTGTAATTATTATTGCATTTCATCCAGCAACCTGTTGGATGTGAGGACTGGATTGTTGTGATAGCACTCGACCTTGTCTGTTACCTTGCTCGCTACGTAATTATTTCTCGCGAATGCATCTTAGGTGGCAGTATCAGATGACCCAGTATCAAAGTCCCAATCAGCAGGCGGCCGTTGCATTGATAGCTTCACGCCAAGCCGTGCAGTGAGAGGACTGCCTTTTATTTATCACCTTTTTGTATTTGTTGTTTATTGTTCAAACTGCAGCACGAGAGAACGCGTACTTCATCCTCCCTCATAATCTCTGATGTCATGCCAGTGTGCAGCACAACTCCACAGGGAATCAATTAGAGGAAGTGGGAGAGAAGACTTTGATACTAAGTAGGATGACGTTTTTAGGGATGTGAGAGCGTTTCTTGGCTTAGCCTTGGTGGTGTTAATGCAGAATCAAAAGCTGCAGCTATAAGCCTGTGAATTCCTGACTGTTGAAAAAGAAACCAGGAAGGAAGTTTGTTGTTAGAGGATTTTGGCAATGTTTCCTGTTTGCAAACGAGAGACGCTTAAAGAACATAAGGAGAGCTTGAATAGTTCTCTAAATTTCACATTGTATATGCAAATATGTGTCAATTTACATCAAGCTACTGCCCAAGAACACGCCGCTTATGTGCGCTTTCTATTTGAATTGTTGTTGTTCTTGACTGAGAGAAACTCATTTGAGCTACGAATCTTACCTGTGTCCCCATCTGCATTGGGGTGAGATGACAGCATTTGACAACATGTACTTTGGAATTGATAGCAATGAAAAGTCTTACTGCCAACCAGCGGTTTAGCCTCCCTCATGGAAGTTATGTCATTAGCCAGTCCAGTGAACTGGCTAATGACATGGTGGTCTATTACGCTCATACTGTTGCACTCTGTAAACAGCGCCACATGTTGCTGGTGCCGGAAATCTGCCTATCGCCTTATCATTATGACAAGTCCATGAATGATTATGTATTTTTACAAGTTGGGAGTCTTACAGAATCTGAATTTGTAAATCGTCTAATAATAATAATTCTAATTATAATAAATGTTATAATATGCAACACGTTATAATGTTGCTTTGGAGAACTTGTAGTGGGAAGTCACTCAGAGATGAAACCATGTTGGAATTATTTCCCTCCACAGCCAAAACCAAAACTAGTTTTTCGAAGCAGATTCTCAGAGGAAACCTTATATGCTGGAACTTTTTGGTGTAATCTTCCTGGCACTTTTGCTTTATTTGACAGTTCACAGTAAACGTAAGCTGAAAGGATCAGGAAGTAACAAGCAATAAAAGTCCAGGCTGATTTAAAGGTGAGAAAATGGTTTGCATTTTCCAGCTGAAGGACAGGACCATCCACAAAGTGCTATGATAGAGAAATTTACATTAACTCTCTGTGTATGTCACTGCAAAGCTATGCAGAGTCACAGTGTAATATAAGTCAAATGCATTCGTTTAATTGACTTTAATTGTTATTAAATCTGACTTGGCATTGAATCTATTCATCTGCTGTCAATTTACAGTACATTTCATTGTGGTTTGCTTTTCATTTACAATATGTAGGCCCATTTTAGAAAAATATATCCTTCACAATGGAGGTGATCTGTCAGCTCGGCCTCATTTTTAATCCCAGGTGACTGAAACATCAGTCAGGATGACTGAATGTCGATAGAGCAGTACAGCAGGGATGGCGGAAGTGGAGGAGAGCAAGGGGGGATGCAGAACCAGCCAGGAGTGATGACTTTGAGCCAGTCAGAATCTCATCTAGATATGATGACTATCACTCAACAGCATGCTTCTGTGTGAGTGTGGTAGAGGTGGTAGGACACACAGAAACATCATATAATACACAAATAGATGCTAATTTCTCCATGTGATTGATGCTTTTAGCCATTTGAGTGTCATGGCTGCATATATTAAGGCGGCACTAGCAAACCTATCAGGGATGCTTCCTAATGGTATACAGTGAATATGGGTCCACCCGATTAGGTTTAATGGAAGAAGTATTACACGCTGGCAGCATCAGGACAACAGCACCCTGTGTCTGTTGGGCTTTTCAGGGGCACATCTGTGAAACAGAGCCTAATAAAACAACTCCAGTTCATAACACATTTCTTAGTCCTGACACCAACTGTACAGTAGATGTAATTCATTTTCAGTTTATTGGAGTATTATTAATATTCAGTGTGCTTTGCTTATCAGCTACGGGCCTCTCTGCTGTGGAGGATGCAGGGATGTCAGGCTCGGTGTCGTGACGCGTTTATTGAAGATTTTTGTGTAACTGACTTTTGATGTGTAAAACCGTAGCTGTGGGGTAGAAATCGCCTTAACTTTTCCACCTCTGCCTCACACCTCCTTGAGTTGATCCATAGCTTTGTGCGTCTTACCATGTTAACAGATGAATGTGGACATTGCAGCATACGTGTCCTGCTTGTGTTGTATAACCAACGATACATAGTGAGGAGGCAATTACTGTAAGTTGGTGTGGGATGTTCTCCGAGCCTTACAGCTGCCCTGTGGAGGTTTTTTCTAAACAAGGAAGTTATTTTCACATTTTCTGTACTCGCCAAACCCTCGATGTTTGCTTGCAGTATGTTCCTTCACAGTTTTTGTTGGCGCATTACAATAGCAAAACAGCACACAACAAATGGCAGGATTTGCATTGTTTAATATCTCCAGGCAATCAGAGGATGGACCAGTAACTTTCCAGATAGAGGGACAGAAAGTGTTTACAATCTCTGAACCACATTCACTGCATTTTATGAAATAAAAAAGGCAACTATGACAACAATAGTACATACTATTTTACTACCTATAATAATTAACAATAATTCTAGTGAGCATTAGGTAACCACCTGCACCAGGACCAGAGCATCTGATTAATAAAATATGTTGCTGCGTTTAAATTTGAACTGTACCATATTGCAGATAATGAATATTATTGCATACTAATATGAAATACTTATTGCAATAATGAATTATATTTGTAACGCTAGTGTAACCTTGAAACTGGAGGTATGGTCATTGCACCTGCTGCGGTACGAACTGCGCTTTAAGCTTTCAGATTTGTCATCAATTAACACCATTAACTCGCACACCTGTGGTGCAGTTCCACCTCTGGTCAGGACACCCAGTCTAAGGGTCATAAAAACCAATTTGCTTCTCACACTCCTTGCGCCAGCTGCTTACACAATGAACAATAATAACCGTTATTCCAAATCTATTAGGGATAATTTTGGTAAAGCCGTAATAAATATCTCCCATTCAACTGTCAGTGGGAGGGACAGTGCATACAGAGGAATTAGAGAACCTGTCATGTCACATTTCAGATAGAATGTAATGGTCCAACCCATGCTTTTAAAGCTCGGTTCTTGTAAATGAAAAGTGGCAGTAAGTTAGAGAAGCACACATTTCTAAACTGGTGGAAGAACGAAAGAGAAGAAACTCTAGAAAGCATTTATTATCATGGACAAAAAAAGGAGATCCTGACACGTTTACAAGAAAGTCTGGTATTTCACAAGGCAGTATCGTGCAGGAGGAAATCCTTCCATTAATTATTTGTTTAACGTACTGTAATTTATATGGAAGTGAAGCGTCTCGGTTAGTCGTTTAAAAGACTGTGATCTCCAGGGTTAAAGCAACCCCAACGCCTGGCTGTCTTTATTTTAAGTCAGCTTGCCGTTCCAGCCGTCCCATAATAGAGTGCTTGCTCACCGAAGTACCTTATAAAAGTTGTTCACATCCCAATAAAGGTGAGAGGAAACGCTGCCTGGATACCTGCTTGGCCAGCGTCGACAGTTACCTGCATCCTTTCTTGTCTTTTTTTCCTTCTTAATTAAGATACAGAGGTCGGTTAATGAGATCGGACGCCACTAATGGCTGATGCTAAATCCACAGTTGGCACTGCCACATGTGCTGCTTTTGCTCGTCCTGGCTGTGTCTCCCTGCTTCTGAAATTATACAGACATTATACTGAGTCTATTTACTTGATTATCTATTTGATTCTTGTTTGTCATGTCTCATTTTGTTTCCATGGCACTTAGTGTTTTTGATTTTGCCCCATTTATGTGCCTGCCTGTGATGGTTTTCATTCATCCTGGTCATGTTTATCCCAGGGGTGCTTTTCACATTTTTGTGCCTCAGCCATTTTACAGTTACTATAATTTAAGACCATTAAACCTAATCAATTCTCACTAGGACTCCTCACAGTAGAGCTGCTTCATATGACAGGACTGCAAAACTTATTTCTGCTCTCACACGTTGTACTGTAATTAAGTGTCTTCTCCTTTTTTGGCAGCGCAGCACTTTTTGTCCCCCCCCCTCTCAAATGTGCATTTGTTTTTTATAGAACAGTAAAGTTGATGTAAGTATTACGTTTAATTGCCTGTAAATATATGTAGATGCTGCAGAGACGAGGAAATAATGTTTATAGGAAATGGAGAACTGGCTGTTAAGCTTTCCAGCGTTGCAGCCTCTGCCAGACTGTGAGATGGCATCACGATTCACATGGCATACTCTGAATCACACACACAACTCCCACTATGCTGGCAAGTTCTGGCTAATCCAAGACCTTCATAAAGCATGTGTTGGGCCTTAGCGACACATCTGTCATTCTGACGTCCGCTAGCATGGTCTGGACTTTTGGTTTCTAATCCATCTGTGCTCTGCAGAGACAGTCTGCTGCCAACTGGATCTTTGCTAAGCCTTTGGTGAAGCCGACTGAACAGCAGCTCTGCCAACTTGCTGAAAGTTTTCATTTATATCTTAACGTTTATTTCACTATTTCCTCATTTTTCTCCTTCCATTTTTTAACACTCACCAGGTTAAGTGAGTATGTTGAGAAATGTTTTCTGCGATGAATCAGATGCCTGTACTGTTTGCTTTGATGTTTCCAGGCGATCAGGAGTCCATGGAAAGTGAGTAACTTTAATCCCAAGCACCAAAGGCAGAAAGAGGCCAGTGACTTTGATCTCACTCATGCAAAAAACCTAGTAATTTTCCACTGCAATGCCACCATGCTGGTAATATTGGATTAAAAACTCCCTCTTTTCTTCTGCTGTCCACTCATGTATGGCCTTAGGTGTGGATGAGGCCTGTCAGGGACGCTTCAGCAAAATGCACAATAGAGATAGAGAGAGAGAGAAAGAGGAAAGCTATTTGGACATATCTTCTTCACTAAGGCAATTCAGGACAGCAGAACGTTGTTTTCATCGAAACGGCCACGGTTCGTTTGATAGACAACCTGTTGGTGATGTTGCATCTCTTCGAGCCAAGGGGAATGTTTGTGGATAAATAATGTGACAATATGCTAAATGTAAGGTTTTGTGTGTGTATGAGCCTCGGGCACCAGCACCGTCGGTGTGTTTCACGAGCAATCAGAGGTCACTGTGCTCATTCGCAGCCACTCAGACTCCTGTAACAGAGCTATGCAATTAAAGCAGGGAAGTCATAGCTCCATAACAGTGTGAAGTTCAGATAATGAGTCATTACCAAAAATTAACAGCCGTGGTGATGGGCTATCTAATAGCACGTGATGGATCCAGTAATAGGTTTTCAACAAGTGTTCATATTGTTACATGTATAACCAGTTTCATTAGCACAAGTATCTCCTGAGCCACAAACCTGACTTGTGCTCATTTCAGGAGACAAATGCTTCACTTTTATAGTTATTTAGTAGATCTGAAGATGTTGACTGAGTTACGGATGCAGCTGGAGGCGAAGAACAATGAGACAGTCGTATCAGGCCGCTATAGCTTTCAGCAAGCGTTCACTGTAGGTGCAGTAGCCATTATATTAGCGTTGTTTCTACTGTGTCTCCTAGGTGGCAAAATAGTAGCACTTTGTAGTTGGGAGGTAAGGATTCAGATTTTCTGAGCTGATGATGTTAAGGTGCATCAACATCATAGTGTAAAAACCCAAACGTCACTTTACAAACCTTGTCAGTTGCCTTTGCGTATACATACTTGTATACATAACATATTTGCGTAAATATTTCTGATTCACAACATGAACCCTCAGTGGAAGTTGCATGTACTTATTTAAGTCTGGTTTTGGTCATAGCTTCGTATGAATGTTTAGTGTGTAACGATCTGCATATGTCTGGTGCTATGCTCCAGAGCGATGTCACACAGAATATACAGTAGATTGTTGCGTTTGACAAGTCAACAGAGAGAATGGATAGTATCGTACTTTAGAAAGGAAGAGGCTTAACCTCTGACACAGAAGGGCCACGGACAGCAAGCAATCTCTCTTCAGGGTGAGGAGCTTTCCTTGTGCGGAGTAAGAGATTTTGGGAGGCTGAGGCCAAAAAAAAATCAACGAAGACACAGACAGGGAGGAAATTGGAGTGGCAGAGACTATGAGGTGAGAGAGGTGTGACAGAGACAGAGATTGGGGTATGAACAGTGGAGAGGGGAGAAGTGTTGAAAGGCCATCAGAAAGACCACAAAGCAGCGTCACTCCAAAGCTTAAGAGATTGTCAACACTTTGTGTTGTGAGCCTGGTACGCCGTGTTGACCTGTTCACCGAAAGAGCTAGGACTTGACAAACAAACAGATAACATTCTCAGAACTGTGTGAAATGCCAAAGTTTGCCGGAAACCCTCAGACCGAGGTTTGTGTACTTTTCAGTGTTTACTGTAAACATGCACAAACGTGTTCTCCTCTGAAATCGTATTTGAAGAGGCTCCGTGTGGGATTAGGAGCAGTATAGAGCTAATAAATTCTTTGCAAAGTAGCACTGATGTTGTGGCCAGATATGTAATTCCAGTGCTGTAAATAGTGATTGCCAACATTAATCCCCTTATTCTCAAGTATATCTTTAACTCGATTTCAGAGCTTAAATAGTTCTTTAAGACCATAATCAGGGATCAACCGCTGCTATAAATGTGTGCTCTCGATGGTCCAGGCTCAAATGTCACCGTATTGATTAACACTTTGAAAGACAGACAGCGCTGTGTTACGTTTCTTTTGTTATGTATAACAGGACTCCGTTCATCCTGTATCGCGCCGTTTCCATTAAAGCTGACACACTTGCTTTCTACGGTTTCTCTCGCTTCGTGTGGAGAGTAAACACGCGCATCAGCTACAACATTAAATCAACCTGGTGGTTTACTGGTGTGCTGTTTATCAGCGTTGGAGTCAAAATGGAAGCAGCAGATGTCCACCATGTTCTGATAATCCCTGAAATCTCCTGAAACACTGCAGCCTGTAGTGCACCTGCCTTTTGACTGTACTCAGTCCTCAAACACACACATACATTTTATTTCTCACTTCTTAGAGTTTATTCATATGCACCACTGCAATCATGTGTGCTCCGAGGAAACTGTTGAGTGTCTTAGGTCGTGTTGGAAGTTTTGACTCAGCTGCTTTTCATCTTCACTGGAGCCGGATTGGCAATGACGAGATGCAATTAGTTGGCAAGCAGCAGGCGGTTGGGTTAATTGCCCACGGCGCCGGTTGGAGAGAAAGTCGCTTGCTGAGTGTGGAGTGGCTTCTGCACTGGCAGAGCTGGAGTCCGGATAAAGAACAGCAGTAAGCATATTGTCATCTCCCACCTCGCCACCCTAATCAGTACTGCTATGCACTCCCATTGTTTAACCGGGTTGGCTCGCTTCCCGGAGGAATCCTCTCTTTCGCGTTCCCTCTGCGTGCTTTTCCTTCTGTCCCAGCGCCACCCACATCCTCCTCTTTTCAGTCCCTTTCATCTCCAAATTCACTTCCTTTCTTTAATTCTCCCTTGCTAATGCTGCTCAATCTCCCTCCCTCCCCCGCCTTCAGCACTGAACTCCCACTTCTCCCGATCAATCCTCCCATCTTCCTCTCTGCTTATTACCTTTGCTTCTTCGTGCTTTCCCCGTACACTGTTCCTTTTTTCCTGTTATGTCTACCCCACCTTGCTCGTGCCATTTTTTCCCTTTATGTCTTTCCCTATTTCTTCTCTGTGCCCTTTCTTTTCTTTTTCCTTCCCAGAGGAGAACGATATTGATGTAAACACACACAGAGCTCAGAGTGGTTCTTAAGCTGCTCTGACCGATCGGCAGGGCTCCCTCCATTGTCACAGCAACTGTAGGAAGAGACTTGATTTCCAATAGGCTTATCCCACTAGTGTTCCCAGTGTCGTGTCCATGAAAAGATGGTAAGGGGCTTGATTAGATGGCTCTGCTTGGACTGAGCATGCTTGGCTGCCAGTGTCACAGCTCCACCGTGGTAATGGATCAAAGAGATGTGGGCGGTTGGTGAGAGGCAGCACTGTAATTAAGTATTTGAGACCACGCTGGCAAAAATAGAAGTGGAACTAAATGGATGGTTATGGTTATGAAGGCTAAGGAAAGCAAAGCAGCACAACCTGGCAAAATTTGATGTAATCAACTCAGAATGTAACGGCTTATTATCATACACTGTGGACAGAGTAAACAATGCGCTGCTCCAACATGAAATGATTATGTGGCAGCAACAAAGCGGATGCAGGTCTGAAAATCCAACAACATCCTTTATTAAAAATAACAATGTAATCCCTTGAAAATGACGTGAGGTCAAATTAACAAGACATTAAGACACGATGTAAAACATTACGGTGGTGGACATCAAAATTAAATGAACACACTAGGATAGAAGTACAGCAGACATCTCGTCAGTCAGCGTCTCAGGTTCTCTTCTGCGTGGACAGTTCTTCAAAACTGCACATTTTCTACAGCGTGTTTGATCCTGGAGCGATGGAATGATTTCATGTGACAAAATTAATAAACGAACTGACCAAAGTCAGCTCCGTAGCGGTGGAAAATAGAAGCGAAGCGGTTCGTCTGTTCGGTAGTTCAGAGTACGGTGATCCCCGTCAGTCACGAGAGAAGTCTGACTTTCTGGCATTTTTCAGGCGCAGCCTATTTTAGGCTCATTTAAGTGATCTGTTCTGACTTCCAGAGGATTTGAATAGGACGTGAATCCACATTACCACAAGTGTCTGCAGATACCTTCTCACCTGACCTGTGGTTGTTTTTTATTAAAGGCCTTTAAAAAACGGCGATTCTGACCCTGACTATGTCAACTGGAAATGAGTTTTGAGGCATGTCTGCACAGTGACATTTCTTTTCACAGCCGATGGTGGTTCTGCTTGTGCATTGATGTTGTTTATATGTCTCTGTATTTTTTTTGCTTAACATTTTGTCACTGTATTTTCTTCCCAACCTTTCACTTCAAAGTGCCATAAAAGGCACCCGTCATGCTTGACGATCTAAGAGCCACAACCAAAGCACTGGCTCTCTGTTATGCCGCTGTCATTTTCGCTCTTTTAGATGACAAAACAACATAGACCTTGAAAACTCACCACCGGTCTTGATGGGCATCCAGCAACTTCAAACAGTTGACTGGGACATCTCAGCTTGGTCTCAGGTTTTGAATTCAGTCTGTTTGTGTTTGCTATGAATATGCTGAGTAATATAATATACTTCTGTAAAAGAAATCACAGTCATACAAGAACCTGTTCATTGTGATGACACATTTATCTTTAAATGTTACAACGAACTTATTAAATTATTGTTTTACCCTCTGACATTTATTTAGTTAGTTTCTGTGGTGGACTGGGGATCTTAATGCGCCCTGTCTTTCTTCATACCGTACTTCCTATCATCCTGGTACAAGGTTTCATCGGCCAATAAAAAGCTCATTCCAGAGCTGCTCAGACCTTTTTGAGTGTTTTCATGGCGTAGCCTAATTTGGGCGGTGACTTCCTGAGCATTACCAGTGTCCTGCTGTGAAATGTCTATAGTTAATAAAAACCTGCTCAAGCCTGTTCTTTACCAGGTTTGTTAATCAAGAGTTTTTTCAGTCTAGTGGTTTGTTCTTCTACCAGGTTTTCCGGTGAACAGCCACCAAATGCTAATTTAACACTCAGTTTAACACTCATGCAGTTGGGTGTAAGCCATTTGTTTCTCTTAAAGTAAAGTCTCAACAGGAAAACAAAAGGGAAAAAACTTCCTCCCATTTACTATATAAAGCTGGACTGTTGTTTTTCCATGATCTTGATGACTCTTGATACCTTGGGAATTATTTTACCTGATCCGCAGGGTTTTGTATTTATTGGCACGTTCTGGACTCTAAACTCTCCCAAGCTGTGGAGGCTTTGTAAGTAAATCATGGATCTTCAGGTAAACATGTCAGATCCTGTGTCTTGTTCTGTAGCAGAGAGTCTTCTTAGCCACTAAAGGATTTGATTCTTTGTAGAGACATGTCCTTTCTCATGCTTTTAGTCAAATATATATTTGTGCTGTGGTAGAGCATCTCACTACATGTTCATGACTTTTGGCATCAGTGAGCCTGTCAGTGGTGACTGTTGGTGTCAGCAAAGATGCGGATTTGTGCAGCATCGAACAGGAATCATCTATACAATGAGGAGCTGGTCTGTCAGAGATGCATCAGAGAAGGATTGTGTAGCTCTGACGGAGACACAGAGGATAGAGACATGCTTGAAAGGTTGAGGTATTGAATTTTACTTCCTGACAGCTGAGTGACCTTTCAGCTCTCAAGGGGGATGAGACCGAGATGGATTTCGAAGTCGTCCGCCTTGCTCTCTCCGGCTCCTCCCACAGGGTTAAGAATTAATGCTGCGTCCTAGCCTCTGCTGAGCTAGGAGACGTAGAACCGCATCACCAAGTGCCACAAGGCAGTACACAAAAAAAAAAACCAACAACCTTACAAATGGTTATTCTCATGTGAACTCGAGCAATTAAACGAGACTGGTATGAATTAGCCTGACATGATAGTAACTCGTCGTGTTCATTTGCATTGCGTCAGCTGCAGAGAGGAGCTTGGCACGTTGTTGAACCTGGCATCAGGGCAGTTCAACTAAGAGGGCAGCGCACCCACACAGTAAATTGCACCCTGTTCTCACGATGGCCTGTTTCCCTCTTCACACCTCAGAAGAAGACCTATTCATAAATATATGCAGCATGGCTGGGCCAGGCCCCATGCTAATGCACTGAATACCAATGAGAATTGTCTTGACTCTCAGACTGTGAGCCCACTCACTTCTTCTTTGGTGCCTCTGGGCAGAATTTACAATCTCACATCTCCTTTCTGTTGCTGTGAGGTGAAAGTTACAAATCACAGTTTCATCAGGCAGCCCAGCTAACTCTCCACGAGATCACCTGGTGTCTTTAGGAGGCACGAGATAAGAATATGCTTCAATGCGCCGGCTTGTTTTATCTCTGTTGTCTTGCATCACTTCCTTAAACCAACAGAATGAGCTTCAAGCAGGACTTCATGCCCGTTAAAGTTCATTGACGCCTGGCTTTGCTGGTGCTGTGCTACTTTGTTCTGCGGAGTGTGCAGGGATGGTGTTGAACTGCTTAAGCGGTGTGGTCACGTACTGTTAGTCTTCCTGGCCAAGTGCTGAGAATGATAGAGTTGAAATGACAGCAAGTGATTTCATTCTCCATCTATCTTTCAAGGCATCACACACAGCAGCCATTGGCCTGGAGCCTGTCTATGCTCCATTACTTTAACTAACCAATGAGCCATCTACATGAAAGGTCTCATTGATTCCTCTTTACTCATTCTTTGTGAAAATATACAGAGCTGAAGGGAAGTTAAATACTGATAAATCAAGAGGAAGCTCGGTGGACAAAGACAAAATCCAGTTCATGAAACGTCAGAATGCACAAAACCATATTTGAGAGACAGTTTATCCTTTTTCCTTTGCAATTTTTTATTATTGGCATATCATTAAGGTCAGTACTGTGTCATGCTGAGGTGCTTCCGAGCACAAGGGACTGAGCCCACGTCATCAGCTTGAAGGACAGTTTCTGTTCTCACTGCGCTGCCACACTGTTCTTTACTTACTATTCACGCTATTCAGAGCATTGTTGTACATTTTTTATGAGCATGTCAAAATATTGTTCTGGAAAAGCACGTCTATATTTCATACCTTGTATTTATTTGAAGATCTTGTCTGCTACAATATCAATAATGTATTAAAAAATCGACTCAATTTAGAACAAAATGAATGCTGCAGAAATCCTGTTACACATTGGTCACATTAATATCACATTAAAAACAGCGTGACATCTTGTCACAGCTTCCATTGCTCCCATGAAAAGACCCAAACAACAATGTGTTTGGATGACTTTGTTCGCGTGCGTCTCTGGTACTCGGTGCCATAAATGCTGTGTGATTTCCCGGGCACTTCAGCAAAACTTCCTTGAATACGAGTGAACAATGCGTTCGTTTGGAGCCATTTTCAGCGGTAGATTAATACACATTTAGTACAGACCATTTGACTCCGTGCCGCTGGAGCCAATCCCAGCTGTTATTGTGCAGGAGATGGGGCACACGCAGGACTGGTCGCTACAGAAACCGTTCCTGCTCACGCTCACACGCCAGTTGTCCCCATCGTTCTATGTATGTCCACCCTTTGTTTTCCTTCTGTGCGGTAGAGGAATATGACTTGACAATAGAATACAACAGCTGGAGACATGACGGTCGCTAGCATCAAGGAGAACACCATCTCAAACTGTCACCACGCCCTCAGAATAACCTGCCAACCCTTCTGTGACCCCCCCCCCCCACACAGCTTTGGCGGCCACTTTACTCACACCTTGAAACATGTCTTATGAAGGTTAAAAAGAGAAGGGCAGCAAGACTGATGGAGTGTCTCAGTGAGAGGGAGAGAAGAGGGGAAGGAAGTGAAAATGTTTCATTTGTGTAGTTATGCAACCTTCATTTTATGCACTAGCTGTTTTGTAGATGAACATCGTGTTGAATAAGTAATGTACCATATATATTATCTATTGTGTTCGGTCTGCTGTTCTGTGCTGTAGTTCAGGAAACGCATAGCTTATAGTTTTTAAAATTGAAAATGCTGCGCTGGAATTTTTAATATTTAATTTCACATATATTATTGGATAACTGTGTTTTGTTTTTCTTACTTACGTTGTGCTCTTTCAAAACGTACATAACCAAAAAACATGAATCTGAGTATCACAGTAGGGAAATAGTCCGATAGACAAGACCTAAAGATTAAGACCATCTTTTATTTCATTCAGCAATGTAGGCAAAATATTCCTCATTTAGATCATTTATTCTATGGCTCCACTGATTCAAGATTACAGAATTTACAAGGAAACTAACTGTAAAAGCTTGTGATAATACTAGATATGTTTATGCAACGGTGGCTCTGGGCCCTTTACATCCATCTCCGTTCCGATTTGCCAGAACGTTGAAACTGTCCAAAAAAGCGCCGCTAACAGTATTACTCAGACAGATCAATGGTGAACAGATTGATCAAACATTAGTTGTCCAACTGTTCAACACATGACATCAAAGGACAGCGTCTTGCTATATACGCACAGGAAACTCACCATCCAGGAAAAAGTTAAAAAAGTTACAAATAATAATAGAATTCATTGTGCGGTTGGCAGGAGCCTGGCTGCTAGGTCGACTGTATCGCTATTAGAGCTTCAGCTTCATGCATTATGTGTGCAGCGTTGCAGAGTTGCATGGAGGCCAAATGTCAGCTAGTGAAGTACATTATTTATTTATTTCACCAGTCCCACTTCCAGTTCCTCCTCCAACCCAGGTACGGTTGGACCCGCCCCATCCTTCAGCAGCCACCCAGTCCGTCTGCTACCCTGTGGTTGTATCTCTTGTTGTTTTGCGTTTTTTTTGTTAATTCCTTTCATTCACAGCTGAAAAGGCATCTCTGTGAAACATATTAGTCTTGTATGAGCTGACTTGTGGACTGTTGCACTTCACCTGCCAAGTTGGGGATTTGACCATCAACCGAACTGGCAGCTAATTTTCTATACGTGTCTTTCGTCAGAGAGTGTTTCAGTAATTTCTGCTTGATACATGTAGGTAAGTTTTGCGGCTTCTGATGGTAGGTTATCAGAGCAGAGGGGAGGAATAGGTGAAGCAGAATAATAGACTTAGCATCATGCTTCCACTTGCTATGTTGCTTATATTTTACGCCAAACTTTTGGAGACAGGATTTAACTTAATGTGTTTTTTATTAGGTAAAGGTGTGTTTGTAAACCAAGCACATCAAAGAAAATATATTACAGTACCTTCTGCTTTGAAGGTAATAACAAAATGCTTTCCAGTTGTGATTTGGGTGAGACATAAGTTTAGTGGTTTATGTAAAAATCCCTTAATTTAATTTATTTCTGACTATTGTCTCACAAGACAAATGGCGCTGTCTTTGTTTCCTGAACTCTCCTTTGTGACAAGTTTTTTTTCCTTCTCGTAGGCCTGAAACATCTGTAATTACATTTCCCCATCTGTCTCCTCACACAATCGCCCATACATCACCATCACTACAATTCCATTAACTCCCACTGTGTTAAATAAAGAGGAAAAAGCTGGGCGCATTCATAAACAAATATGATGTCATTCAGTCGTTCAGAGGAAACATTTGACGAGGTCAGTTCCTCTGTGCCATTTGTTTGAAGATGTGAAAGAATTTGGAGGTATGGAAGGGATTGGAGGCAGTGAGGAACCAGTGGGTTGTTTCATTCCTTTCTTTCCATGCCCCTGGCACCAGTGAAATTCCCCCACAAGATGGTGAAGTGTACACAACAACCACAGGGGAAGTAATTATGGCAAGCTTAATGTGCAGAAATGTTCAAATGAAGAGGGAAAAGAAACGTTGACTGAATGACAGAACCAGTGATGACCAAATAGTTTCAGACACACGATTCTCTTGACAAAGTACCGTTGGATTTAAGAACGAGTCACAGCGCGCGCACACACACACACAGGCATGGTGTGTGCAAAGCAACAGTTCCCTGTAGTGTTACACCTGAGAAGGCATCTTTACATCATCAGTTTTCATATTAATGAAGACCACAATTAAAAGTTGTCTTTATTTTCTGTATTTTTATTATAATTTACTTAAAATGTTACTTGTGGTTTGTGTCATTAGTTAAAAAAAAGCCAAAGCAACAGAGTGAACAGCTTAGCTTAGAGAAAGCAGCCATTGTGCTTTTCAGAAGCCTCTACCAGATGCAGCATCCTAATAGACTCCAGTGCAACTCCTGGCACTAGCTCCACACTTAACGCACAGCTGCCATGTTGCCAAGTAATTCTCAGCATTACAGATTAAAGTGCCCTTTTATTAGGTGAGCAATCGCATTGTCCACTTCCATCGCTTTAAGTTAGAAAACACTCCCTTTAACATGGAGATACCGTAAATAAGTTGAGTAGCATCAGCTGTGATTGGCCATTTGTTACTGGAGCTTTTGTTTTGATGTTTTAACAAAGCGCATAATAAACATCCCGCACAGATGTCATTCATCCAGCGCTGGTGGAAGGTGCATGGTGCAAAGTTAAATGAGGTCACCGGAATTGACTTGGCAGTAAAAAGGATCGGGCCTCTATTCCAGCCGACATTTTTACTAGTTATGATAGGAAAAACGCTAGGAATCACATTAAGGAAAGGTCTGTTATATTCATGTTTGCCACTGAGCCGTGACGGTGTGACACACATTAATTTCCTGTGCTTTTCCAACTGTATCCAACTGTGCCGTGCCATAAAGTCTTCAGCTAAAAAGCCCTGTTTGTCCTGTTCTAGCAGGTGCAACAAAACTAAGAGGAATGTCAGTCTACGCAGCGGTGTGACGGGCTAATTAGCCAAAATTAGTCAAATTACCTGTGTTGGCTGCTGATAATTAAGAATCAAACAAATGAGGAGCAAAGCAGAGGAGACATTTAACTTTGTGAAAGTAGCCTGATGACGAATTGCAGAAATAAAAGTGAAAATTAAAGTGAAGCAAGTCATAAGTTTTATTTTGCATTATTACAAAACATGAGCGTCAAAAGCGTCTCGTGGGCAATAGACGCTGACATTTCTCTACAGTTGACTTGACTTCTGTTGATGTGTAGTTGTTGTTATATAGTTTTGTCCAGAGGAAAGGACTCCATGTCATCTGCTGGCCAATCAAATCTCAATCAGCGCCTTAACTGTATATTCCCAAAGTCACAGAGATTGAGAAACAAGTTTCACACTCCCTCAGCCTTGAAAACTGCATTAGTGTGTGTTTTTCCTCCTCGGCCAGTAAACAGACAGACAGAGGGGAATATGGGCTTGCTTGTTCGTAGGTTTTCCAGTTTGTCAACATGTTTTGTGTTCCTTAGCTATATGAAGTACACATCGCATACAGTATTCGTTTCAGTTTTATTGACTAACTAGATTTGGGTCTGGGTTTTTGAACTGTGTTTTTGTGCTGGGAGTCACTGGGCGTCACCGATCCAGCCATGGAAATTGGGCAGTAAACGGTAACATTAAGCCACAGAGTGTGATAAGTAGTAAAGCGGCCGCCACTGGCGAGGTGTTAGGTTTTACCGCATTTGCAAACAAAACAAAGATTATGTTGATTATGGGTTTTTATGCGTTTTCTGGTTTTACAACCTTGTTGTTTTACAGCCATTTTCTACAAAGAGCTCTGAATACTAAAAGGAAACTGTAAACCTTACACTGACCCCTGGCCACGAGTCATTTATAAAATGTATTTAGCACAAACGTATTATCAGAGGTTTAGCCTTTGAGACATTAAGGCTAAAAAAAGTATAAGAGTTGCTCACATGCACATGAAGATGAATAGTTGGCTTAATATAGTAAGTTTTAGACAAGGAGGGATATAGTACGAACAGGAGACGGATGTACAGTGAGAGGCGAAATCAATAATCCAGACTTTGATTTCCAAACAAGATGAAATACCTTGAGTTGATGTATAGACATGCAGCTGAGGTATGGATCTGGCCCCTTGAAGGTCCCTCAGACAGACAGGAAACCTGACCTGCCACCGCTGGTGACAAATGACTGACAAAGCCGGTTCTACATTAGCTCCATATTGGTAATCAGATCAGAGTGGAGGGAGAGGAGGAGGTAAACTAAAGATGTGCAGGAGAGGGATCCTACACTCATTTCCTATCATCGTTGCTAATGTAGGTACCATCAAAAAAATAACTAAAGCATAGGTGTTGTTTTCACTGACTATTAATATGTGTTTGCTTCTCTCTCTGACTAAGTTGATGAACAGTTTGTTGTCTAAGGGCTAAAACTATAAATCATAATTGACTTTAATGACTGCATCAGAATGTTTCTCATATATGTTTTGGAAAGTGGTTAAATCCATTATTAGACTTATCAAAAAGCTTTTAAGTCTGTTCATTTACAGTTTTAGTTCATTTTTGAGTGGATTAATGCAGTTAATCCTGCCAGTAGCAACATTAGCTCCAGGACTGTGTTAAAAACCTGTAATGAAAGCTAATAACAATCCAGCAGCTGTACAGTGCAGTACATGTTCTGACTGTACACACTGCACTATACACCACAAATCAAAGCATCTGCAGATCAGTATGGCTACGCGTGATCAGCTCAGCTCATTCAAATGATCGCATGCGTAGAAATAAGATACTGTGTTCACACAAAAGCACAAACAACTGGAGAAAGATATCGCCGTCGAGTGAAGTCCGATGTTTTTGTGAAGTTACACAACAGTGCAGGTGCTGAAATAATAGTACAATGCACGCTGTCATTTTGAAGGTGTGCTGTGAGTAATTACAGGATCATGGCCACTTCTGTCCATGGTTAATAGAGATTAATAAGATAATTTCTGCATGCAGAGGGAAATTAATTATTGTACAATGTTCTGACCTCGATTTTTTGCAACCTCTAATACCCCTACCTACTCCAAGCCCTTGAGTTATATTCATGGCAGCTATTTTCATTTGTGTATTTAATGATAGGAAATTAGAGTCCAGTCTGCGCAGCCTTATGTATTTACACCGTTTCACCTTTTACCTGATGCCTTCAATGTTTTCCTGTTTCTACTTACTGTTTTTGTCAGTTATGAACTATTTTGGCAAAATGCTAACAAAGTCCTGCTGAAAGTGAGCAGTAAACAATTTAAACTTTATTTAGACTTAGAATTACTTAGATGCAGCGCAGAGGCTGGATAGACCTTTTTTTTTATGCAGCCTAAATACAAGTATGAAAAGTAATGAGAAGAAACAGTTTAGTGTTGTGTGATTGATATCACAAAGTCAAAACAAATCTTTACACTTTTTATCTGTGTTACTGCCTAATGAACTAACAGGAAACTCAGTAATTTCAGGATATTGAATCTTAATCTTTACTCAATTATACTGTTTTCATTTGAGAAATGAATTTATCGCATTCTCATTCTGGTGGATTTGTCTTTACAGGAAAGAAAAAAAACTAATTTCTTTGACAGGGATTGTGTGATAAGAGTCCTAAATTAGAAATTAAAAGTACCTGAGGGGAAATGATGGCAAAGTGATTAAAGCGTGGCAATTAAGTAGTTCTTTATTATCCAGCGCACTTACAGTGGAACGTGGGCCCTGCTCACACTCTGCTGAATGAATGCGGTGTTTCCCTGTTTGAAGTAAATTGAATAATTTTCTTATTTGCAGCCTCGGCAACACAATGAGCGTACGTGCATGTGTGTTCGTGCCCCCCTCGCCCCAGCCACTTCATACACCCATAGACACCATATCACTTCCATAATGCTCCCTATCACGTTAAGCCTCTCATCCTCATTCAAACTCTGTGCCTTCTTGCTCCTTTCCCATTTCAATCTGCACTCACTGTAATAGAGTTCGCTATCACCCTCTCCCAATGGGACAACTTTGCCTCCCAGCCAATCTCTGTAGCTGTATGTTTTATATTGTCCATGGGTGTGAGTCATGGGTCAACAATGAAACTGTGAGTACCCCCCTCACCTCCTCTCCGCTCTCCGTTGGTGCACCGAGACCCTGGCGCCTTGCAGAGCGTGGGCCGCCCCATGTTGGATCCCTGAAGCACTGCAGTGTCAACAACCCCCTTATGGTTTGCGCAGGGTGAATAACGCTTTCGCATTCCAGCTGAGATGTGTTTTACTTACCGGCACCGCGGCAGTTCACCCCAGCGTAATCTGCAACAAAATAGTTGCTGTGCCAAACAATAAAAGAATCTGTGGCAGTCAAACTGACTCAGAGCACCGTCAGCTCAACAACAACATTTATTTTGTCTTAGTAAATGCAGAAATGCACAAGAAAACTAAAGCGGACCCTAAAGTTACAACCACCTTTTTCCTAAGCAAATATAGGGATAATATCACTTATTGATCCGTCATTGGGTTAAAACATATTAAGCAAAGGTTTTCTCATCCCGTGAGTCATATTTGTTCTCTCATAACAAATGTGACATGTTCCTGTTGTTTCCTGCGGCCCGGACAGGTGCCGACCATGTTTTTTTATGGCATGTGCACTATTTTTGTTGTTGTTTGTTAGTTTCGCCTTGTCCTAAGTTAAACAGTCCTCTGAGCTGCAGGTTTGTGTGATTAATGGATGCTTGGGTCCTTCTTGCTCTCCCCGGGTCCTCACTCACTTTTAGAACCGGATCCGCCATCTTTGTGGATCCTGACAGCCACGTTTTAGACTGAACACTGGCAGATAAAATGGGTTAATACTTGTTCATCTTTTATTTTATTTTCCCCTGTGATACATAGCATAAGTGTGCTGCACATAGTTTTTGACTAGAGTTATGTGCCAAGACTATCACACAGGAAAATTGTTGTATTTGCATTTGAGTCTTTTTTTGAGGAGGTGACGTAAAGTGTGTACATATACACTTTACGGTGGTGTACTGTGTAGACGCAGAACTAGAACTGCTTTAAGCAAGCTCCCTCATGTCTGTTCGCTGTGACAGTGATGAACCTTGTGTCCTCCAAAGGTGTTTCCTGATTGCAAAACTTCCCTTAAGAAAGTCGCCGCTGTCTCTGATTTACATGTGAATTTGTTATTGTCATCTCCCAAACAACCCACATTTTCAAAATCATGCAAAACTGATTGGAGTCTTTCCAGAGGGTGTGTCAGTGTGGAAGCAGCGAACTGTGCTGATTAAAAAGATTTATTGTTGTTTGGCAAGGTGTACTGTTCAAAACCAGCGGCCATGCTGTGATGTGTTAATCAGACGCGGCGTGGAGAAAGGCCTGTCACTGATAAAAATCAGACGGATGGAGGTGGTGGACGGATTTTTAAAAGCCCGAAAAATTCACAAAAATAAACATAGTCCTCCGACTGCGTCTCCAACACTTTGATCTAAAATCGCCGTCATTACAGCAACAGCTGCGCTGGTGGTTAATGGCTGCTTTAAGGAGGGATTTTTCTGTGTGCAGTGCAGATATAATCCCATTAGATTCCATATAACAAACAAGCCGAGTCCCACTGCTCTCAAAAGGACATGAGAATAAATCTGCCATACCTGCATGTGGCCTGTCTGCACCAATAAGGCCGCTTGCTTCAAATTATAAACTTACTGTAGCTTTTTATGTAAAATGAAATTCTCAGCGCTCAAGTATTTTAATTACAGCTTTGAATTAAATTTTTCACAATTAAATTCACAAAAAAATTAACTGCATATTACATGATCTAATGAATTTGTATAACTAAACATACACTGCTCCTGCTAAAAATAATAGTATCAATAATGCTAGAATTTCCATTGCTCTCGACAAGCACGTCTTAACGTCGTTCTTATGTAAACAAGAAACTGGTTTGTGCTCATCAGTCATTTAATCTAGAAGGGAAATACAATGTGTAGTTGTTTTTTCTCCAAAATCTCACATTATTCATTCGAATGATAAAGTTTGGTCATTAGCAGGAAACACTTTTTTTTCCAGGAATGCACTTTTTTTTAACAAGCCACTCAAATATCCCAGTCTCTCTCCTTCCTTCACTGCTCAATGGAGAATAAGCTTTATTCTTGTCTGTCTCAGGAAGCCTCTCCACATATAAAGGACAGCACAGTCTCTTGGCAACTGGCACATTATTCTATTCTATTACGGGCCTCAGGATTAATAATTATAGTGTTCCATCAGAAGCATGGCTACTGTCCAGCCTGGCTCCCACTGCTGTGTTGTCATCCTTTTCGGTTTCAAGCAGTGGGAGAGGTCGCCCAGGTCTCCAATGTAGCGTCCGTTTATGGAATGTCAACAGTTAGACGAAAAAATACAATAAAGAAGAAGCAGGTTCTTGCCAAGACTCCAAATGAAACAATTTACACACAACTGGGGACCTTGGGTCTAATTCTCCAGAGCAGAGAGCTAATTAAAAATGTGACCTCGCACAAAAGGGATCATAAACAATTTTTATCCCCTTTGCTCTGGTGCCATTTCTTTCTTCTCCATCTCCTTGCTTTTGTCTATATACGCAGCCTTCATTGTGTGAGTCTCAGCGGAGTACGACTGAGAAAAATGAATTCCTGATTTGGCCAGTGGCTTAAAGGAGTAGTCTGGGCTCTTGTGTCTTTTAGGAGCTACGGAGGCCGTTTGCACCGTCTGCGAGCAGGTTGTGGCGTCCTGAAGTTCTTTCCTGCTGTAGCTTTCTCACTTTGAAGTGAAATAATCAGTACAGCAGCAGCACAAAAGTGGGTCAGTTGATACAACATCGACCAATAGCTTTGAGAAAAGTATTGGAATCTGCTATCCTATATAATTCACACAGAGTCTGATTATACTTTGTAAAAAGTGGCTGACATTTGATGAATACCTCGATCAAACAAGTGGATCAAACCGCTGTCTGGCAGATGTAAGAGTGCTTTGATTCGCTTAGCAGCGACTGCAGGCTGTGTTGGTGTTTACGTGTGTAGCGGTGAAGCCTCGCTGATGCTGGAAGGCCTTAGTGAATGAGCCTTCTCAAGTTCCATGAAGAATACTGTTTATCCAGGTCTATGACTAGTTCGTATTACGGTGTGTGTCTTACTGTAAGGTGTGTAGCTGTTAGTCAGAGAGCAGGAGATGGTTCAGTGTCTCGCTGAAGGACATTTGCAGAGGATAAATGACTTTTAATGGATACACACTGACTGTCGGCTGGGATAGAAGCACTGACCTTTCCGATAAAGGAAGGTCTCTGTAGCCACTAGGCCACCCGGCCGCCTCATTTCTTTTTTATAGACAAGAACCAAGGCCAAGAACGTGTGTGTGTGTGTTACCTTTGCAGTCTGCGAGCTTGTCAGATAGAGGTAATGCAGGATTTTAACACTGATCTGCCCATGATCTCTGTGCACATAAGAGACATGACTTTATTCTTAGGGCAAAAGTCACCAGCATGACCACCACTACAATACAACCTATAACTTTAGATCAGAATCTTCCATCTCCTTATTGTTCTGCACTGTGTGCCTTTGTTTGGCTGATTTCAATCGCGTGTATCTTTAGATGCCCTTTTGACATATTTGGCTGAGGCACCTCCACAAAAAATCATCTTACCCAAATTCCTGTTGTGACTTCATCAACCTCATTTATTAAACTGAATTCTCTGTATTTACAATTATAGCAGCTGTCTTACCTGGTGGTAATTGGTCATAAGCTCTCTCACGTAGTATCTTACTGTCACAGAATATTATCAGAGAGCAGGGAATCAAGTAGACAGTTGTGACTGTAGGTGGTTTTTCATCCATTCACCCCCTACCTGCCCTGCTCCACAGTAGTGAGACACCCAGTGAGTGGAAAGGGGGGCGGCTGGGAAAGAGAAAACACAGAGCAATCTTCCACCAAACCAAAGATCTCAGCAACATCCTGAGAGGCTTCACTCGTCTGGTGCCTATTAATCGTGAGAATGAAATGAGGTTAACAGCTCTGAGTGGTTCAGAGACAGCCATCAGCCGTATGGTGTGATTTTGATCTACGAATAAAAGAGACTCTTGACTTGTTGAGACTGTGAGAGAGAAAATCAGCAAAGACTTGTGTTGCAAAGTATCCAGGATTTTGAAAAGGTGTAAAATGACCCACAGCAGAAAATTAAAAGATTCAGGTTTCTGCTACAGCACATTTAACATTGAAGGTTTAAGAAGAATTTGTTTTCCCAGCATTTGAAACCTTTATCGGTTTGCTGAATGTGCCAGGCTGTATTCTGCTTTCACTTCTCACTTTCTCATTACCATCATCTGGTAAACCCATCAGCATTTCACGGACAACTCAGTGTTTTGCGTAAATTTCATTGTGTCAGGCTGCGTTTCATGCTTTTAATTGTGTGCTGTGATGCTTCTTGGTTATTTGTTTCTTAATGCATGACATTAAATGGAATTCAGCTTATCCAGGTCTGCCACTAACACTGCATGAATTATTGCTTCAGTAACTTGCATCATCCTGCTTGGATTTGTATTTGCATGATGGAACTGGCCTATAATTGTATGACTCATAAACGTGACGTTTGGATTTACTCAGGTTGTAGAGATAATGTTGAAAAGGAAGCTGAAATATGGTTTTTGTTGTTGTGTTTGTTTTTATTTCGATGAGCGTTTGGTGAGTAAAATTACCTGTCAGGGAACTGGGGAACATTTAAATTGTACCATGACAATGTCTTACTTTGTTTATCTTTAAAGCTGCTCCAATTAATATTTTGGAACAATACATGCCATAATTATGGACATGTGAAAGGTATTCATTGTGGCGATGTGATTGATAGATAATTATGACCCTTCACTAGAGTTACTCTCAGCTCTACAGATTTGCACTGTAAAGAGCCTTTGTTATGCATAATTTTAGGTTTATGGTCTTTTTCTCTGGCTCTACTGAAACAGTTTGGGATGATTTACAATTCCACATGTTTTTGGAATGACTTTTTATATTAAAAGCTTGTTGTTATTATTGTTGTAATGGACCTTTATGTAGTACGTCTTTTACTTTACCTCCAGAGCTATGACGGAAACACACAGTGACAGAGCATCTTCCCGTTCAGATCAGGGGCAAAACGTAGGTGTGACTATACGTACTGTAAATGGGACCCAACGCACCACACATCGTTTCTTCATATGTTATATATGATCACGTTAAGAGAGTGCACCTAAAAACATTTATTCTTAAATTACCTTTGTCTTACAGCTCATTGGTCACGTTCGTGGCCCGTCTTATTACATTTTTAAAACCTACTACTGTATATGTCAATTGCTCCCAAAGCTGGTGAAAGTGTTGGCTTGTCAATGCCCAGAAACACCACTTCACATGAAAGCCTGCTGAATGGCTGAATAGACAGCTGTCTGCCAATTCATTCTCTTTATCAAGTGTTGTCTTACAGCTCATATTGCTTTGGAGAGGTTGACTTATACTATTACAATGAAGACTTTGAAACTGTTACTGCTTCCAAAAGTAATGTTGTTTTTAAACGATTACCACTTTGTTTTTACAGGATTTTTCAATTAAAGTGCAAAGAGCACTTGGAAATGGAACAATTCTCCTTGTGTTACAGAGATCAGCATTAGAATGACGCCAAACTGAGATTTGTTAAAATGGGAAGTCAGTGCATTACTTAAAAATAGAGCCTCTCCAGGGAGAGCACTTTGAGGAATGGTAATAAAAACACTGCGCTGTAGTTGAAGTTATTATACATTAATTATGGATCCTGTCATCTTCACAAACGTAGAGGTAGTTCAGCCGTACAGGACAGAATATCTTTCGCTGCAGAAAATGTTCAAGGGCCGCTCTGAAGTCTTTCACAGGCTGCAAGTGGCCCCTGAGTGGGACTTCGAGTGCCACTGATCTATAGTACCGTGTGTCAGCGAGATCCTCTGAGCACATAATTAACTGGAGGAGTTGGCTCGTCTCGCCACGATGGCCAGAGTACAAACTTTTGCTTCACTACTTGTTTGCATAGTGATAAGGAATATTTTATTGAAGGTGTGATACGCGCGCCAGCCCAGAGGATGGAAGGAGCCCGCGCTTAAATCAGAATCACACCAAATACAGGGCTGCAGGCAGATTGCTTACGATCTCTTCTGCGTCTGAACTCATCCAGGACCACATAAGTGAAATGGGGGTCATCACACTCTTCTGTAGTCACACAAAGTTCCCTCTGTGAGCGTTTGCGTTGAGCAGGCAAGTGAATGAGAATGTGAGGCCGCAAATCTCTCAGCAAATCCGTTGCTGTCTATTTATATATTCTTTTGAAAATGCTGGAGCTCCTCTCTCTTCCACTTTCATGCTTGATATTGCCTGGAAATGCTCACCGGACAGCTCTATACTGTTTTATGGACAATAATAGCTAACCATCATAGCCAACAACCATTAACAGCAATGGCACACGTGGCTTTGTGCTGAGTCCCCTGTAGCGTTTGATGAGAGGTGCTGCCCGGCTGAAACACTACAACGAGCAGACGGTGATATCAGTTACCTGAATGATGCTTGAGGGCTTCAATGTAGTGGGCGAGAAATATGATCGCGCAGGTTTCTGCCCCATTGGCTAAGAGGAACGTTTCCACACAGAATCACGATTAGTTGGCCGGCCTTTACCTCCCGTGAGGTGTGATTCTCCCCTATAGCTGTTTGTCATGGCCGTGTAGAGAATTTCCCTCTGGTCATGTGCAGATGCAGGAAAATATATCACATGGCGAGTTTGTCAGTTCAGGAAATATGAACATGTTCCGTGCTTCATGCGTCAGGCGCCTCGGCGTTAGGACACCTTAAGCTAACACCGACTACAACGCTGAACAAAGGCAGGGTTTTCCTAAATCAAGTCATAGCATTTGCATAGAAATTGGTTCTAGATCAGACGATGGGCCCCTCAAAAATGCTCTCACTCTCTCATCTTTCCGCGCTTTCTCTCTTTTACACACACACACACACACAAATAAACAGAGTATATAGAGAGGCTGTTCCTTTGAGGCCTAATCACTTTGCAACAATGAGAACTCCTCAACGAAGTCACAAGGGAGGACATGATGAGAAGTAGATCCAAGGTGACGCTTCATGTTTACCAAAAGGCTGCGTGGTAACGGAAGAGGATTAAAACCACAGAGGCTTTCTGTGTAGTATTCTAACGTATCTGTGACTCACAAGAATTTGGTCTCGTACTCAGTTCATTTATATTCATATATTGATTAGAAGTGAACATCCATCAAGTCTACAAGAAAATGCCTGAATTAGTGAATGTAAATGTTGGAAGTTTACTTGTTCGAGTTGGGAGAATGATACAGACATTTTACGTGACACAAACAGACTTCAGTCACGCCGTGGGAGCCCAGGACCTCACCCTGACCCCCGTGGACTGAAGAAAAACTACACACAACAGTCCCAGTGAAATTAGCTGGTCCCCTCGGACCATAGAGGCCCGTTGCTCTATGGTTCCTAGGTTCCAGGTGCTTCTGGTGGGATGCTCAAATTCCCAGTGGTGCTTTTCTAAATTTAAATCCAACCTTGGAGATTGTGCACGTCCACTGCTGTACAGTACATCAACCTCCTCAAAACCTTTTTGAAGCCTCCCTGCACTTTTACCAGTTCATCCTGGATAGCAACGTTTTTGAGGAGCTGTAATGGAGAAAAGCTGATAAATGTCATAGGTTGATGGCTAAACTGTGGACCGAGCAGCAGGGTTCTGGAGAAATGAAGCGAGGAGAATGGCGTTCTGTTGTGGAGACACTCAGCTAAAGTGACAGCTAGCACAGCGGGAATCATGAGCTAATGCCAGGCTGCCTGATGCAGGTGTCTAAGCCTAAAGAGCACCTTTCAGTCACATCTGCCATATCAGCGCGTGAGGGCTCCACAGCCGCGGCAGCAAGGCCACGTCGGAGTTGAAGCGGTGCTGCAAGTTCAGAGTTGGACGTCTTTTGCTCATATGGTGAATGTCGTGTGTGATTTGGATTGTCAGCACCACTGTTTTAAGTTGACAGCTTCAGAAAAGAACTCATCACCTTTATGTTTTGATATATGGGCAAGAAGCATAAATTGTCCTGCTGTCAACAAAACCTGACAAATGTCTTGCAAAGAGGAAAATCAGGCAGCTCGAGCAACTTTGTGGAACATTATCTGCCAAGGACAGTTTGTTTTTGCAGTAAGGACATGATGTATAGCAGTCCACAGCATTGTCAGGCAAGGGGGGAGACAAATCTGATCCTGGCTTGGTGTGATAAAAGGTAATAAAGCATTTTTTACAACAACACCTAAACAACAGCTTCAAATCAGACATTCAAAATAATGACTCACTCTGTACGTGATACACGATGCAGTGTTTAATAGGCACGAGCGTGTCTGCAGTGAGTTGTTGCACACGTGCGTCTGATGAAGATGTGATTTAAAGTGGCATATGATTGGATTTGCATTCACGAATGAGCCGTACAGCTGTCAAGCTATTGCAATTCTTGTCCATGCAAAGTTCATTTTGAGCGTTGGACAAAGGGAGCTTCAAGAGAGTGTGATTGAATCTTTTATCAGCGGGTCATTGAAAGCTCTTATATTCACACTGGGTACAGACAGTCTTATTTTCATCCAAGAACAAATTAATTGCCAAATTCTTTCCGACTGGTTGAAGGCTTCAGCTTTAAATCGTGCTGTAAATCAACATAAATCTAGATATTAAGCTGCACTAAATGTCTGAAGGTATTAATTACCTTAAGTGATTAAATTTGATTTTAAATTGCACTGACACACAGCATGTTCCCTCCAGATGCTCCGTCAGATTGAGGAGACGTAATGGGTTCCTAAATAAAAGAACAGTTAGAGGAAGAAATCTCTTATTTGTCGTGGAAAGAACAATCTGTGCTTTGCAGTATTCACAAGAGTGAAAAACCCATTGACGGGATTTTGAGTAAACCATAAAATAATCATAGGTGTTTGACAGCTGAGCTTGGCAAAGATGTGATTGTATCTGAGCTCCAGCAAAGCTTCCCGCTATCGTTTTAATTACTGGTAGATCAAGGTTCTGTGACTTAGACTGAACACAGCCTCATTGAGCTGCCGCCTAAATGTTTCCTGAAGTGCAGAAAAGGTCCGTCCTCAGAGCGACTGAGTGTTCTACCTGCTTATTTACGACTTCTGACTTTTGGAGCTCTACCAGCGTGAAATGAGGAGGCACGCTGCCAGAATGATCTATATGAAGGCAAGTCAGCAGCCAGAAATGTTACAGCTGCTTGAAATGAAGAGCAGAAATCTAAATTCTAAATTTCGTGACTTCGTCTAGACGCTTCAGTTCTACGAGGCACGTAGAAGACGCGACCATGGACGTAGCACATGAGCTGAAATGGGTGAATCCAGCCTCCAGCGCTCTGAAGACGTTCACCCCCTGCTTCTGTGCAAACAAGCTCGCATGTGAAGGCTATTGACATAACGTGGCGTACCGGGCCGGGAGAGGACAGCCAAGTGTGTCCTGAGGTCCCTGCGGCCGTATTCAGCGTTTGTCTCGGTGACCCAGAACTACCTGCTGACAAGAGCGTTACCTCATTTCAATGCTAATGTGCCGTTATGGGTATTTTCAAAGCATTGCTGCTATTTATTATGATTCCGCTTACCTGAGAGACGCCGGTTAATCCTGTAGATCCCTAAAGAGCTGCTGCGCACCAAGAGGTCACGGAGATAGCGCTTAAATAGACTTTGCCTCTCTTATTATTCCAAGGGGACGACCCCAGGCCTGTATACAGATGACAGATTTACTATGCTCTCTCGTTATCCTGCACATCTGGTAAATTATATCGAGCAGCCGTCACAGGATTAACCAAGAGGCTGTTTTTCATATTCCACAACCTCCTCACATTGTTGCTTCCTCTTCATTTCAGCTGTAGCTTTATGAATTCTGCAGCTTGTAGCGAGCAGCCGTAACCTGGAGGCTTGCGAGACGCCATCAGCGACGCTTTACGAGCAGGTTTTGAATAGAGGGCAGCAAAATACAATATGTATGAAATGTGGACATTGTGTAATGGAAGGAAAAACAATCTCACCGGGCCTCCAGCTGTTTGCTTTAATAGAAAATGTTATATAGCTGTGTACATGCAAACAACAGTTGCTGCAGCTATGGACTATGTCATCTTAGAAGTTCTATTAGAGCAAAGTAAAACAAATTGTGGATCAGATGCACTTAGCAACAGATGCCGTGGCTCTATTTGACAGCTGAATTATTTCTGTATTTTGGTATTCGTGGCTTTGGTTTATTATTTTGTGCATGTTGGCGCCGGCAGATGAAAGTTCTTTTCACCTCACCTTGCATGGCAGCGCCAACCAAAATAAATTCATCTTGAAGCACCTTTGTGCCCACACTTTTCAAATGATGCAGTAAAATTTCCTGAAAACGTTGATGAGTATATTTGTTGACAAGATTGACGCTGAATAGTCGAGCCTCGTGATGTCTGCGTGATAGCAAAGCACCACTACCGGCCTTTCAACTTTCCAGCGTCTCCACTGTCTAAAAATGGCAAAAGGTGACATTAAGGTGAAGGCTGCCTGTGAGGAACCGAGACAGACTCTCTGCTGCTGTGTTTCATCCCAGACGCGAAGACTTTCCCCTCATCTCTGCGTTGACATGCTTCATATCAGCTGTCGGATCACGTTTGGAGAGCCCAGTCATTTTTAATCACACCCTGCTTGTAGTGCTTCCAGCAGCCGTCGCTGCATCTGTGGAAAAACCAGGGTGGAAGTGGAAGTGAGACGAATACCAACCAGGAGAGAAGGTGATGATTACACACACTGACAGCTGATCCGAAATCAGCAGCTACAGATAAAGTTAGTGTTGGGGAAGTCAAAGCGGAGCCTAAACGGAGGCTTTTAATGCGCCACAACTCTTGAAGCCTGTGTTCGTATATGCAGAACATGGTGTTTTCTACCAGCAGATGGCGTTGTATGATGTTTGCCTCCATTAAGTGCTGGCAGTTCCTACAGTTTATTTAAAAACAATTCACAGTAAGCTGTTGTTCTGTGACCGTCCTGTTTGAGTTATCTTGAGCTAAAGAGTCAATACTGGTATTTGATATTTATGGTGAATTCAATATTTGATCGGATGTAAACAAACATCCAAATGGATGCGTATGAATAAAACATTTGTCTTGTGTAGTGCACAAGTTTTGCTACCAACACAAAACTTCCTGCTCTAACCGTCTGATTTCTTCAATAGAAACAGAAATAGGTGTGAAATTGGAAAAAGGAATTGAAACAAATTGAACATCCTCCACTGTGATAACACTGTTTCGACCTCCCTTCTAGAGCTTTTACACGTTATAAGAACTGGTGTGTTCAGAATCTGTGCTCTCTGCACCCGAGATGTCCCCTCTTCCTGTGATAACTGTGCACAACACAAAAGAGGAAGCAGCCATCAGAGACGCACTACACGCCTCAGGCTGTTACACCAAGCATCATCGTTAATGACACCATGTCTGTTTTACCACATACTGTACCGTATACTGCCTCCTGCTGCATTCAGGTGCACCAACACTGACATCTCTTGGCCTGTCGCAGGACTGCAGGGGTATGAAGCCTCAAATGACAAGTCTGGTGGCGGATACAGGTTCAGCCTCAGCACCAGTGAATGTTTTTAGTACAGATTTGGGAACATCATGCATCACATAATCGCTGTTGGCTTTAATAATAAAAAACATTCACTAAAACCCAACGATTCTGTTCAGAGGCAACAGGACTTTTTCCTTTCACCAAAACTGACTGTAGGACAGACTGACTCACTAATTTACTGACTGACTCACTAGTTTAATGATGGTGGTTACTGACTGAGGATATGTAAGGATTTTAGTAAATATGAAAATATTCAAATACATTAGTATGAAAGAGCGATTTAGCTTGGAAATAAACAAGATGGAAGTTTAATTTCAGGCACAGAATCCTGACATACTGAAGTACGACCTACTGGTCTTGTCTTTGTGTGAAGTATTGGTTTGGTGACGATGATTTAATTTAGCATGTACTAGTAGATGCTACTGTGTGCTGTTGTTCACTATGACTCTATCTGTGTTCACTCTGTCCGTCCATCGGGCTCGTCTTCGGTCGTGGCTGCCGGTGGCCAGCGGGGGCGGTAGTGATCCCTTTGCGTCTCTCTCCGACTGGTAAATGAACCCCGAAAAATAAAGCAGGTTCGTTGTGCGCATGCGTGCGAGTTAGACCGGTTGCGGTCGGCTTCCTTGAGAAATGGTGAGAAAACAGCAGATAATGTGACCGAACTGACAAATGTTGCGTGTATTCAGGGAAAACCGCCGAATAGACGCCTGTCAGGCCGCAGCGGTATCCGTGTGGTTTAAGATTTAAGGGAGAAGCCAAGTTTATGTCACACTTTCAATACTTTAGTGCTTTAAGTAATTCAAGTGGTGTCAGGTGAAGCATTTAACTACTTTTAACCTGTCGTGTTACCACATGCACATCACACTCTTTGCGCACTAAGTCCCGGAGGCTCTTGGATGGCGGCAGGGGGTGAGCAGCTGCATGCGGGCAGCGAGGAGGAGCAGGAGGAGGCCATGCTGTGGTCCGTCCAGGAGGCGCTGGAGAGGCAGACCCTGCAGATCGGAGCGTCGGCCTGCGGGGCCACAGCCGTCGTGGATGTGCTCAGGGCCCTGGGCGTTGACGTCACCCCGCAGGAAGCTGAGCGCTGCGTCCGCACGCGCCTGAGGAGGAGCGAGGCGCCGCTGGTCGACTACCTGCGGTCCCGGAGCGAAGCGGGTCAGTGAAGTGGTGCACGGCCGATGCGTTGTAGCCTCGGCCTGCGAGCCCTTTCTCACCAGACTAACGCACTGTCAAACCGGATAGTTCTCGTCTTCTGGAATGAGATTCTTTAGATCATAATGACATGTTGAAGCCTACATTACAAAGACACATTTTTGTTTTTCAAAGTGATTCTGGCTGAATATAATAAACCGAAGGATAATGTACAGCAGCCTATCCTAATGATTACTCCCTTTCCTGTGTATTCTCATCTGATTCCATCATAATTATGTGAACCTCTCAGCTCAGAAGAAACTGAGCTGTTTCTGTTTGATAATTACTGTAGTTCGTCTAATGTTCCCGCTAAATGGTCCATCTAAGTGTTATATGGTCTTGTTCTGACACCGTTTGAATTTTAAACCAGCTTTATAGAGTCAAAATATTTAAACTAATGTGAAATGATTGTGATCATTACTAAGACTGTCTCCACTTTTCACAGATTTGTCTGTAGTTAGCAATATCTCACCGACTGGTAACTTAATACGTTCCCTTTCATTATTGTTTTTGTGCTATCTTCTACTATTTAATTGATCGTTTAAACCATGTCTATAAAATGCTGAGAATGTTGAAAAAGCCCTGTTATACTCCCTCATCAGCCCAAGGTCCATAACTGGTCCTCCAGACATTTTTGCAGAATCTTTTTTTCTATCTCTGTGGTTGGTACTGAGTCTGAGAAATGTAATGAAAGGAAAGTTTACATCAAATCCTAAAACCTGACAAATTATTTACTCATAGCTTCGTTTAGTTGTTTTTTTTAGTGTAAAACTTTGTAACTTTTTATTATAGCTCTCCGTGAAGTTTTGTGTATGTGTATTAAACTATAAACACTTGCAGGTAGCTCATAGCTGCCTGCCTCTGTTTTGTGACATTTCAGCTAATGAAATATTAATACGTGAAAGACGTGTTTTGTATAGGTGCATATCTCAACGCTGCTCCACCAGCGGTAATATTTCAGGTGTCACAGATGCTAGCAGAGACAATAACTTCCTTTCTGAATGAGGCTCTGCAATGTCTTGAACCCATAAGCGCAGTTTCCTGCCAGCGCGACAGCTGGCTGCACTGCCATGCAGGCAAATTCAAAAGTACCCCCTTGAATTAGACAAAGAGTTTTATGTCCCTCAGAGGAGTGACGGTAATTGACTTTTTCAGCTCTGCTACACAGTTTTTCCTTTGACATTTCTGGCGTTTAGCTCAAGCTGTCTTCACACGCAGGCGTCAGGGTGGAAAACAAACACATTTTGCCAAAACCGATGTCAAACAACAAGTGTGATATAAAATCACTATCCAGCATTTAGATAATGTTCATGCAGGTGGTGAAAAGTGTCCTTTTGTCTTTATGGCCTGTTAGGTGCGACCCACACACAACTCATCAAGGGAGCAGAAGAAGCGAGTCAAGGTCAGGTGATCGGTCGCTTCTTCCACTTTCACCCTCGCCGCCGGACAAAGCTCGTCCCCTGGCTTTCTCAGTGGATCCGAAAAGGAGCTGTTCCTGTGGCAACTATGAACATGCAGGTGGCTGTACCAGAGGGAGAGGAGGTCCCAGACGCCTGGCACCATCAGCTCATTTTTGGTGTGACGTCCAATGCTGTTTTTATGACCAACCCGTTAGATCTAGGTGGGTGAAGGAAGTGACGTGTGTTGAGCAGGAGAATCATGTCATCTGTTAATGTAGAGTCTTTTAAAATATCTCTAGTAAGTGAGGAGGAGGCGCATCAGAGGCTCTGCAGTGAATCTGTGTTGCTGATTCGTCGAGAAGACGTCTTGCAGAGATTGACATCTGACTGCCGTCTGTCCAGTCTCTCTGAGAGCCACACAGACGCTCGGTGGAAAGCCTTAGATGTTGAGGGTGAGTCCATTCTTGTGCTTTTGTACGTTCTGTGGTCGCCTGGTGTGCAGGTATGATTTCACATTTTTTCCCTCTACAGGTCAGGTGAGACAAATGGTCCTAGAAGAGGAGCAGGAACAAGGTCAAGCCAAGTTAACACACATCACAATCCCTGCAGCGTACAGCTCAGGCATCACACTCTTCACCCTGCGACACTCAAAGTCAGGTCAAGAGCTTCTCGATGCTGCTGAACTCCCTCTGGTGTGACGCCGAACAAGGACTCCACTTATTTATTTTGTTACAAATAAAAAAGAATATTAAATTTAATCCTGATCCAACTGTTTAATTCTATAGTGTATGAATAGCAACGATATAAGGACATTAAGAACTTATGAAATCACATTTCAGTCATAAATGTACTTTAATTCTGTTTTTACTGATTTTTTTTTTTTATTTATTTCAAATTCCTAGAGAAACTCCTGCATCGCACCTTTTTCAGCTCATACTTCATTCACAGGCAACGTGTTTTATTTCTCCCTCATCAAGACTTATTGTAAATAAGCTCTTTTTAATGGGCTATTTGGGTAAATTCTTCAAGATTGCCTGCTTAGGTTAGTGACTGTGCCTTTTCTGCTGTCTACTCTGTGTCTGTCCCTCAGTGTAGCCAGACTTTTAACTGAATAAAAGAAAACAGATCCCATCAGTTTCTATTTGGCCACTTTGCACCATCTTCCAGTTAACTTTAGGATTGACTTTCAGGAATTATTGATTTCTTTCAAAAGCAATAAATGGCACAGTGCCACTTTATATTTCAGAGCAGTTATGTGCAGATGCTTTTATCTGCAGTCTCATCTCTGATTGCTCCAAAGGCCACATTAAATCTGACAGGTTTACTGAACCCCAACAGTACTGAGGTGTCCTCGATATTGGAATAAGCAATAGAAATCACCATCAGTCTTTTGTCAGGGTCAGCTAAGCTTAACTCTTGAGCTGTTTTAAGTTGTATTTAAATGATTTGCATTTTATAGTTGTATTTATAATGTAATTCTGAATTATTAGACATATTTGTTATCGTTTCCAAACTATTACCCATCACCCACAAGTTAAAAAGGAAAGGAAAGGTGTCATTTAATGAAGTGTATTTTTTATTAGTTCTCATTTTATGAGCGAGATCATCTCATCTCAGCTTATGGATCTTAGAGGTGACTCTAAGGTTGGAAAGCAAACTACCTACTTTATGTAGTTTTAAATAGCCTTTATCAATAGTTATGTGCTTATCATTTCTGTAATGATTATGTCCATCCAGGGTGCAGTGAGCATTGTGATTATTATAAATTTTCTTCTGCTTAATTTATGTTGCCAGTAATACTTTAATAGTTTAATTATTGAAGCATAAGCACAGCTACAAGATATTTAAATGAAACGTGTTTACCTTACGTAATTATATTTAGACGCACTGCGGGCTGTGTTACAAGTGGGTGTCCGAGATTATTCTCCAAACATATTGCTATCAATTAATTAAAACTTGATAAAAAGCACTTTATGTCCAGATGTCGACATCTCGTCTGCTGAGGCAAAGAATCGCTGCAAACCACAATTCCCATCATGCATTGGACAGCTACACCCCGAGGAAGTAGACGACTCCAAAAGTTTAGTAAAATTATCTAGAGGTGCCATAAAGGTAAGAAGCAAACACAGCAGGACCAAACCCGAGATGCATCATTCATTGTGTCATCTAACGTCACTGCAGTGTAGCGACTGTTCATGTGTGGCCTTACTATACATAACTGAATCCACGTGGTCTGTGTTACGAGTGGGTGGCGGCAACAGTTTGCGTCCACGGACAGTCAGGCTGCAGACGAGCGTCGACTCCGAACTGGGCTCCGTCTACCTCCCGCGTCACACGTACACTAACGCGCACAGGTGAGTCCAAACAGCACAGACGCTTGGTTCAGCTTTTCGTTTTGCGTGAGAGACGCGTAGAGACGGTTTGCGTGGACACAGCGTCACGCAGAGCGCGAGCGGCGCCAGGAGTGAAACGGAGCGTTTGGAGTTAGACGGCACCGCTTGTTAGTTTAACACGGTAAGCGCGTGCGTTGTCATGCACGTGCAGCCTGTGGACCACGCGCGCGCACACACGCACCGTTGTTGTGAACTCATTCTCAAAGGTTTAGTAAATGTAGTCATTTATTTGCGCCACAAACAAAGAGCATCAAAGGGTTTTCTTTGACTTTTTAAAAGTCAAAATGGGTTAATTTTAAGTAGTTCTGTTTAAAACCGTTAGGCTCGTGCACATAATTAGCTCTGCGACATGTGACTCACGTGAGCTGTGATTCCAATCAAAGCCTGTGATTTGAGCAACACTCGCCCCTTTGTGCTCGATCTTCTCCAGCGTTTGAGGGAAGCGGATGTTTGACCTGTACATTACTTCACACTCGTGACCGTCCAGGTCGGTGCAGCTTGAGTTGCTGGATCTCACGTGGTAGAAGGGCCAGTCTTACATATATGCGTCAGTCTAGAAGTTGCACGTTCCAATATTAGCGTTTTTACAGTGGTGACGCTCCTGCTTCACTTTGCATCAACCTGATAGCAGCTGGTTTCCATGGAGCGAGCCCCTGTCCTCAGCGGCTGGATGCTGGCTTGGTGACGTGCCATTTAATTGTTGAGTGATGGTCCTGTGTGTTTGTTCTAGTCGATTGCATCCTTGTTAGTGTGGCGTAACAAGATAATGTAAGACCCCAGGCAGGAGGAAAGGTCAGCGTTCCGTCACAGCTCGGCAAAGGCCTTTAGTTATAGGTCACTCCTGCATTCAATTAAATGGTTAATTTACAATCGCTGAAAGGTTCGTGAGGCGCGTTCTGTGCTGCGAGTCCCTGGATGGTTTCGGTCCAGTACTACATGTTGGGGTTTGGTTCTTCTGCTCAGGTGCCATGTCGGAGCGAGTGCTGCTGGTTGGGAGCGGCGGGCGGGAGCATGCGCTGGCTTGGAAGCTGGCCCAGTCTCCACACATACAGCAAGTCCTGGTGGCTCCGGGTAACGCTGGCACCACAAGCAGCGGGAAGATCAGCAATTCTGGTAAATACAAACACCGAGGATGTTTAGTACAGTTTGGTAAAATAACTGCAAATGAATGAGCTGCAAATTTGGCTTCACGTCACAGCAGACGTTTGAAAGGGGGAATAGCCCAGTTGTGGTTCACACTAACAGCCGCTGTGCCCCATGTTTATTATTATTGTATACTTTTTTGTGTTATCCACCGTGAAGACCAGTGGCCGTTAATTTCTATCACAGAAACTTAGTTGTGCTTTGTTCGTCTTTCTGTGCAGAGGTGTCCGTAAGTAATCACGCCATCTTGGCTCAGTTCTGTAAGGATCACCACGTGGGCCTGGTGGTTGTTGGGCCCGAGGTGCCGCTGGCAGCAGGTGAGTGAACGTCGGCGGTTTCTCTCTGCCCTCGTTGAACGTTCTATTGAACCGTCTCGTGGTATTGTAACGCCTCCTCCAGGCATCGTGGACGACCTGACGGCGGCTGGAGTCCCATGTTTTGGACCCTCCGCCAAAGCGGCTCAGTTGGAGGCCAGCAAAAGCTTTTCCAAGGCATTTATGGAGCGTCACGGCATCCCGACGGCTCGATACGGCTCCTTCACGGACCCCCAGCAGGCCTGCAACTACATCCGCACGTTAGTACAGCTGTTCACGCGTCCCGTGTCCCAGTGTAGCGCAGTATTAAATACCAAGTGCACACTGTTTATTGGAAGACTGTAATATCGCTCTTATCCGCTTTAATTTCCAGCAACTTTTTAGATTTTATGAGCCATTAAACACACACAAATTTGAATCCTGATAACAAATGGAATTTGACTTTTCACATGGATTCAGGAGTTAATGATCTAAGATGTTGTTTTTCCACATGACGGCTCCCTCTACAGACACTGATCAAACATAAATGGATTTTTTTAGACATAATGAAAATCTGTTGTACTCCGTGAAAGTCATTTATATGGTCGCAGAGACCATCACGGGCTGAGGAACAGCTGCCACATGGCTCCCAAACCGCAGTGTGCTCTGAAAATGTTAAATGGCCCACACAAATATTACCTGCCTTCCATTAGTGGTGCAGCATCTGCTCCAGTGGCGTTTGTGTGAAAAGGTTCGCTCATTCCAGCGTCTTTGTTTGGGGCCTGCAGGGCCGACTTTCCTGCGCTGGTGGTGAAGGCCAGTGGTCTGGCAGCAGGGAAGGGAGTCATCGTGGCGAGAGACCAGGACGAGGCTTGTCGAGCTGTGATGGACATCATGAAGGTACGACCGGGCTTTTGTCTGTGTGAGTTTCCGTGTCTTCAAAGTTTTTAGGACGCGTCTTTTTAACAGGACAGAGCGTTTGGAGACGCGGGGGAGACGGTGGTGGTGGAGGAGCTGCTAGAAGGGGAGGAGGTTTCTGTAAGTACACGTCACAAGTCCTCATCCCGACCGTGACGTAGGAGGAAATGAACAGGACCTTTCTGCTCCCGCAGTGTCTGTGCTTCAGCGACGGCTCCTCTGTGTCTCCGATGCCTCCAGCACAAGATCACAAGCGACTGCAGGACGGCGACCTGGGGCCAAACACTGGTGGCATGGGGGCCTACTGCCCCACCCCTCAGGTGCTTGACTAACACTAAACCCAGTGTCTGCTGTTTCTTTTTATTATGTCCTTGTTTCTCAGCTTTCTCTTGACCCTGTGCAGGTGAGTGAGGAGCTGCTCCAGCAGATCAGACAGACGGTTCTGCAGAAGACTGTGGATGGGATGAGGGAGGAGGGGGCTCCTTATCTGGGCAAGCGCTCTTCTCTTTGCAGCTGTATCGTATCCTGCATCTTCTAGACTTTGGGTTTTTAGGTCACCTTCCCATTTTTTTTCTCCAGGTGTGTTGTATGCAGGTCTGATGCTGACGAAACAGGGGCCGAAGGTGCTGGAGTTCAACTGTCGCTTCGGGGACCCCGAGTGCCAGGTGTGTTCCCTGAGTGGATCGTATGAATGTTAATTTACCACGAACTGCTGACCTTCGCTGTTGCTGCTCTTCAGGTTCTACTGCCTCTCCTGAAGAGCGACCTGTATGACGTGATGTTAAACACCATGAGTGGCAAGCTGGCCTCCAACCCCCCCATGTGGCACCAGGACAGCTCTGCAGTCACTGTGGTCATGGCAAGCGCAGGTTACCCTGGGTCCTACAAGAAAGGAGTAGAGCTCACCGGTACAGTGACGCCACAAAGGCAGTAAAGTCACGTCGCTGTAAAAAGCCTAATTCCTGCCTCTATCTGATCGCAGGTTTGTCCCAGGTTGAGGATATGGGTTTGCAGGTTTTCCACGCTGGCACAGCTTTAAAAGACGGAGGCGTCGTCTCCAGTGGTGGACGGGTCCTGACCGTCACCGCAGTCAGATCGTCCCTGGAGGCGGCTCTGCAGGCAGCCAATCAGGGGGTGGCCGCCGTGGGTTTCCCCGGTGCCGTGTACCGACGTGACATCGGCCACCGGGCCATCGCCCACCTCAACCAGCACAGGTGTGTGTGTGAATGTAGGCTGAAAACACACACTGAACTGTTACAGGCGTTTCCTTTCGTTTGTTTGAAAGAAACCTTCATTCGCCAGCATTGGATTAAATGTCACCAACTGTTCCCGTAGCTTTTCTCTAAATGTTTAAATGAATGTAGGGATTTGTATTTAACATCAGTAACAGGTTTGTACCCTAATTTTCAAGCAGATAATGATTTTGCAAGCTTCTCAGTGCTCCCAGACATGTGCAGTAGCAGTGTATGTGTGTACAGACGGGGTCTCGCTGGAAATAAAGTCCCACGTTTGTCCGTTTCTCACAGAGGTCTGACCTACAAGGACAGCGGTGTGGACATTGCTGCTGGTAACAAGCTGGTGGACATGATCAAGCCTCTGGCCAAGGCAACCGCTCGTGCTGGTAACTTGGTTTAATTAGCAAGTACTTCTTTAGTCCTTTAGTAACTAAATTACTATTAAGATAAATAAGGTCTCTAATACAAATCTGGACGAAGTAGTGACTCAGTCTGGTTCTTTTTATTGTTTACTGCTTTTTCCAGGCTGCACTGCAGAACTCGGAGGCTTTGCTGGGCTGTTTGACCTGAAGGCAGCAGGGTTTGTTGACCCGATCCTTGTATCCGGGACAGACGGCGTCGGGACCAAGCTCAAGGTGGGAGCTGGATTCTTGGTTCGACTACTGGATGATTTCCTAGTCCACCCCCCCCCCCCCACCCCCCCCCCCCCCCATTTGTTTCCATACAACCGTTTCTATGTTTTTAAATGCCATTTTAAAGCTTGACTCAGTTCGTTTTGGCTTATATTATTTCCACATGGACTAAAGAATAAGCAATAACAGCGCAGCAGGGAGTCGTGCTAATCCCGAGGCTCCAACTCCGACTTCTTAAAACCCTAGAAACGGATTTAATGACCTTAGAGTGTGAAAGACTCAGTATTATTTAGTGGACGCTCTTAAGCTGTTTTTCTTCATAAGTGCATTAACGTACCAAAGTTAATCGCGTGTGATAAAATCAGTCAGATGAATGTTGTTCCACTGATGAATGTAATATTCATAACGCTCCTCACAAGCGGCTGTTGTGGCATTTATGAAATCTTTCTGCTGTGTCATGCTCAGATTGCCCAGGCGTGCGGGCGACATGCTGGCCTGGGTCAGGACCTGGTGGCCATGTGTGTGAACGATGTACTGGCTCAGGGAGCCGAGCCGCTGTTCTTCCTCGACTACTTCTCCTGCGGCAGCCTGGATGTAGACGTGGCTGCCTCGGTGGTGGGGGGCATCGCGAAGGCCTGTGAGACGGCTGGTTGTGCTCTGCTGGGTGAGAATCCTGCTGCAAATCCACTTTCACAATTTACTGATTCGCACTTTGAAATCAGTCTCCCGCGTATCTCGTAATGCTGAGTGTGCTGTATCGTGATGTAAGTATTCGGACTCCGTTGTCCGTGTCCAGGCGGTGAGACGGCAGAAATGCCCGGGGTCTATGCTCCAGGGGAGTATGACCTCGCTGGGTTCTGCGTTGGGGCAGCGGAGCGTGGAAGCCTGCTGCCCAGGCTGGGGGACATCGCTGAGGGGGACCTGCTTATCGGAGTAGCCTCCTCTGGAGTCCACAGCAACGGCTTCAGTCTGGTCCGCAAAGTCCTGGAGAAAGCCAACCTCGGCTACGGCTGTGCTGCTCCTTTCAGCCAACCAGAGCAGACCTTTGGTAAGTCGCCTCCAGGTCACACAGGTGGACAAACGCATGCCCTGGACCACAGATGCTGAAGGAGTAGAGGCTTTAGAATTGGCAGCTTAGTTACAGCAAAGTTACATACAGACAGGTTAAAGGCTTCCACAGGCCTCGGTTGTTTTTTGCTTTGTGCTAATTGGTAAATGTAAGGTTGCTTATCAGCTAAATTGAGGTGTTCTACATGTTATACCAGCCGTTATTAGGATTAAGCTTGGAGCAGCTAGCATGGTTGAAGCATATCGGCCGTTTATGAATTGCAAGTATAATCATTATATAAAGATTAATGTAAACGTAAACCAGTCTGGGCAAAGTGGTAAATGTCACCATAAACAGCTTCACTAAAGAGTGTGTTAGTAAAAACAACATTCAGAGGAAGACTATATTCAGAAACCTCCTCCGTGAGTAATATCTCAATATTGTGGCTTGTTAATCATTGGAAATTCTGGCCTTGTTTTGGGGTTTGGCATAAAATTGACTCCCTTCCCTGCTGCTGCACTTTTTGACCAAACAGGTATCAAAATTTATTAGCAGATTAATTAATAAGTAACCGTTGGCAATAAAATAGCGTCTGTGGTGTCTTCAGGGGAGGTTTTATTGACGCCAACAAAGATCTACAGTCGTGTGCTGCTGCCGATCCTGCGCAGCGGAGCCGTTAAAGCCTACGCTCACATCACCGGCGGTGGGCTTCTGGAGAACATCCCCCGGGTGGTGCCTCAGCAGCTGGCGGTGGATTTAGGTGAGATGAAAGCACTCACACACTTAATAGGCATCATTAGTGTATTTAAAATGTTAACCTCCATGAACTGGAGGGTGGTTTACCTTTAGATGAAGCAGAATTTTGGAAAGAAGTCTTTGTGTAGTTTTGGCGTGTGAGGACTAATACATGAATAATTACTGGTGCTTGTATAAACAATTTTCTAGTAGCCTGACCTTCAGTCTGACTGGAAACACGAATAAACACCTTTCTTTGTGTATTCAGCACAGCTCTGCCGTCCTGTTTGTGTATTGTAGTTGCCCCTGGGATCATGTTCAGGCTTTAAAATGTAGAGGTCACAGCGCTCATGAATATTTACGCTTGTTTTTGGCTCAGATGCCTCTCGTTGGCGCATCCCTCCAGTATTCTCCTGGCTCTACAAGGAGGGGGGGCTGAGCGAGGAGGAGATGGCCCGCACCTTCAACTGTGGTCTAGGTGCAGTGTTGGTGGTTGCCCCTCTGGACGCTCAAAGGGTCCTACGCCAGCTTCAAGCCAGCGAGGAAGCCTGGATTGTGGGGTCAGTGGCCCACAGGCAGCCAGGTGAGACGCTACAACAAAAGCGGAAAAGCTTTAGATAAAGTATTTTTGTTTACCATTGAGCGCAACAAACTAACCGCAATAAATGACTTTTAATTTGTGTGTGTGCAGGTGCAGAACCCGTAGTCGTCCGTAACCTGAAACACTGCCTGCTCAGTGAAGGACCCGTGTCGACTGCAGGGTCGGAGATGCAAGAAAGTGACTGTTGCCATGGCAACGGCATCACGCCGCACAAAAGGACCAAAGTTGCTGTTCTCATCTCTGGCACAGGTGTGTTCTCACTGCTGAATTCAGAAACGGAGTCTCACTAGGCTGATAATCTGTCGGTCTGAGTGATGCTCTGCGCACTAAACTGTCCTTTTACACTGCAGTGTTGTGAGACTGTCAACTAGTGAGCTTTAGATGAAGGCAGGGCAGCTTGTGTATTGTTTAATATCCTTCATACATTGTTGTCTCAGGCACCAACCTGCAGGCGCTAATAGAGCAGACCAAACGCCCGTCCAGCTCAGCAGAGATTGTGGTTGTTATCTCCAACAGACCTGGAGTCCAGGGTCTAAAGAGAGCATCACTGGCCGGCATCCAGACACGGGTAATCCCACCAAACTGTACATTACCAGATCAGTTATGACTTAGGTGAGGTCAGCATTAAAAATATAGCATTTAACAGAAATGACTTTTCTTTCCCACCATTGTTGTGCAATTCAGTGAGATTTAGCCATTATCTTAGTATTTCAGATTGTGGAAAACTTGAATTTACAAAATGTTGCAGGAGTTGAGTCACTGTAGTTTTGCTAAATGTCATCAAAACAAGCAGGGAAGTTGAAGGCTTGCTGCATAATGATGCGACATCAGAGCAGCTCTGTGCTGGAAGGAAAGGCAAACTGATTTTCTATTCAGGTTTAATGGTCCTAACTAGTACCTAGAACACCAGTAGTTACAGAGCAATTTCTTGAAGTACCTTTATTACCACGCATGGCTTGATCTGCACATGCAGGGTTTCTGTCTAGAATAAACCAGTGTGGGGAAATGTTTTAAAAAAAAAAAAAAAACTAAATATCTTTAAAATGAATTCCTGTCTGACTCTAAATAGGTGGTGGACCACAAACTGTACGGGAGCCGGGCAGAGTTCGACAGCACCATTGATCGTGTGCTGGAGGAGTTTGGGGTGGAGCTGGTTTGTCTGGCTGGATTTATGAGGATCCTCACAGGAACTTTTGTCAAGAAGTGGAACGGTGAGAAAAAGCTGTTTGGATCAATAGTATGCATGCGCCTCCCAGCCACAGGAAGGAATCCAATGATCAACTTGTGATCGTCTTTTTTAGGAAAACTCCTGAACATTCATCCGTCCCTGCTGCCCTCATTCAAAGGTGTGAATGCCCAGAAGCAGGCCCTGCAGGCTGGGGTGCGGGTTTCTGGCTGCACGGTCCACTTTGTAGCAGTAAGTATAACAACGTGCAGAATGATTTTTAAAAGCTTTATTAGATAACTATAATCCTAAAATATAAATGTCATACAATGCATAACCGAACATACTGCTTAAATTTTGCATAGTAAGTAGTCATTGGCATCATAACACGCTCTGTAATGGTTTTGAAGGGTTGTACTTCTCATGGTTCCTTTACTGAGACTCTTTCAGTTTTTGCTGAATTTAGCAGAGTTGACTGGAGACTTTACCTCAACACGAATTCAGACAGATGTGAAAGAGGTGTCTGTGTGAGAACAGGTTCTAATGTTAATGGTTTCTTCAACATTGCGCTTACAGTTCAGTAATAACAAGGTCTAAGCTATGAATAAAAAAGGGCAATGATGTGAAAGCCCAACATTACTGTAGCTCTTGTTTTTGGCCTCCTATTTCCTGGACTGGATCACATTACGTTGTTGTCTGTAGGAGGAGGTGGATGCAGGGGCCATCGTCGTGCAGGAGGCAGTGCCGGTCATGGGCAGTGACACGGAGGAGAGTCTGTCAGACAGAATCCGAGAGGCGGAGCACCGCGCCTTCCCTGCGGCTCTGGAGCTCGTGGCCAGCGGCACAGTCTGGCTCGGAGACGATGGACGCATCACATGGAAGCCACAGAGTTAAAGAATTTAACGTTGCATTGTGCCGAAAAGTTGCTGCCATTCAAAAAAATGATGCAGGCTGACGACCAGAATACACAGTGAGGATGTTATAGTTACGTCACGTGTTTGTCTTACTGGAAACATTCCCCTTAGAGAAGCATATACATGAACCAGTTACATTCCAGTTGTACCTAAAAGCATGAGCATGATGAGCCCGTCTGTCCGAACCGTTTCACTAATAAAGCTGCCTCGTGACTTGCAGAGTCCTTTTTTGTGGAATATTTCATCTGAACTAGTTTGTAGTTAATGGCATCAGTTTAGTAAGAAAAGCTGCTTTAGCGCCAACATGTGAATCAGAAGATGTTTTAATTTTTGCTTTAAACAATTTCTTACATTTCCAGTCGGTCTTTACAAATACAGTCCATGGTGCATTCGCATCATCTGAAAGGATATTTGTGTCTGCTCATGTGTGGCACCTGTGGAAGCGCAGGATGGACAGTCTTTCATTGCCAGCTCTGGTGGACAAGCAGGACTCTCCCCTCAAGTCATATTTGCTCATTAAGTGGATGATGTCCTCTGGTGAAAAGAATAAAAGAGGGTTAGTAAAACTAAAACGTTTTAACTAAATGATCTCAAGGCAAAGAAACCCACCAGGTTTATTCTCAGCGATGGTGACAAGGTAAAACAGTCCTTTACTGGACAGTAACTGTGATACAGTGGGCAGAAATCTGTCGGTCACCTCTCGACCTTGCTTGCCACCAGCCCACGCGGCCTCGATGCCTGTACTGCCGACCTGCGAAACAGACCAAGAAATAAACACAGCTGGGCCACAGCGCTAGAAAACCAGCTGAGCCACACTGAGCTACCTCTTCCGAAGGCGTCACCACGTAGGGCGGGTTAAACAGGAGCACGTCCACCTTCCCGCTCAGCTGGGGGAGAAGACCCTGCACCTGGGGGACAAGGGGGTTTGTTTTAAAAGTGCTGTCGCAGTTGAAGACGTTTACTTTTTTATTCTAACATCTACTGCTTCTTCTATTACATATATACACTGATGTATTAGGAGCGTATCTGACTCACACTTACCAAAGGAAAGGTTTTAATATAAAACGTCAGCACACTTCTACCTTCAGGGTTTTACTGATTTTTTTTTAACTTTAGACTCTTTGTCTGCCACTGAATTAAAACCTTTAATGGCTCATCTTGTGTTTTTCCAGTGTTCCAGCTCCAGAGCAGGTTACAACTGTGACCTAACCCAGTTAAAACCCAGCAGGAATAAAGGTCCAAACCAAACATATAAGCCTGGATTCTACACTAGAACCACGGTTGCTCGTTCATCTGCATGTTTTCTAATCATGTAAAACTAATCAGATCACAGCTTGGAGAAGCATCTCGTACCAGGTCTGTGACGACCGGCTGCAGTAAGACGTTGTTGGAGGAGCCCGTCTGCGCTGTGCACTGCGCTGCCGCAGGATTCACGTCTGTGCACCTGGAACAGAAACATCCAACTAAATCAAGACGGTTGACTGAGCAGAGGCGCTTTACCGCAGCGTCATCCACTCACAGGTAGAGAGCTGGTCCGACCACCGACGCCAGAAACGCCGACACGACGCCGGAGCCACTGCCGACCTCCAGGCACACGCACGGGCTGCAAACACAGGCGCAAACGTTGAAAGCCCGACGTGATGCACTGCTATGAAATGGAAAACGTGTGTTTAGAGCCGGACCTTATGCGCTGCAGCCTCCCCGCATCTTTCTCCAGGGCGTCAATCAGGAGGAACGAATCCTCCGCCGGCTCGTAGACGTCTCTGAAGTCTCCTCGGCCGGCGTAGTAAACCGGTGTGGGATAGCTTGTGCACATGTCCACCGCTCAGCTGGAGCCGGTCCGTCACCAGCGGCCTTCTCCGCGTCGCCAGGTCAATGTGGAGTCATGCCCGGGACGGGGTCGGGTAAAGCCGCGGGGTCTTGTATAACAGTCGCAAGAAATACGGAGAAATCTGTGCTTTGGCTACACGCAGCTAACGCTCACACAGCGCTACCGTGTTTACAGGCTACGTCACAGCGACGCGCTCTTCTTCTTGGCTTGAGGGGCGGGCGGCAGGCGACGACGCGGCGCGTCACCGCCACCACGCGGCACGACGGGGAACTGCAAGCATGTCCATCACAACCGCGTCTGGGCTGAAACGCTACACAGCTTCGATGAGCCACCGCCAGAATATGATAAACAACGAAACGCTTCGCAGAACCCACGTTTTTTATTGGTAATGATTGTACCGAAATGGGACACGTTAGAGTCTGAGCATGTGGCCTAGTCACTCAAATGAAAATCGGCTCCGTCACTATACATGAGCAGGGATCATCTCTTTGGCCGCAACGTGGAGCGGAGTTAAACCTGCAGACAGAGAAGAAGCTTTAGTCCCATTAGCAGCCGCGTTCAGGTAAACACAGACACCTGCTCACCATCATCATTAAACGTTCCAACATGACAGCGAAGGCCCCGCAGATGCTCATAAAAGCTGAAATACTACAGAGATCACAGACTGTAAGAAGTCACTCAGGCTGTCTGACGTCCGTGGTTGTGCTGTTGAGTTAATATATTACACAATGAATATTATTGTCCAGAGTCTAAAGAAAATAATAAGAATCAATATACCCTCAGCTGAATAAATTCCTCTAAGGAAAACCTCACAACCAAATCAGAGTTAGAGGACAGGACCAGTGTCTGGTAGCGGGTAGTAGTCACATGGGTTCAAGCCAAGCAGTTTGAAAGTGCACCTTTTTATGTTTCCAATTTTTAAACCCAGTGTCAGAACCTTACGTTTGGGTTCAGGGTGTCTCCTCTTCGCGATCATAAAGCGAGCGGCGTCATCCTTCTCCTGGTTCTGGCCACCACCGCGTTGTTAACAGTCCATAGACGGGCATCGGACCCCTCTGAGAACCAGGCAGGGTCAGGATGGGTGGGGCCAACTCTTCTCTCCGTCCTGAACGCATCCATCTGCAGCGTATCTGTGGACTGAATCATTTGACGAACCACTGCGTCTAGTCCAAATCTGTGCCTAGTGGTTGACCCCACGTCCTCTCACTGCCGCAGCTCTTTGGCGTCTGCGTGCTGCGTGTCTTCCTCTAGACGAAGGCCTGCTTCCTAGTCTGTCCTGCAAACGCTGGCCTTCAGATTTCAGTGGCCAGTCATGGAGGTTGAACCCAGATGCAGCAGCCTGTTCAGCGGTCGTCTCCGGCTAATTGCTCAGATCCAGCAGGCTTTTCTTCAAAAGGCAACATTAACAGTAAACTATCCAGATGCAATACAGTAGTTTGTTTAACTTTCTTGAGGACATCATTCTTTTAGCCTAGAGATCAAATGGCTTTACTCATCATAAGCACATTTAGTTGTCTTTGTACAATTACATTTACCCCTAAAGACTAATTAAACACGTTTACGTTGGTTCCGTGTGGTTTTGTTCTCAAACTAATGGACCTAAAGGTGGGAGGTTACTGCATAACAGCTTTTTATATCTATTGTTTTAATAAAGTTCCCAGTTAACGATAGAACATGAGACAATCTTTAAACAGAATTTAACCAAATTATGACAGTAGTGTTTCTCTGTTCTACACTATGATGTAACTATGAGGTATGACGCAACCTCTATGATGGAAAATGTGCAGAGACCCATAGACCAATACCTCTGAGGACAAATTAAAGGTTCTCACCCAAAAGTAAAAGTGTCTCATTAGCCAGTTGATTGTGTTTACGATGACTATAATCCAACACCTCTAATGCACTGAGCCACCAAAACAATCTGAGGTGTTAACGATGCAATGACGCAACAGCGGGATGAAAACAGGTAAACAAGTCAAACAGCATTGTTTCATGTACTAGTTTAAACTAAAGAACTGCAAAGGTTCGAAGGCCTGAGCAGATAAAACAGTTACTCAGCTCGCTGCGCTTAAGATGCCAGATGAATGCAGAAAATAAGGAAGCAGAAGAAGAAGGGCAGAGGCTCCACGTTTCCTCCTGTTCGGCATAAATTGTTAAAAACAACACAAATCGTTTGTGGGAATTGTAAGTGAAACGTTGCTGGACACCCACAGTGTTTATCCACCATTTGTCTAACAACTGAATATTTCAACTCTTTAAAACTTTCCGACGGGTTCATTTGTTTGTATGTTTATAATAGTATTCATAACTCTTTATTCATGTAGCTCTTTTCTAGAGTTGCTGTGCAAGCGCTTCACAGTAGGATAAAACACAATGAACGTGAAGGAAGTGAACAGAGTGTTGCAGTATTTAACGTGCGAGTAGGAAGGTGTGCGATGTTGGCAGCTTCCAACCTTTGGGAATCTGTGACAACAAAGAAATATTGAGCCATGCAGCTTGAAAACTCACAGACACGAGCATGTGAGGAGTTCAGGTAGAGCGGTGTGTCATCGGCGTAGCAGTGAAAACAAAAACCATGTTTGCCAACGTGGAACCGGTTCCTTGACCCTTTGAGGGAAAAGGATCCGATGTAATGAAGAAAACACAGAATGTATAAGTATACAATACAAAACAGATAAATCCATGAATGAACCCACAACCAACCCTAGTGCATGCTAACGGTTTCAGCTCAAGTTGTGATTAAAAACACAAATAGGACGAGTTTATAGATTTGACCATTTTACGTTAACTGTGGCTATAAGCTTATCATTATAAGCATCCTATGTGAAATACATGTCAAAGTCAATGGAGAGAGAAGAAAGAAGAGGGGCTGATGAAATGACAGCTTATGATGATGAAGAGGGACAGCGATTACATCATCTTTTAGGATTCTTGGAAATTGGGAGCGTGAGGAAGATAAATACCTGTCCTCCGACTTCCACCTCGTCTCTGGCTGTTGTCTCCCTGATGGACGACACCAGCGGCTCCTCGCTCTGCTTCCCCAGCCTCAACTCCTCCTGCAGACGCCTGCTGCGACCACAGTCTGAAGCCGCTCTGCTCTACACGCTGCTCGGCTTCGTCTCTCTGCTGACGGTGACTCTCAATTCGCTCGTCGTCTTCTCCATCTCACACTTCCGGCAGCTGCAGACGCCGACCAACACCCTCCTACAGTCTCTGGCTGTGTCTGACCTGCTGCTGGGGCTGCTGGTGATGCCCGTCGAGGGCCTGCGCTACATAGAGACGTGCTGGCTGCTGGGGAGGCTGATGTGTGCTCTGAGTCCGTATCTGTTCTACTGTCTTATCTCGACCTCTCTGGGCCACATGGTTCTCATATCCATCGTCCGTTATCTGACTATCTGTGACCCACTGCAACACTCTTCTAAAATTACTCTGACAAATGTTAAGATTTGTATCTTTGTCTGTTGGGCCTCTTCAGTTCTGTACAATGGCTTGATTCTGATGGAGCACATGGGGAACCCGGACAGATTCAGCTCCTGTCACGGCGAGTGTGTGGTGGTAGTGAGCTACATCCCAGGAACTATTGACCTCTTTGTGACCTTTGTTGCGCCCTGCACCGTCATGGCTGTGCTGTACATGAGGGTGTTTCTGGTGGCTCTGTCTCAGGTTCGCGTGATTCAGTCGCAGGTTGCTGCGTCCAATGTCAGAGCAGCTCCAACGGCTAAGAAGCCGCAGCGGAAGGCAGCCAGGACTCTGGGGATCCTGATCGTTGTGTTTCTCATGTGTTACTGCCCCTATTACTACCCTGTGCTAGCAGGCGAGAACACCTCCACTAGCTTGTCCTATTACTCGTTGGTGACTTGGATCATGCTGCTGAATTCTTGTTTGAACCCTCTGATTTATGCTCTGTTCTACCCCTGGTTTAGAAAATCAATCAAGCTCATCTTCACACTCAGAATACTGCACACGTACTCACGGGAGGTCATGATGATGTAGGAAGAGCTGAATGAGCGAATGGTCATTTCCCAGCGTCTCTGTCTCAGCTGTCAACAGACGGTCGCCTCAGGCAGTCGATCACCTGCTGAAGGCGCGATTCGTTACTGAGCGCAGCTTGTTGTGTTGCACAGTTATTTCACTCAGTTTTCACAGACGAATCAAGAAAAGCTCCAATGTATTATAAGAGACAAAATGAAGATCTTTGAAGTAATATGTGTTGGATGACAGTGATGCTGTAGTAACTGAGGCTGAGTGGGATTGTCTGGCTCTGTCTTTCCTTCTTTTCTTATCTCTATTAGCAGGTTCAACGTAGCTTTCATGCACTTCATGCTCTCACGCTATGAAAATAATGAATCATCGCTGTTGTGTTTAATTTGCTGCAAATTCCAGCGTCACGAAACCAAGTGTTATGTTCTATCAAAACTAAAACCTCACACCAAATAAAAACGCACAATGGCCACAGTAATAATACTGTAACATCGCTCAGCTTTACCCATGTGGCGCCTACAACCACCGTGTATGTCAATCAGGCCTAAATAAAAAAATGTGGAAAACGCGTCGCACAGAATTAATATGTGCCGGAAGTTGCAGTTAGTTTTCAGACTGTATTTTAACTTCACAGCTTGATTTAAATAATGTACGTCTGTCATCAGCTGAAATGTTTACTGCTACTGTAAATGAACAATGTGCAAGAGTGTGAATACACGTAAATCACCGTTAAATGAGCAGGTGCGACATAATAAACAGAGCAGGACATTTCTATGTTCATTTCTAAGGTCTATAGCTGAACCAGGACGCTGGGTTACGAGAAAAGAACCTGAACCATGAGGCTGTCAGCGCCTTCATTAGGCCTGTTGGTGAGTGTTTCATCTCGTGACCAGCTTCTATTTTAGTGAGAAACACGGGACACATCAAAGACAAAACCCACCAGTTTGGTGCTAACCACGCTGCTAAAGACGACGTTGTCCTTCTCCATCACCTTCACTCTGTGATGAATCATTGTTCTGAAGGGTGGACGACAGTATCCACAGGACAAACTGCTTTACTGAATTATCTATTATAGTCCGGGAGGCTCTGCAGGTTTTAATTATAAAACTAATTAAAAACATATTTTACAGTGCTACTTGCTAACCATAAACTAGTGTTTAAATGATATATGAAGACAAACTAAAGACATACGCAAAAAAAAAGACAGAAAAAAAAGGAAAAGCATCATGACGAAGGACAGAGGTTACATCATCTCTTAGGGTCTTTTAAAAAGGGGAGGGCAAGACAAAATACCTGCCAGGTGAGGAGTTTCATCACTTGTCCTCTTGCCTCCGCCTCATCTCGGTTCCTCCCTCTCTGATGGACGACACCAGCGGCTCCTCGCTCTGCTTCCCCAGCCTCAACTCCTCCTGCAGACGCCTGCTGCGACCACAGTCTGAAGCCGCTCTGCTCTACACGCTGCTCGGCTTCGTCTCTCTGCTGACGGTGACTCTCAATTCGCTCGTCGTCTTCTCCATCTCACACTTCCGGCAGCTGCAGACGCCGACCAACACCCTCCTACAGTCTCTGGCTGTGTCTGACCTGCTGCTGGGGCTGCTGGTGATGCCCGTCGAGGGCCTGCGCTACATAGAGACGTGCTGGCTGCTGGGGAGGCTGATGTGTGCTCTGAGTCCTTACATATTTTATTGTCTTATCTCTGCCTCTCTGGGCCACATGGTTCTCATATCCATCGTCCGTTATCTGACTATCTGTGACCCACTGCATCACACCGACAAGATCACAATGACTAATGTTAAAATCTGTATCGGTCTGTGCTGGACATCTTCATTAACCTACAATGGTTTGATTCTGATGGAGCACATGTGGCACCCGGACAGAATCGGCTCCTGCCACGGCGAGTGTGTAGTGGTCATCGACTACATCTCATCAGTGATTGACCTCTTTGTGACCTTTGTTGCGCCCTGCACCGTCATGGCTGTGCTGTACATGAGGGTGTTTCTGGTGGCTCTGTCTCAGGTTCGTGTGATTCACTCACAAACTGCTGCGTCCAATGTCAGAGCAGCTCCAACAGCTAAGAAGTCGCAGCGGAAGGCAGCCAGGACTCTGGGGATCCTGATCGTTGTGTTTCTCATGTGTTACTGCCCCTATTACTATCCCACATTTTTAGGTGAGGACACGTCCACTAGGTTGTCGTATTACTCCATACTCACTTGGATTGAGTTGCTGAATTCTTGTTTGAACCCTCTGATTTATGCTCTGTTCTACCCCTGGTTTAGAAAAGCGCTCAAGCTCATCTTCACACTCAGAATACTGCAGGCTCACTCCCAGGAGGTGATGGTCTGATGGACAGAAAGCCTCCAGTAGGCAATAGCATGTTGTCAGTTTAAAACCTTCAATGTAAATGTGGCTCAAACACTCTATGAACTTCTTTCAGGTCAGACTTTTACTGTGGCTTTTTTACCAGCAGTGCTATGATGATAATTTAAGTCTTAACTTGAAGACTGTTTTCAAATTAGTGTGTAAACAGTCATAAAAACTACAAAGTCCACCATGTAAAAATTGATTTAAATGTTCATATATGCAAAGTGCATGTCTGCATTTACCTCCAGTCGGCAGCTGCACCCAGATGTCTGTCAATCAGGCCTGGATTAAAAAAAAAAGAAAATGTTTAGAAAAAATGTGAACGTCAAGGTTCAAATAAAGCAAATGTTAAAATATGAAAAACTGCAAAACACGAGTGACAGCCAGGATTCGCTCTCTTATTAATAACTGTTGGTGGTTTATTGTTTGTTATTAATTGCTGTTAAAAACTCTTAGACAGCGTTTGTTGCACTCGGCTGATTTTTTTTGAAGCTTCATGTTATTCTTCACCCTCCACACACAGTTATTGGCTAAAACTACTTTCACTACATCATATGAGAAGAATTGTTTTTCACTGTAACCAAAGTGAGCCGTGTTCAGAAACACTGCATTCAAAGAAAAGATAATGACAAGATCCAATAAAATCTGAAATTAGACCCTAAATGCTTCTCACCTTGAACAAAACTGCACCGCATCCACACGCATGCTGCTGTGTTGACAGAGGAAACACCTGCACCTCACCTACAACACAGCATAATCATATCACACAATATAATACGTAATATAATAGAAGATGTAAAACGTGGCCTATATCAACGATGCACATATTAGATAATTAGCTTGTATTATTGGACATGTTTTGCTCATCAACATAAATACTTTGTCATATTCAGTAATGCAGGTGTGACGTAAACAGACTTTCCTGAGAAACACAAACCTCACAGCAACTCAAAGAGTCGTTGCTCAGGCAGCTTTTCACAGACTCACATGTAATCATCTTCACTCAAGACCATCAACTTTAAGGCCGCATCTGGACAGAGAGTTAAGGCTGCACATGGCAGGTCAGAAGGTCAGAAGGTCATGCTGCCGTTTACAGTATATGACTGTGTTGGTTGAGGATCACACACAACACACCCTCTTGTCCCCCTTCTTAAATAAAGGGGCAACCGTCCAGTCGTCCAGTCCAGAGGCAGCGTCCTCACCCTCTACACCAATTTGCTGCCGCATGTCAACCAACACAGAAGCAAAACATCCAGAAGTACTCGGAGCCGATGTCGTCCACAGAAGAAGAAATAACAGGGCGTGTTCTAATGTGTGTCATCGGGTATTCAACTACACCAATGTTACAAACAGATTTTGTGTAATTGTATAAGAATGAATTTATGACCTGGATAGATGAGCAGGTGCCCAAAATATTCCTTCCACCGTCCAGTCACCTCCTCAGTTCGCACTTTAACAGGCGGTGTTGGTGAGCGACTGTTTCCCTTTTCTGGGCCACCGAACAGTTTGCCAGAATCGCTCTGAGGTCAACTGGTCCATGGCCTCCCCTGAAGTGTTCGGCATCCTTCAGCTGCTCCAGGACCAGTGAGCCCACCCAGCTCGGCAGGACTCCTCCTTCAGCTCGAGAGCATCCGTTACAGCTGGTTTTCACTGCTGCGTTGGGGGGTTGCAGCCATGACAGGCACCAGAAACCTCACGACCACGACCTTCAGCGATTCCGATGGAGGTTCAACCAGATCACAAGCTATTTATGCTACTTCTGTTTAACGGAGGCAAACTGTGTGTGAATTACTGTTAATCTAACTAAAAAGCTACAGGAACAAACCAGGTTGACTTGAAAGGTTTTACACCAACTAGTAATGTTTTGGGTCTGGTCATCTACTACTGATATAAATGAATTAGTATATTTAACAATTAATTATAAATTAACAGATTAGTTAAACATACTTTTCTGAATGGAGAAATGACAAAGATAAACCTGAAACATAAGGCAGAGAACAAGGAGGAGCAGGTAAAGTTAAATATTATGATGTACATGAAGAAAGACATTACATCACCTTTAAGGGATTCAAAAATAGAAGCAGTAAAACAGGGATAAATAGATTCTCCTGCGAGCAGTTTCATCAGGTCTCATCTTGCCTCCGTCACCTCTGCTTCGTCTCCTCGGGGATGGACGACACCAGCGGCTCCTCGCTCTGCTTCCCCAGCCTCAACTCCTCCTGCAGACGCCTGCTGCGACCACAGTCTGAAGCCGCTCTGCTCTACACGCTGCTCGCCTTCGTCTCTCTGCTGACGGTGACTCTCAATTCGCTCGTCGTCTTCTCCATCTCCTACTTCCGGCAGCTGCAGACGCCGACCAACAACCTGCTGCTGTCTCTGGCTGTGTGTGACCTGTTAGTGGGGCTGCTGGTGATGCCCGTCGAGGGCCTGCGCTACATAGAGACGTGCTGGCTGCTGGGGAGGCTGATGTGTGCTCTGAGTCCGTATCTGTTCTACTGCCTGGTGTCGACCTCTCTGGGCCACATGGTTCTCATATCCATCGTCCGCTACCTGACTATCTGTGACCCACTGCAACACTACTCGAGGATCGTCATCACGAACGTCAACGTCTGTATCTTTGTCTGTTGGGCCTCTTCAGTTCTGTACAATGGCTTGATTCTGATGGAGCACATGGGGAACCCGGACAGATTCAGCTCCTGTCACGGCGAGTGTGTGGTGGTAGTGAGCTACATCCCAGGAACTATTGACCTCTTTGTGACCTTTGTTGCGCCCTGCACCGTCATGGCTGTGCTGTACATGCGGGTGTTTGTAGTCGCCATTTCTCAAGCTCGTGTAATCCAGTCACAAACCGCTGCGACCAACACCAGAGCAGCTCCAACAGCTAAAAGTTCACAGCGGAAGGCAGCCAGGACGCTGGGGATCCTGATCGTTGTGTTTCTGATGTGTTACTGCCCCTATTACTATCCCACATTTGCAGGTGAATACACCTCCAGTAACTTGTCCTACTATTCTATACTCACTTGGATTGAATTGATGAACTCTTGCTTGAATCCTGTCATTTACGCCCTGTTCTACCCCTGGTTCAGAAAAGCTATTAAACTCATCTTCACACTGAGAACATTGCAGGATAACTACAGGGAGGCGATGATCATATGATGAAAGTATACGTGAGCAATGAATTTTCAGTGTTGTGAAGAAATACTGTCAGTTCTGATCAGACTGTTACGAGTCAACATTTTAAAAAGTATAATGTAATAATGTAAAAATACACTCCAACATTTCAGCTTTTTACAAACACCAACAAACCTAAATATGATCACATGCAAATATCGACACACATAGAAGAACAATTTCTGTCCCACTTTGTCAGGTCCATCCTGTGATGGACTCTGCTGATTAACTCTTGTTTACATCATCCCACATATGCTCTATTACAGGCTCATCATCATCCAAACAACCTTAAAGTATGAGTGAATGCTTCTTTCTTATAATACTCCAGCTCTGCTCCAACGGCTCAGACTCACCACGGCCTCAGACTGAATTTCTCATTTTGGCATCCATGCAAACATGATGTTAACAGGTGTTATCTCACTGCTCAGTAGATTCATTGCAGCTTTGAAACTTCTCACTAAGTATCAGGTGTCATTTCAATCGAGCAACAAAATATTACTGTTTGTAGGCATCTGCATGATAAATGCAAACACGATCAAATGTTTTTTACTCACTGTCTGACACACAAATATGATTTGAGACAGGAACGTACTTTAAATAGTGTTAATGCTACAGTAGATTAATGGTTCACATGCTAATGAAGCATCGTGTCTAGAGTTTCTACAGTTAAAATGCTTTGGTAACTATTTTAGTTGTCTCCTCATATTACTGGTATAATTAATACAGAGATATAATAATATAATTATCCAGACTGGAAATGCACTCGTTCAGCAGTGAAAATAAAAATAACGTCATCAGTGTGGTCTTTATGTTTGATGTGTTTAAATGAACAGCTTTTATTATCATATACTTATTGAGAATCAAAGACTTTACCCAGTCGGCCGCTAGACCCAGACGTCCGTGTAACTCAGGCCTGAAAAAACGGTTTATATGGTTAGATATGAAGCCGAGACAAATTGCACACGCTGGACTTCACATGTTTGGGGTCTTTTATTCTCATAAAGTTCCTTATAACAAAAATACAAAAAAACCAACCAAAATACGGCAGTGGCACTTCTGTAGACACGAGTACAGCCTACGAGCTGCGTTGTACACCTGTGGCGTGTCTCGTCCACAAACATCTGAAATGCTGCCGGTGCAAATGCAACCACCCCAACACCGCTCTCTACTTCCTGTCTTTCCCAGCAGGCCACTGGCTTCGTGGCAATTCTACCGACACTGGAAATGCGGAAATGCGCCCTTTGCTTTCGAAATAAAGCCTCTGCACCAACACTGGCTCACTAAATAAATCAAACTACCGCGCTTACAGACAGAACATTCAGTGTGTTTTACCACCTGGTTACAGATACAACCAAATGTCATGTACAATTCTGATGATTAAACTGTGATCATGACTTTTTCAGAGTACACATCACTGACTTGATCAATAAAACATGGATCAGTAATTGATGTAATGAGCTGCTGCCTTTTATAGCACACGTAATACATTTATACATGTTTTATGGTACCTGAAAGAAACTACAAGTTGAGAAGCAGTGTAGTAAAACAACTGCCTGCCTCAAAATAATCTACTGTATGTGTGTCCTCTAGAGCTGAGACCACAGTCACTGGGGATCTGTGAGTATTGTCACAGCAGAAAATAAATGTCACCTGGTTCAAGCTATTTTTATATTTTACAAAATATCCGCGTTGCCATGGCAGCGTGTTAACTCTGGTAAAAGAATACATTTGGCACTGAATGTTAAAATTACATAGAAATGCATCAAATCAAACCAGGGGATTCAAAGCATGAACAACTAGTCAGTCAGTGAGTTTACTGGTTACTGGTCTTCCTGCATAAGGAGCCACAGACAACGCAGTCACTGCTCTCACTTGTCTGTGGAAGTTAGGTGAGGTGACCACATGAAAATAAAGATAAAAGTTAATGGAAGAAGAAAGTGAAGTACATGACTCTGGGACAGCGGTTACATCATCGCTTGAGGCTCTTGGAAAGATGGGAGGGTGGCATCAGACACAGATAAATAGACTGTCTGCTCAGGGTTCAGTCATTTGCCGTTTTGCCTGCAACTCATCTCGGTTCCTCCCTCCCTGATGGACGACACCAGCGGCTCCTCGCTCTGCTTCCCCAGCCTCAACTCCTCCTGCAGACGCCTGCTGCGACCACAGTCTGAAGCCGCTCTGCTCTACACGCTGCTCGCCTTCGTCTCTCTGCTGACGGTGGCTCTCAATTCGCTCGTCGTCTTCTCCATCTCCTACTTCCGGCAGCTGCAGACGCCGACCAACAACCTGCTGCTGTCTCTGGCTGTGTGTGACCTGTTAGTGGGGCTGCTGGTGATGCCCGTCGAAGGCCTGCGCTACATAGAGACGTGCTGGCTGCTGGGGAGGCTGATGTGTGCTCTGAGTCCGTATCTGTTCTACTGCCTGGTGTCGACCTCTCTGGGCCACATGGTTCTCATATCCATCGTTCGCTACCTGACCATCTGTGACCCACTGCATCACTACTCTAAGATCACCATCACGAATGTCAACGTCTGCATCTTTGTCTGTTGGGCCTCTTCAATCATCTATAATGGCTTGTTTACAATGGACCATCTGGGGCATCCGGACAGATTCAGCTCCTGCCAGGGGGAGTGTGTGGTGGTCATCAGCTACATTTCTAGAACCGTAGACTTATTTGTCACCTTTGTTGCGCCCTGCACCGTCATGGTGGTTCTGTACATGAAAGTCTTTGTGGTGGCGGTCACTCAGGTGCGTGTAATCCAGTCGCAGAACGTTGCTCCTCACGTCGACGCGGCGTCGACTGCTAGGACGTCGCAGAGGAAGGCAGCCAGGACGCTGGGGATCCTGGTCGTTGTCTTCCTAATGTGCTTCTGCCCATTTTTCTATCCCACTCTTGCAGGTGTGGAGGGCTCTATAAGCTTGTACTGCTATTCCATATTGTCTTGGATCATGCTGTTGAACTCTTGCTTGAATCCCCTCATTTATGCTCTGTTTTACCCCTGGTTCAGAAAAGCCGTCAGAGTCATCTTCATGCTCAGAATACTGCAGGCTCACTCCAGGGACGCCACCGTCATGTAAACGCAGCAGCACGTGTGACAGACGGGTCCTTTTAGTTAGTTCCACTGTCCCCGTCCGTGTCCTCACACACTCTTTTATTTCGTCATGCAGGCATTTCTCATACATATGCAGCTCACTGGCTGAAACACAGATGATGTAATTTGTGTCTGGAGGTAAAAAGCATTTGTAAAAAGGAAAACATGCATATTTGAGCATTATCTGTAGGTATAAGCATTTTTCAACTATTTATTCAGTTTCAGGTTGTCCTGAAAGAAAAGGGCACAATAAGAACCAAAAATCAAAAAGCATATGAAAATTTCAGGTAACAACGTTTAAAAGTTCAGACACCTTCTAAAACACATATAAATATGATTCCAAACCAAAACATCTACGGGAAGCTTGACTTCTTAAAAGTGGGGCTGAACAAAATGAGCACAAACAAAGCAACACAACATTTGGTTTGTCAGAGAAATAAGAATTACGTTCAGTTTAAAGCTGACCTACGTTATGTACGTTTCCTTTAAGGTAAAGCCTAATTGACGAGGTGGGTGGACTCTCAGTTTACATTAGACGTATGCAACCCAGAGCTTGAAGGCTGAGATAAGGCTAAAGAGTGAGGCCTCGCTGCCAACGCACTGAGCGGCAACAAACAGTGAGTAGACAAAAGGCAGCTGAAGACAGAGATAATGGGAAAGTATGTGTGAATTCAAATGAAAGGCTGCTTGGGTTCTCCCACAGTCCAAAGGCCTGCAGTGAGGCTGACTGAAACTGGAATTGCCCGTAGGTGTGAGTGTGTGTGTGGCTGAATGAATGAATGAATGAATGAATGAATGAATGAATGAATGAATACATAAATAAACCTTCAGTTCACCCATGTTTTCAGTATTATATGCTGTACAGTTTAATGAATACATATAATGAAACAGACCAGGGTCCGTCTGCCTTGATCTGTTATTTCTGATTGCTTACAGTTATTTATAGAACATGCTGAGAACAGCTTTAATTCACATCTTCTGACAGCAGAGCTACAAATAATTACTTTAATCCTTATTTTTATATTGATATTATATTAACTTACACTGAACTAACTGTAGGCCACTCGCACAAAAAAGACCTAAGTGTTAACGTTTCATTCATTACTCATCTGCTTGTTGTGGACTCTTTAGCATAGACTTCACAGCTGCACAGGTGTCTGTTAGAACCAGGCCTGTAAACACACATCATTTGAAAATGGTTGAAACACACTTGACAAACATTAGAAATTAGAATAAAGTCAAAGGGGAAATGTTTTCAAACAAATAAGGAATGAATTTACATTTTTTTCTGCACTGGAAGTAATAAACGTGTTGAGAAGCAAAAAACAAAAATTATGACAAAACATCTAGTTGATACAGGAAACTGACAACTAAACGAAATCATTGACTGAGCACAACATGTACTCTACTAGTCACAACAGACCTTCAATAAAACAAGGCTGTGGAGTATTTATCAAGCCATTATCATGATCTAGTGATGTATGAGCCCATAGATGAGCACGTGTATAATTTATTCAAACTAAGGTGGGTCTTATTATGCTAAATGAACAATAACTGTATTAATGTGAAATACAGAAAATATGAAAACAAAGAAAGGTCCCTGAGGGAGAAAGACAGTGTGTGAGTGTGTTGACTGCTTGGTACCATTTGCACTGCCAGCAGAAAACTCCTTCATTTAAGGTTCAACACAAACAGTCGTTGACATATGACACAGTAATAAGTAATAATAACAGATAATACGTTAAAAACCTCTGCATTGTCCATAAAAACATGGAAGAAACACCTTGAAAATCTGAGGGACAGTTTAGTCTAAGTCTGACCCTGTTACACAGTTTGCAGGGCGACAGCTTATGAATATACTACTAATGATGTGCAGACATCATTAATACTCATCTTCCTCTATGGGGCATTAGTGGTTTGAAGCTACAAAGGAGGTTTAGCAAGAATAATCACATTTTTACGAACCCGTAGTTTTTTATTCAAGCATTATTGACTGGGTAATTAAACTAGAAGTGGCTGATGGAAACGATCAACAACCTAAAGCAAAGCTGAAGATAACTGAGAGAAAGAAATATGATGAAAAAGGTTACATCATGTTGTACTGGATAAAAGGGGGCGTGTGTCAGAGGACAGTATATTAACTGTGGTGAAGAGCTCAACCACTTGTCATCTTGCCTCCACCTCATCTGCTTCATTCCCTGATGGACGACACCAGCGGCTCCTCGCTCTGCTTCCCCAGCCTCAACTCCTCCTGCAGACGCCTGCTGCGACCACAGTCTGAAGCCGCTCTGCTCTACACGCTGCTCGCCTTCGTCTCTCTGCTGACGGTGGCTCTCAATTCGCTCGTCGTCTTCTCCATCTCACACTTCCGGCAGCTGCAGACGCCGACCAACAGCCTGCTGCTGTCTCTGGCTGTGGTTGACCTGTTAGTGGGGCTGCTGGTGATGCCCGTCGAGGGCCTGCGCTACATAGAGACGTGCTGGCTGCTGGGGAGGCTGATGTGTGCTCTGAGTCCTTACATCTATTACTGCCTCACATCTGCCTCTGTGGGCCACATGGTTCTCATATCCATCGTCCGTTATCTGACTATCTGTGACCCACTGCATCACACCGACAAGATCACCATGACTACCATTAAAATCTGTATCTGTCTGTGCTGGACATCTTCTGTAATGTACAATGGCTTGATTCTGATGGAGCACATGGGGAACCCGGACAGAGTCGGCTCCTGCCACGGGAAGTGTGTGGTGGTCATCAACTACATCTCAGGGACCGTTGACCTCATCGTGACCTTTGTTGCGCCCTGCACCGTCATGGCTGTGCTGTACATGAGGGTGTTTCTGGTGGCTCTGTCTCAGGTGCGTGTGATTCACTCACAGACGGCTGCTACTAACACCGAAGCAGCTCCAACGGCTAAGAAGTCGCAGCGGAAGGCAGCCAGGACTCTGGGGATCCTGATCGTTGTGTTTCTCATGTGTTACTGCCCCTATTACTATCCCACTCTTGCAGGCGAGGACACGTCCACCGGCTTGTCCTATTTCAGACTATTAGCCTGGATCATGATGATCAATTCTCTGTTAAACCCTCTCATATATGCTCTGTTCTATCCATGGTTTAGAAAAGCTATCAAGCTTGTCCTCTCATGTGAAATTCTGCAGGCTCACTCACAGGATGTCATGACGATGTAAAAATGTGAAGCATTGGCAAATTGTAATTTGTCAGACATGTCTCACGTCTGGACGTCCACAGCGTCACAGGGTCCATAACAGGCTCAGGCAGAGAAAACACATCACTACTGGGGAAACTAAAACCTGACTTAAACACTGTGTCTTAACCTCTTTGTTTCAACCATAATTGAAGGTCACATTCTAGTAGTTGTTAAGTCTCATCTGATCATCAACTGAATGACCTACTCAGCGAGATCTGCTTTATACTGTGCTGAGCATTTGTCTGTCAAATGAAACGTAAGCTATTCCTGCAACAACATGCATGTGCTCTCCCACTGAAATAGAAAATCATAGGAAATATTCATTCATTCATCTTCTGCCGCTTCGCTTTGCTGGAGTCTGTCCCAGCTGCCTATGGGTGAGAGGCAGGGTTCACCCTGGACAGGTCTCCAGTCTGTCGCACATATAGACGCACAACCAGTCACACACACACTCACACCTACGGGCAATTCCAGTTTCCAACCAGCCTCACTGCAGGTCTTTGGACTGTGGGAGACCCCAGAGAGAACAACTCCACACAGAAAGGCCCCATAAGGCCTTCATAGCAAATACAAGATGGATTTTAGTTTAGATATGAAAACTAAAATATAATATATTTCAGACACAGTGTGATATAGACATTATCTACAGGGCTCATATTAATTTTAATAGAGTGAAGGTCTTTCGTTACCTGCTGCATCTACCTAATAATTATACACAAGCAGCTTTCAGCACCATAGATTTTTTGTAAAACTTTGGTCAGTACATGACACAGAAGGTATCACAGAAGTATTTATACAGAAATGTTTATTAAAACGTTAATATTATTTAAATTGATGACTGATTTCCTATCAAATTATATTTATCACTGATTAATAATATAATCATGCACTAAATAGACCCATGCTCCCTTAACTCAGCACCGCAGCTGCATGAAGAAGGACCAGCAAACAAAGATGTTTGAGGCAGGTTATGTGGTGAAGGTGTTAAAAGACGTGTGTGTGTGTGAATAAGCACACATTTGCTGCACACACATTACATATCTGTTACACAATACAGGGGCACACAATATATTTGGTGGTAAACAATTAAATGCAATGGTGAATCAGTTAAAATCAGTTAAATGAGGAAGCCTACACAGTAGTTTTATGATTATATGACGTCAACAACCTAAAAGGAGCAGGTTGTAATTTTGGACTGTGTGACCTCTAGAGAAACCTCTAAAAACATTGTGTGGTACCAGCTTCCTGCCAGCAGGCGGCACCAGCTCCTCATGAAGCCCCCTCTGTCTTCAGGCCAGTTAAGGTGAGCGGGTCCAGAACGAGCAGTGGCTCAGCTTGCACACAGTCGATAAAGCGCTCAGGGTACGGTCTGTCGGTTCTGCCTGCGTTTCATTGCAGCACAGTGAGGATTAGCACCTTAAAGCTGCTGCCTTGAACCCGCTTCGGTTTCTTAATTCCATCGCGGTCCACTCCATCAATCAGGCCTCAGGTGGATGGGGACGCCTGCATTAAGACAGAGAAGCCAAACAGTTGCACCTCAGATAGACGCAGGTAAACCACACGTAAGATTTATTGTCACTTGTTTCAGCTCTGGCTCTTCCTCCATCCATGGAATTCAGACAATAATCCCACACTTATCCACACGCTGAGCTTTTCCATACATTGACAAACAGCCAAGCAATCGAAGGCAGTTACTGCGCCTGAAGGATATGAAAATCATTGCAGCAACCAGGGGCTTTTAGGATTATTTAGCTTCTTGGGGGAGAAATGTTTGACATCTCTCTTTGTTCATTGTTCCCTTTCTCGGTGGAGGCTGAGCGTAGGAAGCGAGCTGTGGCGCTGGACTCCGAGGGGACGGGAGAGGCGTCCGTCAACGGTGCTTCAAAGGGGAGCAGACGAACAGAGCTGCCGCTTGGTGCGTTTCACTTTTTAATTAGGGAAACAACCGTAGAACTGGGATTTTTCCGATGCGAGAGTCGTGTGAGCATGTACATAATTTAAGGTTTTGGTAACTTAGGACTTAGTCCGTCATTACTCTAAATCCACAAAGCATTTAATTACCTGCTTGCAGACTGTTAAACTACACGAGGATCTCGACTCAGACTTCAAACAGATCCAACATAGTTACTGACAATCTACAAACACATCTGACTAGAAATGCATCAAGATGAATGTTTAAAAAAGGAGGTTTGAGGCTTTTTATACACTGCAAATCCCAAATAAATCTACTTTTGTTCTTAGTTGAATTGATCATTTTCTCTAGGTGAGGCCCAAGCTGTGTTAGAAGCCAAATCCAAGGTCATTCGTCTGTTGTCAGAGGCCCCGGCTGAACAGGTCTGAAGTAGCTTTGAGTGCTTCATTTATCATTTAAGGATTAAAAATCTTAAGCCGTTGTTGCTATTTGTCGTCTTTTCGTTGTCACGGTAACCAGAGTTCTAATTGTTCTTTACAGAATGGAAACGCTGGAGCCTTGTGACTTTTATCCTCTGACAGTTCTGCCTATTTTCACAGTTTTCCAAGCGTGACAGCATGTGGCCGTTTGTTATCCCTTCACAGAAAAACGCTGTTTGTTCTGTTGCTCTTCACCTTGGACTCGTTGTTTTTACATTCAAGGACGCCCTCGTCCGCTATGAAATTTCACTTACTTCAGGACTTTGCAACCTGTTCTCGTGCCTTCAGGTCATGACTGCAGCACTTGCAGAACGTGAACCAAACCGAGGCTGAAGGTCGACAAGTGACCCAGAAGAGCCTCCAGTGCGTTCGTCACCAGCTCGGCAGCAGAGATCTAACACGTCTGTTTAGATGGGTTCCAGTAGACTCTGGCCCAAACAGACACATCCTCTACCAGTCTTACTGACGGTTAGTGCTTTGAGTCCATATTAAAATGGGACTTTTTTCTTTTATATGGTTCAGTGTTTTTTAAGGTTGAAATTAAAAGGTATATTTTTGCTAAAGCTTCTTTAAAGATCATTTGGTTTTAGGGTTTAGTTTGAAACTTTGAACCACTGCACAACAAGAATCATTTATTTGTTGTGGACCCTTTATTATAAATGTTACTCTTCTAAAGACACTGTAGTAGTAACATCAGCTACCGCAGCCACTTGTAGTTCACACTAACTATTGCATATGCTGAATTTTATTTCATACTTGCTGACATTTTCTGGCCTATTTCTACTGAACAGCGCAGAGCGTGGATATGACCATTAAACGTCTCTATGCTCCTGGCTCACATGATGAAACGCAGGAAGCAATGACTGGAATGTGGAATCTGGTTGCACAGAATTTAAGACATAAAGCATAGTGCAAGCAGGCACTTGCCGCTGCGAGCGTGCATGTGTGTGCGTGTCGTTAAGTCTTGGCTGGCAGTGACTGGCCCAGAAATCGGATGTTTTCTCATTCGACCGTTTCCCAGACACACCTCTCTCCTGCTCCTCCTCCTCGGCCTCCGGTCTCTCCACGTCTTCTTCCCTTCCCGTCTGTCCCAGTAATTTATTTTACAGTTGTCGGTACCTGCTTCGCCCTGGGAGAGGAAAGAACAGATATCGTAGTTTAGACAAAGATGTAAGCTCCTGTGACTGCGCCTCCTTTTACCCTCCCCTCTGGGACAGACAGACACACAAGCCCACAGCCTTGGGGCAGTAGAGTTAAGGTTTGTAGAAGTTAGTCGTCTTTAGGACCTTGAACGACCAAACCAAACAAAGACAGAACAAGACAGAAGCGGGGGAGAGGTGGAGAAAATTCAAAGACGGAGCTTGATGAGGTGTGAAGGAGAAAAGCCAGAAAACATGTTGAGCTGTGTCACACAAACACACTCACCTTGACCAAAACACTGGTGAAGTGAAAAGAACCGAGGTAGCTGAAAACCCGAGTCCTTGTCTGCCAACTTTTATTAGTCCACCGGCATTTCATGGAATAACGAACACGCAAGGACACAGACAGCAAGATAACAAATATGAGAAGAAAGGGAAAGTGATTCAGAGAATAATCTGTCATCCATGTGCCAGCAAAAAAATAAATCCCCAGTGAATTTCAATAACATAAAAAGGGTGGAATGGCTGCGCTAACAGAAAATAAGTATAATTGGCGCCGTAAAGCACATGAATCACGTCTCAGATCTTTCACTCCGCCCACAAGATACAATCCTTCCATTCTTGTATTTTTCTCATTCACTCCAGCAGGACGTCTACGAGCAGGATGCACATTCAGTCTGTTTGGACAAGAAAGAAATACCAAAAGCTGCAATTCGCTGCTTTTCTTTCCTCCATCTGAGAACAGGATTTGGATTTTTTCCCTCTCTTTGACGGTTTTCGGAGGATCAGACAAACTGACAGATTTAGAAAGCGGCAAAGAAAAAGTGCAGAGAGAGACAGACGGACAGAATTTCGCCCTGAAGGTTGCAGAGGAAGAAAAAGAAGACAGAGATAAAGAGGCAGCGATAATCTGAGAGAGACACACAGAGAGAAGCAGAGGGAGGGAAGAGCACAGCTGTTGAAGAAGGGGAAATAAAGATAAAGAAAGCCAGGAGCTGCACACGTGAAGGGAGACGAGGAGACTGTGAGAGAAAACCCGAAGCCGAAGAGACTCCTGACATCAAATCAAGTGCAAGCATGGAGGAGCAGCAAGACCAGAGCAAAGACTTTCTCTGAAGAAAAGGGAAAATGAAAAAGGTGTGTTTGCTGTGAAGAGGAGATTTCCTCATCATGATTTATTCCGCTGATTTCCCAAACTCAAACAACCTGTGCCGGAAGAGCAACTTCGTCCCAGGATAGAATGAAGACAGGAGGAAAGAGATACCTGCTGAGATACCTGCTGATCCTGTGATACCTCCTGCTCCTCCTTCTCCTCCTCTTCACCTCAGACTCCTCCACCTCCCTCTCCTCCTTCCTTTCTGTCACTTTACATCCAGTTATAAATATAGCACGACTTCTCCCTCTGCCCTGAAATCTCCTCTCCTTTCCTCTTCACCTCCTCACTATGTGGATACAAGCTTTGCTCCTATGGATGCTTAATATCAGCAATTTGTGCTCAGGACAAGACTACACAGACTATTACCAAACTGGAGACATGGGCACCGAGGTGAGACTTTTACCTTTTTAACCTCTAGAAAGACGTCGGCTTGGCCTGAGAAATCACTGCAGCGTTTCTTACTGTCCTTGGTTTCACGCAGCTCTATCTACTAGAACACGCAGGTTAAAAAGAAATGTCACAACCTGTACGAATGAGTTGAAAGGTGTAAAGACAGCAGATCATGTGCTATGTGCGCAGTCGTCACAGACGGTGTACAGTTCAACAGTGACACGCAGAGCCCTCGTCATCAGCACATCCAGTGAGGGATCACGGTTCGAGCTCGAGCGAATGCTTTTGCATGACACATAATTCAATTACACAATGCAATCATCACGCTGACTTACATTCACTCCCTGAGGAATTGCATAACCACAACTTTACTAACCCTCGTCTCATCCAAATCTAACCTTCCCCTCAAAACAAGATTTATTGATTTACCTTATGGGGATTTGTTTCCAGCAGGAAGGTGAATCCCCACAGTGTGATTGTATAAACAGACTAATTTACACACAACATGAAGCCCACACACTGACAGTCACACATTTCAACAAACAAACCAAGTACAGTACAAAGTTATTTTCCATGGTGCATTACTTCCATGTCCGAGCAGAACGGTAGAAATGAAACCGATGGGAGCCTAATATCGATCCTTATGTATACGTCTCGTACTTAAGGGACGACCTCTGACCCTGAAAGGCGATGACCAACACCAAACAGGCCAAGACAAGGAAAATGAACGTTGGCATGAACTTGGAGTCTAGTGCTTCAGTCCCGTCAGTTAATTAACGAGATCTCAGCTTCTCACAATCCAAATACGCTGTTATATTAACCTGATCAAACGCCAATTTCCTTAAATCCTGCCAAGTATGTTCCATCATTCAACTTGTCTCATGAGTCATTGTAGTTTTTCTTTGTTAAGGTAAATTACTTAGCGATCCGGGAAACTACAGGAAGTTACACGTTCTTCTTTGGAAGAAGCCACAATTTCCTGCTAAATATTCAAATGCAATGGAAAAAGGTCTTACAACATTCAGAATAAGCCTTTCAGTCTATAAATACGTTCTAATTTCATGGCTCTGTTCTGCTGTCAGCTGCAAAAAAAAACCACGTGTAAGTCACAGTAGCTTGACACATTACATGCTAATATAGGAAAACAGACTGGGTGGCAAATGCACCTAACCATGGATACACCCTAGTGCACCGACTGTCCAACATGACAGCAATGACCTCATGTCATGTGATGCCATGACAACACAAAGGACATAGATGAGATGAAAGTCTTAGAACAGAAGAAAGTTTCCTCCAGTTTACTTCATTGTTTAGTAGAAGTTTTATTCAGGCGTCTCATAGATGTTCATGTTAACGTAACACCCTTGTAATGACAGACTTCCAATATGAACCAAGAGTCAACGTACACTCAGGACTAAGTGAATTGTCAGACTTCACTCTTAATCACAGTGGCTCAAATATTTCAAGTTGGCCAAAAACACAATATACAGAATGAACAATACGTGCGTAGATTAGTGATGAGCAGTGGTACCAGTGGCAGTGGCAGCACAAGTCTTTACTCCAAACTTAGAAAGATTGTGTAAGACTGTGCTCACAACTGTCCATACATACGAAAAGTCACAACAAGTCCAAACAAACGCACAACCAGTAGCTACAGGTTAACATTCAGGTTATATACTGTTTCAACAGGCCCGTACAAGTCTGAAATTAGCTTTTATACAACAAGAGGAAGATCAGATGAATAAATGGTGTGTTTAGCACGTTGGGGTCGTAGTTAACCAGCGGCAACCGAGTCCTTGTGATCAAGTATGAAATCTCAGTGGTTCCCGAATGCATTGTCTGTAAAATTGGGCGAGACGCGAGCTGGAAATCATCCTGGCAATCACCTGACTTTTGACATCATTAACAGCCATCATAAGATTGTGGAAGACTAGATTGTGACCTGCGAAACACATGCATGACTAATCATATTTGATCAGTGGGTCTTCCAAGCATGTGACTCGCTGATGTTCAGCCTCGCAGCTCTGTGGCCACGGTTGCATTCTCAATATATGAGACCCTATTTAAGTACACGTGTTTAGAAGAGTAGTTCAAATTTCATATCTAGGGCCACGGGTGAACATGAGAAAAGAAATAAATAACAATAGAAAACAAACAGAACGCAGAGGTCAAAAATGTCACCAGTGTGTTGAGACAGATGGGGGTGGAAACAGACAGATATGATGGGGAACGTAGAGTGCAAGCGAGAGGGAGAGAGATAACGGGAAGCCTGATAACGATGAGAGATCTGGTTTCTGTTTAGATAATACCAGCTGTGCCAGTCTGCTCCTTCTGAGCCTGGGAAGCTAAACATCAGCCTCCCTCCCTGGAGGAAAAACTGATATTCAGTCCCCACTAATGACAGGGCCACGTCCATTACTCAGCCAACCTCTCATCATCTCATCAACAGTAAAATCATTATGGGAATGAGTCATTATATTAATGGTCTGTGAAGCGATATGTACAGTAAACGGAGATTTTGTTTATGAATTTGCTCGAACACACGCCTCAAACTTACATTAATCATACTGAGGTTGGCATTTGCTGTGCTGATAAACTCCGGTCGGTTCAGTTCAGTGAGCGTGACAGTGAAAAACTGACCATGTAGGAAAATGCAGAAAAATCAAAACATTGTCATCACACAAGCATTGAAATGAGGGAGCAACAGAAAAGCACCAACAAAGAGGCTTAAGGAGCCAACAGGCCTCTGCGCCGTATGTACTATGCAACCAGGAGAATGCAGGTGAGCGGAGGACACACACACCGACAGTAGCCAACAGCAACATGTTACAACACATTGGCAGCTGTGGTATTCACTGTTTATCCAGCTCGAACCAGCAGGGCCCTGTTGTAAATGATGCATTATCTAATAGTTTCTTCTGCCAAACGTCACATCAGCGCGTAGAGAGCGACCTGTTTAAAGGCACTTTTCCTGTCTTCCAGGCTCCAGTGTCGTCAGGTGACCAATCCAGTTTGGACGCGGTAACAAACGTGGATCAGCTTTTACAGCTTCTATATCCTGAATACAGTTTGCTTCAGCACTGCGTGAGGAAGAAGTCCTTGCTCGCCGCCTCCTCGTCTTTCCCCTCAGCGAGTCCTTCATCCTATGCTGATGACGCCAGCAATATGTGGGGTCAGCCAAGGAAGGAGGCCCTTCACAAAGTCGATGGGACTTTAGATGGTGAATACTGACACGCTCGCTCGCAAAATGTTGAATTTTAGATGCAAAGCAGACCAACAAGAGTGGAAAGAGACAGAATGAATCAGATGTTTGTCCCATATTCCCTGATTTCAGTCATACTAGAGGAGATCCAGCGGACGTCCTGCCAGCCCAGGGAGGTTTGTGTCGAAGTCGCTAAAGAATACCCAGAGTCCACCAGTCAGTTCTACGTCCCTCGCTGCGTGGCGCTGCATCGCTGCGGCGGATGCTGCACCAACGAGGCCTTTTACTGCACGAACACAAGCCACGCACTCGTGAACAAGACGGTAAGCGATGCAGCTGGATCCTCCTCCTCTTTTTACCCCTTCAATAAGACTTTTAGGACTCGAATTATTCTTCTCCATTACACCACTGCGTTGGTATTTTCTGCTCTTACACTTCAAACATGCCTCAGGAAACAGAACAACAACCCAGACACTGTATGTAACAACCCACCCTGCTGCAGTGGGACATCGAGTAATGCAGGACCAAGCACAGTTACAGTTACGTCAGCGTTTACACATCAGCTGAAAAGCTCAGCAGTAAGACTGAGCCAGGAAGAGAGAAAGGAAACGACGTAAACAGTGAGACATCGCTGTAGAGTAGCTTTGCACACACACCTCTAACCTCCTTCTCTTCCTGTCAGCTGATGGAACTGTCCCCACCCAGGATGGATCGCGTCATGGTAACCTTCATCAACCACACTTCGTGCGAATGCCTCTCCAAGAGGCCACTTCACTCCATCATCAGACGAGCCACAGCAGATCACCTGTGAGTGAGTCAGCGGTGATTTGCATGCATTTCCAACGCACTGTTTAGTACCCATGCATTGTTAACGTGTGTGTGTGTGTGTGTGTGTGTGTAGGTGTTCTCCGCCTGATGTTCCCTGTGCCTCTGGGTCATTATGGGATCCAGTGAACTGTGTGTGTGTCACTACAGACGCCATAACCTACTCTGAGAGAGAGACAGGTGCGCATTGCTGGCTTATAATCTAACGTACAGTATGAGACGTCACTTTCAAGACAGGCTCCGTCTCTGTTGTACCAACTTCTTTCCTCTTTTGTCTAATTAAAAATAACTCACAAGGACAAAGTAATAATCAAAACAGCAGTAACCGCAGTCTAAAAAGAGCAAATTTCTAACATCAACCATTTACAAGTTGATCCAAAGCTTCAGCAACTTAAAAACAAGCTATGTCTTGTAAAATGCTCAAACATTTTGAATTTCCTGGAACCGAGAAACAATTCAGAAACGAAGCCAATTAATCATTAAACCTCAATAAAGGTTGCGACCAGGTTGTCAAAGGAATCGCATGCCAAGCGGCGTGTTCCTTAGCAGCGTTCCATAACAAGAGCTGATTCTATCGTACGGGTAAAAAGCTGCAGGTTCTCAAAAACAAACAGCACCAGGAGATTTCACTGCTGGAGGTGGAAACGACCCCCAGCAGAGTCAGAGGACCCCCCGTGGTGCGGAGTGTGAGACTCTCAACATACTGTGAACAGATCCCAACAGACAAACACTTCATCCATGAAGGAGAAAGTGAAAAGTTTTTTATTCTGGTAACTGTGGCTACACCTTTAGAATCACAGCAAGATTTGGGTAAATAACAATCTTCCAAATTCCACCACTACAGCCAAACGATGATGAAGATGGGCGGTGATTGAAATGAATCCCCTTGAGGGAATGTTTATTCATCTGTAACGTGAGAGCACAAAGTGTCATTGTGGCATTTTGCTTGTACATTCATGTAGTGAATTACAGCTTCTGCCAGCTCCATGGACTTTATTTTTTCTAATAATAACCTGGCAAACTTCACTTACGAGACTTGTTTTTAAAAAACACGGTGTCTAATGTGAAGACAAGTCTGAAAGGGAAATGAAAACAACTTTTGGATTGCTTCTGGAAACTGTGCTTAACCTAACTAAACACCTTTATTTCTTTTATATGTGGGCTGCAGAGGCACTGGACTCAGGCCTGTTGATCCTCTGTGGACCCAACAGGGTTCTGCAGGAGTCCACCTGCGAGTGTCTCTGTCGAAACGGACTCACCGAAGACAGCTGTGATCCAGGCTGGAAACTGGACCACAAGACCTGTAAGGAGGATCATATGAGGCTTCTGCGTCTTCCTTCCTTTTTGTAGTTTCATAAAATGCACTTTTACTGTAATCAAGCCTAATTTCAAGAAGCGGCTGTCAATCTGAAAGTAACTTAGAAAATAAAGAAAGACAGCACAAAGTTAATGGGATGTTTATAGTAAGATCTAACAAGTAGGAACATGACCACTACATATCTAACCCAACAAGGCTGCCAGATGTGCCAGGGGAATATTGGTGTTAAACCTAAAAATCCCCTTTCTTTCTCTTCCTGCAACTTTTTGTTTTGTCTCCTTCTGCCAGGTGAATGTCAGTGTGGAGGTCAAGGTGAGGGGAAGCGATGCCCCGCAGGTCAGCGGTGGGATGAAGACCTGTGTGGCTGCGTGTGCGCAGCCGACTGTCCCAGGAACCAACCCCTCAACCCTGAAACGTGCCTGTGTGAATGCAGAGAAAGTCCACAGTCGTGTCTGCTGCAGGGCAAGAAGTTCAATCCCAACACCTGCAGGTAGGTGCACAAGGCCACGTCTGCGTCCAGCTATCACTGTTACTCAAGAGTCCTGAACACAGGACTTCTCAGCTCTTCTCGCTGACCTCCCTTCGCAGACACACAAACAAACAGAGAGAGTCACTGCCAGCCCTTAACTTTAAGACCCCCTGCTGCTCTACGCAAAAATAAGCACCAACCAAAGCTGGTGCTGAACGCAGCATGTTGGACAGGGAAGGAACGAAGCAAGCGCCTTGTTTTAACCTTTGTGGTTTCCAGTGAACAAGGATTTTAGCAGCAGGGATTTGTCGTAGCATTTTCTCCAGTGACATCAGACTGAGGACTGGATGATAAATTACCAGTATGTGTGATTCCAAGTTTCCAAGTCTGCATTAAAACAATCTGTTGAAAGTTACTGCTTGTGATGATGATGCTGCCTACAACGCTCTCCTGCTCCTCATAAAGAGGTCTGAGAGCATAAAATATGTTAGTGAGTAATGGAAGTGATGTAACACGGGCTCCAGGGCCACAGGCGGCGGATCGCAGTAATGTGCACACATTCAACTTTCCTGTTAGATCTAAAGATGCTGATGGCTTTCATCTATAATGCATAAGCTCGTATCGAGCTAAGCCGGCGGCTCATACTGGGAGAACTGGTCCTGTCTGGAGCCAGTCTAAGGACAGAGACGCTAACTCCTAACGGATGTCTTGAATTCCAAGTTGGCAAAATAAAAACGTTTTTCCCTTGTCCACATGTTTCTAAGTGACCTCTTTTGGACACAGGGTGCCGACCGCAGGCTCAGCTGTGTGTGCATATTGCAGTCGAGTGTCACAGTTCCCACAGCCGGCATGCAACCGATTAGCCTTCCCCTGACCCTAGAAGCCTGCAGGCGGACAGAGAGGCCGAGGGAAATCAGCGACAGTCAGAAAAGCAGGCAGACATCCTGAGTGACAGGAGAGAGGAAGACAACCGAGATCAGATAAGATTTCTAATCTAATCAGGACTTTCCAGAGACCTCAACACTAGGGGCCTGCGATGACTCAGTTTGAGTGATGGTCTGAGTTCCTTCATGGTCATACTTCATGTACATTATACTGTAGATTTATCGTCCACTGAATTACACTAAAAAGTAAATAATACAGTCAAAATAAACCAGTTCAGTGGTTTGTTTAAAGCCTTGTGGCAGCAGTTAAACTTTCGTGTTTTTGGTTTCTACAGACTTTACACACCTGTCTTTGAGCAGTTTATTCTTTTTTCCCCCGCACATCCTCTCTAAGACTCAGGCTGGATCAAAGGTGCCTGTGATCTCTATCCAAAAATGTTTGATGGGATTTAGGCTGGGCTTCACTGGGTCACTCAAGGACAGTCAGAGTCTCGTCCGTTTGGTTCAGGTCATTATCGCGTTGAAGGATCGTTTCCTGCCCTTGTTGAAGGACGTTAAGTCTGTCTCTGGCTCCATCGATCCTCACTTTAGTTCTAGCAGGTGAGAAACAGCAGATTGTTTTTCATAGTCTGACCAGTCGGGCCTTGTCTTTGGGGCGTGACTGAGAAGGAGATTCTCTGGAAGTTCATTGTTCTGGTAACTCAGGCCTAGTTTGGCTACGACTCAAATGTGCTCTTGTTACTCCAACCTGTGCCTCGCCACTAAATTCAGCCATGCAGGTTTACAGACGGTTGCTTATTGGTACGTGTAGGTTGTACATCTCGCCCACTCACTTGCTCGGCACTGCCACCCACACCGTCTTCTGTCCATGTCCTCTAGGATTCGCTGTCAGTGAGGAGCCATGAACAGCTGGCTTCCTCTTCTCCCACACGCTCATCACTGGCCTACTGTAAAATCAAGCATTTGAACCTGCTGAGGCAAAGAACGATCTGTCCAGAGGAGCACTGCTGAGTCCCTGCTCATCCTGGGGAGGTGTCTAACATTCGCTTGCTAATACAGCTACGGCCATTTCAAGCAATAAACATCGTAATGGACGTGATCGAGACTTGAATAAATCCTGTTAGCGTTTGCATCTAGATTAAATATGTATGTTAGTCCTCTATGAACCCACCTAATATTTCCTTTATGTTTCTGTGCACATTGATTTTGTACGAGCACTAGACATTATGCAGACTTCCAGAGTTCCAGCCCGTCCACATCTGGACACAGGAGGTGGTACACAGACGGCCATGCACCTACTGTGATTTTGAAGAGCAGAGTTCCCAGAATGTGGCGTTATTCCCCTCCTCTCTGGAGAAATGCTCTCAGACACAGAACTGTTTGATGCACACACAAACAAAACTTGGATCAGGGTTTATCCAAAAGGGATGTGGAGATCGGAATAATGAATAGTTCGCATGCCAAAGAGCGATCTCCAGTGTTTCCTTTTTATCTGTCCTCTGCTGCTCTTCTCAACCTCACCCTTCCCTTCTCTTCCCTCTTCCCCCTCAAAAATCTTTCCTCCTATATATCTTTCATTCCCATTTGTGTCTCCTTCTTCTGCACTTTCACTGTTACTGTGTCCACTTCTGCTGTTCCTGTCTCTACTTTGCCTCATTCGCTCCGTCGTCTATGTTGCTCTCATTTCTGTTCCCTCTGTCCCCAGCTGCTACAGGCTGCCTTGCAGAAAGCCCAAGCGTGTGTGCCTGACTGGGTTCTACTACAGCGACCAAGTCTGTCAGTGCATCCCCAACTACATGAGGCCTGAGTGGAATTAAGGCGAAACCGTAGAGGAAGACTGCAGATGCTACTATTTATTGCTACTTTGCTTTACTTTGAAACTCCAAAGGTCAAGATGCTGGAGGTTACAAATGTTCATTTATTGGATCATAACCGACTACAGACAGCACTTGGACTGTTATTAATGTGTGTGTTTTTGACTCTTTGGGTCTTTTAACACTAAAAACACAATTGGAAACAACTACTCACCCCTGAAGACCTTCCAACTGCATTGCTGCGTATGTGGGATGTACCAGATTCTGAACAAGCCCTCATCCCTGCCACAACGTGTTTGAGCAGGAAAATGAACCATCAACCAGCTCAGAGGCACCGCTCAAAACGGCGTGAATTGGAAAGTGGAATAGGATAATAACAGACTGAAAGCTTTTAGAAAAAGATCTAAAGAGCCGCAGGCCACTTTGGCTCTTTGAGTCATCAAATATTTTACAGGCTGATGCATTTATTTTGCTGAAACTGTGTAATGTGATGTCACAGGGCCTTAAACGTCCTCTTCCATTGCATCTGCTTGTTCATTTGAGGCTAGAATCTCCTCATAAAGGCATTAGTTGGCACAGACCTGATCCTGTTTAATTAACAGTTATTATATCCTCCAGTACTAAGTACTAAGTAGTAAGTACTCGCCTGTACTACCGTGCTGCTCAATACTCGAATGAGAACAATCATATTTAGTTACACTTTTGCATTTCCTACTAATTTAACTTTTCACATCCTAAATATTATTTGTAAATATTTAATTGTTCTTTCATATTTAAAACAGTGATACAATCATAGTTGTAAAATACTGTATTTAAGTAACTATCCTATGTGATGTGTGTGTGTGATTATGTGACAGTAGATGTGTCTTCTTAGAAAAGCAGTTTTAATTACCAACTGTTCATAATTTTAACTGTTTCATATTAATCTGAACAGCTCATACATTTAGAAATGACAACTTTCATCCACAATAATACACAGAAGACTTGTCAGTGTTGTAGTGTTTGTTTAAGACGGATGTAGAGAAAACCTATGAGGCTTGTATTTACTATTTAAAGTAGTTTTGAAGTACTAATTAAACTTATTGTCAGACGTCATGTTTGTGGCAATGTTGAATCTCACAGCGTTGTTTAATATTACTGTTATTACTATTAGGCATGATTTCATTATGTTACATTAAAATTAATTACATGTGATTTACACATTGACTGACACATCTGATATTTCTTTCAGGGTTGTGACCAGGGCTAATTCACTAATCTATTTTGGAAGACAAATCTAAATCATATCATGTAACGTGGGCTGGCTATGTGCTATTTATTAATGTTGGCAGAATGTTATCTGTTAACTGGGTGGGTTTGTTTTTTTTTGGCATGTGTGTACAGTTGTTTTAAAGGTCAAATGTAGCCTGAATAGAAACGCGACACAGGAAATCTGTTTAAAATGTGACTGCTCCATTAAATGGCCAGCTGCACGTCAACTGTCTCGCTGAGTTCAGGGGAAACATCCAGCTCTCAGCACGCACAGACACACAAACACACACCTGTGGGTGGGAACTGGACTCGCTATGTGGCCTCAGTCTGCATCTACCACAATAAAACACACTGATTCAGATGCAGAACAAAGAGATGACTTCTGTCTGGCCTCTACGGTCGTCGGCCTCGGTGCTTCCCTGCATCTCCTGGTCTGAGAATAGTGCAGATTACTGTCATTAATGGCTCAACAGCAATTACTCAAAAAGCCTCATTTACCAAGAACATGTTTAATCTCTACGCCTGTGCAACCAGCTACACAGTTCAGACTGAACAGGGCCACAGCTACTATGGCTGTGGACTGAAATTGCAACGCACTTCATTGTAACACTGGAATGCCTGTCTAACAGTTGGCGTCCTGTTGCCAGATAATTACACTCAAACGATCATAAAGTTCAGGCACAAAGAGTCTCAACCCGAGGCTGCAGTTGGCAGATTCCAGATCTTCTGCTTCTTACTGCAACGTACAGAGCAAAGCTCACATTCAGTGACGGAGCAGCTTGATGCTGCAGATTTCTGCACAGCGAGCGGAGACGCTGGTTGACAGGCAGCTCTTCCTGTGTCTGTTTCAATCCATACATTTCCTACTGTCCCTACCATCACACAAAAACAATCAGAGCCCGCGTATTAATGAAACTACTGCCGCATTTTGAAAAGAAACGTTTGCATCTTAAAATGTATTTGTTTGTAAATTTTATCACTAGCTAAGACTGAAACACTTTGCAGCTTCAGCTTGTTTTATAATCAACATCGTGGATAACTGTTTCATTTAACTTTCATTTTGATTCAAACTCCAGGCCATTTGAAGTAAGTTTTATTTTTTTTCAAGAACAAAATATAAACCCAACCGGAACACCCCCTTTAATAATAAGCTGCTGAAACTCTTCAAATATTTACAAAAGATAGAAAATAAAACAAATAAATAGGACCTGCTCCTGCCCATTAAAGACTATTGTGGCCTCCCAGTAACACTTACAACTGTTTGCAACCACATCCATTTCTTTTGGAAGGAATTCTGATATTAATCCTAAAAAGAGAAAACTTTCAATGATGCCAACAGTTTAGTAAATGTTCAAATATTTATGTTTAAGTAAAACTATAAACAAAATCATGCTGCAACAAGCAACAAATAATGAGCTGAACAGGACATGACCAGTGGCAGAATCCGGCTAAATATTAGTAGGATGCTGGGGCAGATCTGGGTTGGTATTATTGAAAAAAACAACAAAAAAACCCAGGTGAAAAGTGGAAGTGAAGCCATTAACATCATGTGTACAGCTGTGAATGTATAAATAGGTCTGCTTGAGATTGGTGCACACTGACACCTACTGGTCACTCACCATGAGGTCAACCAGCACAGAACCACTCAACCCCGAAGGGAACTTTGTAAAAGAAATACTATTAGTATTTAAACAAGAAATACACATTTAAAAACTCCCCAGGGAAGAATCTGATACAGCAATCTCACAACTTTCAAAGTCTACACTCAGTGTGTGTAAGCATAGGGTGTTAAAACTCATTTCAATATACAATCTGCGACACTTCGAGAGTTTAAGCAAAATGAAGAAAAATCTTATTAGAAGAGTGCAAAAAGCAAATAATGTTATCTTATGGCTTACTGGTGTGAAAACATATATCCTAGTGACAGCAGGTGCAGCCTTGTTGTCTAGCATCGGGTTTTATTTCACAGCTTTCTAGAGTCCAGTCTTTAGGCCACAATGCTTACTGGAAACAGCACGGCAGCTCCAGAGCAGGCACTTCAGTACTAGCTGTTCCGCTAACAGTCTGACTGGGGTTCACTTCAGTAGTCTTTTTACCGTTTGGCTATTTTAGGATTTCTGACAACCATCCATGACGCAGGACCTTTTACTTGTAACTCCTCCTGTTTAGTCCTACTACACAGGTCAGGCCCCAAATAATGAGCACGTCCTTCAGAGAGAACAGTTGTGTGTTGAGGTACGACCCATCCATGGCTCATGCAGGTTCACAGCTCAGTCCTAGTGAGCGTCACCCCAGTGGTTCAGCCATTGCCTGAAACAGAAAAGCAATTTAACGCGCCTCACAGCACACAGACAGGCCGCGCGGTGCTGACGCAATAAAAGTTCTAGATGACAGTGGCTTTAGACTCACCCTCGTCATCAGAGTCAAACCCAAAGAGGGTTGAGCAGTTCTGCAGCCGGCGGTGACTCTGCAGCTCCTCAGCACTGTTGAAAGTAGCAAAACAATTGGCACATCGCTGTCTCTGCAGAGCGGGGGCAGCACTCGCCGGCTCTGGAGGGGAACCACTCTGAGACCATGGGAAGAAGGATATCTCCTTCCTTCTTTTTGGCATGGTGATGTACTTCTCATCCAGGTATGCGGTGGGTGGGGGGCGCATGTATGGCCTCTTACTGTACTTGGCAAGCATGTCTACACACCCTGGAGATTTCGAATCCTCATTTGCAGTTTGTCCATTCATTGCTAAGGAATCACCAGGGCTGCCACATGTCGGCAGCGTCCCCCTTTCTGAGGCCTCCTCTGGACATGTCGTCTTGACAGGTTTTGTGCCACCTTCTCTATTAATCTTCTTGCGCCTCTGATTAGCGTCCTTCGAGTCCAACCTTTTCTTAATGGCATCTTTCTTTTTCTTTCTCTCCGTTGTCTCCGGTCGTGCCGTAGCTGTGGGAGTCTTTTCATTCACGCTCATTGTGTCTCCAGTTAGATGTGAGGTCTCTACGTTGACTAATATTGTTTTGGCCTCAACCTGGGCTTCAGATTTTGTCTTCCTCTTTTTTGCAGATGCCCATTTTTCCTCCCCTGTTCTTCTGTTACCCTCTTTCTGTTCCGCCTTGCCTGAACCAGCAGTTTGTGTATTCTTTACTTTCTTTCCTTCTGTTCCAGTGGCCTGGGATTTGTCTGAGTTTACCTCGGCTGACAAGTTGTGGGTATCGTGGCTGGAGGATGTGGGCGGTGCCATGTTCTTATCTGTACTGTCAGCAAAGACAGGTGCAAGACTGTCAGAGTTGCCTGGTGTTGACTCTGTGTTCTCCACCTGTGCTTCTCCCCCCACGTCTGATATCTTTACCGTTGCTTCTGGTGCTTTTGTCTCAACAACAGATTTGGTCGTTGTAGACTTTTGCAAGACGGACACTGGTTCTTTGGGAGAACCATTTTTCTTGATCTTCTTCAAATTGGTTTTGATGTTCATAGCCTTGCGTTTCTTGGACTTACTGGCATCTGAAGACACCGTTGGAGTAGTGGAGTGTTTATTCACTCCATGCACTTTACTCATTGTTTTATTTAAAATGGTAGCTGTAGTGGTAGTGTGTAAGCCGTCTTTGTGTTGTACATCATCAATCTGCTTGTCCACCGGTCCGTTCAGATTTGACTCATCAACTGAATCTTCAGCTTCTGAAACATGCTTCCTCTTTTCGTTTGTTGAGATCTCTGCTGATTTAAGGTTGCTCGTGAGCTGAGGACTCTTCTGATCTTCCTGGACGGTCTCTGTATGGGTGTTGTTTTCATCATGCACAGCTTGATTTGATTTTGGTGGTTGACCTCTTCTTTTACAACTTTTAGCGTTTACTTTCACCAACTTTCTTCTGAATTTATGCCTCAACCTGCTGCTTTGTTTCAACAACGACGACGAGAAGACCCTGTGACCTTTGGCAGCCATCAGGGATGTTTTTGCTTCCTTTCTTAAGGTTTGCCTTACTCTCAAATAAGGAACAGTAGGTTGTGCTGAGGCATCTTTATTAGAGAGATTCTTTAAGATATTTAAATCCTTGTTGTCCTTTTTTTCCTTCAACTCCTGTTTCAACTGAGATGTCCTGGCAGTGGGAACAGAAGCAGCCTTATCGTGCTTTCCTGAAGACAAACTATGTGTAGCTTGTTGTCTTAACGTAGGACCAACCTTCACACTCACAGCTTCATTTACAGCAGTGGTAGCAGTAGCATCATTAGACTTTTTCTCAGACTGTGAGTTGTTTTGTTTGTCACCTGTTTGCATATTTGTGTTCTTCTCTGGTTTTGTATCTTTGGAAGCATAATGCTCTCGTTCATGAAGGTTTAATGCCCAGAGACAAATGAACAGTTTAGGACAACCAGGAAGACAACACACTGCCTGCAGTGGACTGTGCTTCCTAGCATGACGTCTCATTTCCATTCCGGTTTTGAACCTGGCAGTACATCCCTGATGAGGACAGGGATGCCTCGGAGAGATTCTGTGTCTCTCCACGTGGTGCAGAAAATGTTCGAAACTCCACAAAACCCTCATGCAAATGCTACATTTGCCGTTTCCTACTTGAAGAGCCAGTTCCAAAGGCTTGACCTCACCATAGTGATCTTCAAGAGCATGGTATAGAAGTGCAACACGATTTTTTGACAGGTCTGTAAACCAAGAGCATCCATCCACAGGACAGCAAACTTTTTCTTGTGGCTCCATATTTTTCTCTTTTCCATTTTGTTTTGAGGATTTCTTGGGGAGCTGAAGAGATTCTGTCTCTTTCGTCTTACTTTCCCTGGAACAGCCAAAATCTTTTGGAGCTGGAGATGTGGAGGTATCCACATCAATGTCATGGTTTTCTGGCAACTCGTACTGATCATAGCCATTTTTTGTTTTTCCATGAGGAGTCTTTTGTGTTGTATGCGGCTGCTTAGCTTCCAAGTTCCTTTTCACTCTATGAAGTGTTTGCTTTTTGCCAATATGCCCATTTACATCATGAATGCGAGTTTCACCATTAAGGCGCTTTAATGTATTTTGTTTCTTTTGTTGTAAAAACTGAGCATCCACTTGTCTAGCGTTAGATCTTAACTTTCTAATTTCAGATGACTTTGAATCTGCAAGGCTTACAGATTTGGCACAGTCATGTTTCTTCAGTCTCCCACTGCTACGATGACTAGAAGGCACATGCGCGGCCTTAGTTTTGGCAGAGGTTTTAGGTGTGGATACATCTTTGGTCTCAGAGACCAAATTTTCATGGCACTGTTTGCCAATTGACTCTTTGATCCTCTTTAGCTTCTCTATGTGATCAGATAGGTGCATCATAGCCAGGAGGTCATCTTTGAAAGCTGTTCCACAGAACATGCACTCATCTTTACGATAGTGGAACATGGCATGCGCTACAACGCGACTTCCCTTAAAGACCTTGTTGCAGAAAGTACAACAGTACTCCAACTTGGATTCTTCAGATTCTGGTAGTGTTTCCACAGGTTCACCTTTTTCATGTGTTTTTGAAACAATGTCTTGTATGTTCCTTTTCCCTTTCTTTCCTTCATCATCAGCAACTGTGGAGGCTTCATCTTCTGGTACGGAGCAACTGGATTTGCTGGATATTTTGTGAGGTACTTTTGGTTTAATTCCAGCTGTTGATTCCATCAAGGAACTGTTCTCTGGCACTTGCTGTTTGTCAATCTCGAGTTCTTGAGCAAGTCCCTCTGGTGAAAGTTCAGAAACCATCTCTGTTACTAATGTCAGAGCAGATATGTCATTTATACTGTCCTGGTCTGTAGAAGTAGCCAGAATCTCTGATGGCTTAGCTGAAGTGTCTACATTTCGTCTTGGGCTCACTTCCTGATCTCCCTCTTTTTGAGAAACATCTATGGACTGCAGGGACACAGGGTCAGAAGTTGCTATATTGGACATGTTTGCAAAAATGGACACTTCCACCTGATTGTCTTCTTCAGCTGTGGACTGTGAAACCTCAGATGGAACGGTGACTTTTGAGATGGAGCCAACATCTGGGACTTCAGAGAACTTATCTACATGTGGGGACTGTATCCCCTTAGTCTCTGTTGGAGTTTGTGAAGCAATAGTGACTTTCATCTCAACAGCAGGCTCTTCACACAGCTCTCCTACAAAAGCCTTTGGTTGAGCTTGCAATACTTTCTCCAACATTGGAGTTTCTGCAACTTCATTTGCTGCTGAAGTCTTTGATGCAGTGGTAGCTTTCAATTTAGCAACAAACATTTCAGAGCATTCTCTGGCTGAAGATGTATTTCGGGACTCCTCTCGTTGAGGGGATTTTTCTAAATTGCCAGCTGCTACTTGTGTCTGAGAGCCAATTCCGCCTTTCATCTCAGAGGTGGGTTTTTCACAGAGCTCTCTCGGTGGTTCTTTGGGAGGGCTTCCCTGCACAGAAGAGCGTGTGATTGTTGACACGGACCCCTGAATATTCAGCCCTTTACCTTTTTGCTGCCGAGCATAACAGTGCATCTGCAGAACAAACATAGCTTCGTCTCGTGCTCGAAGAACCACCTCTTTGCGATGTACAGCCTTCACGGGCGGTGATGAGGCAGGAAGCTTCACAGTAGGCTTGTAAAGCAGCACCTGAGGAAACCCTCGCTGTCTGTTGCAGGTGTCCTCCGTAAATGTACCCATCAGTTCATTGTCTGGTAGCGAGAGCTCGAGAATTACTTGTGGCGGAGGAGCTGGTTTAAGAGAGTCTAAAGAAAATCCTCTCTGTTGCTTGTTGTTGTCGTTGGCCTTTAAGCAAGAGCTTTCTGAAGGTTTGTACTTTACGCGGTCCTTGACCTGACCATCAGCCCTCTTTAAAATAGAAGAACGAAGGTGCTGTTCATGTTTCAAACCATGCTTTTTGATCTTTGGAAGAACATTATTCGCTTCAAGAGATCCTGAGTCCTCCAGAAGCCACCTGGGTTGTCTAATCCTCCGTTTTGGTGGATTCTTCTCTGAAAGTCGTGTAGTGCGCCTGTGTTCTCCATATGCAATAGCGCCATTGTCCTGGAGTCTCTCTAGCTGCCAAAACGATCGCCTCAAAGGTCTGGATGACGGATCCTTTAGAGTTCGAGAGGCTTTCTTACCCTTCTCCTTTTTGCCCGGGCTCACTTTGAGTTTTTTAGATGCCGTGTCAGCGTCTTCTTTGTGGTGCCGCTTTTTTGCTGCTTGTTTATTTCCTTTGTGACAGGCTAATGTGCTTGATCGGAGAGCAGGCTCTTTGGTGCAATAGTTAGAAATCCATTTGTCCTCCATGATTTCTTCAAGCGCAGCACTAACAACCTTTTCATTCATCAGCTTTAAACAATTGGTCCGCAAAGCAATGAGATTCCAAAACTCTGGGTCAAAATACAGGTCCTTCTTCAAGACCTGAGGAGAACCGACAAGCAAAACGTTTCAGTATTACAAAATGTAAAAATGGCAGCAACTATTTCATTGATCAATTACATAGTGATTATCTGAATGGACTGAGAATCTTAGATGTTGAATTATCTGTCATGATTAGATAAAGATTTGCTTTACCTGCAGTGTTTCAAAGCGTACGTGATTTCCAATGGGGCTGAACTCTGCGTGATACTCTTGATCAGGATGCATGTAGAGAAGGTACACGGTCTTGTAGGCCTCAAAGGTGCGTTCCAGGAAGAAAACAAGCAGAGCACAAGCTCGACAAACCTCCAGGTCATTGGGCAGCAGGCCAGCAATGGTTTTGTAGATGAAGGACTTAGTACCAACATCACAAGAAAGGCAAGACTCCAGGGCACTAGCACAGAGCTCAACACAGAACTGAATTCCATCTTCACCCAGCTAGTAAAATAAAAAAAATATACATTTCAATACACATAGAAAGCTTCACATTTTAAAATATGATACAGTTCAGGTTATCTCAACTTACTGCCTGCAGTATGGCTCTGATGAATGGAAAGATTGAATTCACATTGGTGGCAGACAGCATGAGCTGATGACTCTCCTCAAGTAGGGTTTGCTTAGATGTATTCAGTTTAGTATGAAGTTTACTCCATATGAAGACAAGATCACTGCAAAGACGTTAAAGAGAGTTAGAAATTTTCTAAATACTTTCCAACGTGAGACTTTTGTAGAATGCGTTACGTTAGGCAAGTAAATTAGGTTTCCTTACCACAAATAATTCATGTCTCCCATACGCAGCTGGTGAGAAAGGAAGGATCGGCAGAGAGCTAGTAACAACTCATCCTCCTCTTCATACTCCAAACTACAGATAATGTTAACTGCATTTTTACCATTAACATCAGATACCTAAAAACAAAGGCATTTAAAAAGTCAGTTTAGACAGCTCTCACAGATACAACAAGTATTGTTGTGTAATAACGACCTAACAGGAACAATTAAGTGATGAAAGAAATTCCTCCATATGACTGAAAGACATGCTAGTCTTCCACATAAAGTCACACTACCCACCTCTTCATGTAGGCGATCATGGTGTGAAGTTTTGTGAAGCCACGTGAGGTAGAACTGGAGGAAGAATATGTGTTGTCCTGTTGTAGGATGTCGAGCACAACACTTAGCCAGGGCCATAGCCTCACTGACCCGCGAAGAGGACAAAAGGTAGCGCACCCGCAGCTCAAAGAACACAGGCAGCTCAGAGCCGATGAAACCATCCACTGAAGGGAAAGTCCACCCAGAAGAGAGACAGATATGGATTTAGAAGACTGTGATAACACTAACGCTAATTAGCAGGAACTACAAGTAAAAAATGCACTATAGCAAAAATGCAAGTCCACATTGCAAATGCAAAAGTGCAGGAAGTAAAAACAAGAGTAAAGAAAACAGATGCTTGTTTTATACCCTGCAGATATGTAGTGTTTTGGACATTAAGCAGTTACGCATACTGCTTTATTTTTTCATATCGACCCTGCTGAAAACTCCAAGCTTTTCAAACCAGTTTCTTCTACTTTAGGGGCCAACTACACACATCAGCCAACACACCCTGGTGATTTTAATATTGTTGAGAGTCAGGGTCAGCACCACTGATTGACAAGAGTCAGAACACAATGTGTTACGCATGTGGCTCCACGGCTGCAGACTGGTCAGAGTGCCCATGCTGACTCCTGTCATCCACAAGATTAAAGTGACAGGTCAGATCTTTGCAGACGCAGGGTTGCACTGGACCCGTGCAGGACTAAGAATGATTTGCTTACCTTCATTCTGAGGTAAAATGGACTCACTGAGGATCCCCTGTAAGACCAAGCTGACCCAGGGCCCGCCACCCTGAAGCACACGTGCCACCTGAAGTAAGTGAACATTCTGATGCCTCTCTACAGCTAAATGACATTCCTGGGATAAGAAATGGGAGAAATACACATTATCATACACAATTACTGTGATGAGCAACAAAGTCAAATCCATACTTTGCTAACTGATGATTAATTAACAATTACAAAGTCAGTAAACAATTGTCTGCATTTTGCTTTCACCTGGAATGTAGCAATGAAGTGTTTCAGTGTCTCCTGATGGAAATCTTTCTGGTCAAAGAACAGCAGCAACTCAAAAACACTCCTGTAATGAGATCAAATATTGTTTATTTTCTGACACAAAAAAATACACTTTCTTAACAATGTGCATCTTTGTCAAACATTTAATTTACTAGTGAAACTGACAGCAATGTAATTATTTGTGTTGTTGTTAAATAAGGCCTTGATAAAAGATAGAGCAGAAGACAAAACCAAATGCAACACTGGTGGATACAGGATGGAGGACTGAAGGTTTATGGGGTAGGATTAACAGCTGGCTGCATGCCAGAGGTTTTTCTGGGTGACCAATTTGCCTGTGTGAGCTAACAAACACAATCAAGTGTAATTTCTATGAACATGTCCATCAATAGCCCAGAATATACTAGACTGCTTCAGAATAGTTCCCGCATGTTTTAAAACAGACTACATTTGTTTATTTGATTTAATAATGTCTGTGTTTATGCTGTGGCTGTGTGTGTTAAACTATGTTTTATGGGTAATGTTTTTTCAAAAACAAAGAGCAAGGTTCCAAGTAGGACAAGAAGAGAAGAATTTAGTTCAATCACCCACACTAAGATCAATGTAAAACTTGGACAGCGGAACCAAACTAAGCAAAATGGAAACCAAAACCAGTCTAGAACCCAGTCTACACTGTATGTTATTGAAATTAAAATTGATGCTGGTATGAAAACGTTTAAGCAAGTTGCCAAATTTGGATAATTGTCTTGTTGTTCAGAAGCAGTAATCCAAGCAAAAAATGTTAACAATGTTCCTGCCAGAGCTGTTCTACAGACAATACCACATTGTGTGTTATAAATAACTCTTACTTGACAATTAGTGTATCACACTTTGCACCTTAAAACTGACATTGGCCTTATGTAGTCTGTGCTTACATTAGCAAAATGTAGTTAGTTAGGAAGCAGTGATATGATGAGAAACATAACTTTCCTCTCAAGCAAAGTGTTTTTGGGTTCACTCACATTAAAAGTGAAGGGTGTAGACTGTAGCTGGAGGAGAAATAGGAAGGCCTGGGGCCACAGCTCTGACAGTAGCTTACTGTTTTGCTACTGAATATTCAAATGCAAATTCAGATCTTTAGAGGAGTTGTCACAAGGTTCCATATTGGTCACTCCAAGTATATGTAATAATTTATATGACCAGCACAACATGCTGCTAAACTCTGTGATAACGGGAATTGCAAATATATTGTTAACGTTAAATGCCACCATGTGACTGTATCACTGCTGTAATAAGTAAGAAACTACAGCAAACAATATTATTTAGTACCAATTGTTTAGGTCTGCAGAAACTTTAAGCAATGTCGTTTGGGGGTGCGTGTACTTACAATGCCAGACTACTGAGTGTGTGGTGCACATGATCACAGTTTGATTTGAAGAAGGTGGAGGCTCGAGTGAAGTAAACTAGAGATATCTCAAGGATCCTGAGCTGAGGCAGTGGCACCTGCCAGTGGGAGGCATACTCCTCCACAAGCTGCGCAGAGAAAGGTAAAAAAAAGAACATGAGCAAAAAAGTAAACTGCTGACTGTGGTTGTCATCGAAGCAGTAGAAGGCTTGATCTTTAAACACATAACGCTACGGTGCCGAAAAGCTTGTCGACAAAAAGATCATTTGCAATCATTCATACATTCAGCCATTAGCTTAGCAAGCAAAACCACAGAATACATCTTCAAAACATTTCTACTAGAATTAAGTGTGCTGCCCCCTGACGGTGGAGACCCAAAGCACCAGTCAGCTGGGATCCTGTGAATGGTCACTGTCAACATTGTTGCTCCCTGCTCTTTGTCCACTCCGCACTTTTTAAAGCAACTTCTGCATCTTGCAGCTTATTTCACCGAAAACACAGATGGACTCACTCACTGCAAATACTTTGTGAATTTACAAAAGTGTGAGCATCAAGGTTGCTTTTATTTCGAGCTAAACCCTTTGTATCTGTTTAGATGTCATAGCAAGAGCACGACAGGAAATTAAGCAACACAATCTGATGTTGTCAACAGTCAATCGCCTACTAAAACGTCAGATTAGGACCTCAGTCATAAAACCCTGGTGACAACTAAACAACGACGACCATCTAAACTTACATTAGTTTTCCATCAGACTGCGCTTGTTCTTGTTATACCATGATTAGACCCCAGTACGTGAGCATCGTGTGACACCCGTTGGTGCTGTACATGCTATGACACGACTATAGATACGAGGCCAGTTGTTGCTGGGGGCTAATATACTAATCATTAAGCCACATTTCATCAAAGTTGAGTTTCACGGCCAATACGCGACGTTAAAGGCTATTAATCGCATGTCGCCCTCGCGTCCAGGCTAAGGTGACGTCAAACAACTTCATGGTTAGTTGGTTGGTTATTGAACGAGCTCCCTGGCTGCAGAAAGTTGTCCTGTCAGGGTGTTAGTTTGGTAAACATTCAGCGCAGCAACGAAGCTAACTTGCAGGCTAGTGGACAGTTGGCTCTAACGTTATACCAGTTAGCCTGTTAGCGGTGCAATGGACGAGAACTGTCAGGATATTACTGCTGTGCTAAGTCCGACGCTTCGATGGCATCGTCTGCATCCGAACCTTTGTTGTCACACATTGCGCTCAACGCGCGTTACTGTAATCTGCGTGTTTTCACAGCGGCTGGAACTCGTCGGATACATGCTAACGCTGCTAGCGCTAGCCGTGCTACGACCAGTTCTGGGGGAGGGGAGTCGGCGAACATATACGTCCCTGTCCTCGACAACACGCCTGTCAACAACTGCACACACGGCTCCTTACCTTGCAAAAGTCCGAGCAGAAGGCTTGGCTGTCGGCCCGCAGCTCTTCGCTGGAGTAGCGCCGTGTTAGCGCCTGTAATTGACCGTCCAGCCCCTCCAACTCGCTCGCACTGCCCTCCTCCGCCATACTGCCTGTCGAGCCCTGCTCGTAGCAGCTACCACACAACACATACATCGCCACAGTCAACGGCTTGCATTGACAGCGCTGATTGGACACGGCTCGCGTTACGGGGTGGGCTTCTTTTTGCCGCGGGAGTACGCCGAAGCAGCGCCAACATGGGCGGGGTCTGAGTTTCGGCGTTAAACCCAATGGCCCGTGGTTATGCCCGCCGAGGCGTGAGGGGGGTAGAGCATTACAGGCAGCCCCAACCACATGGCAGACACAAACACAGGCGCGTTAATGACTTAATATATGCGTTCACGTCTTGTACGGACTGAAAAAAAGCATCGGTGAAGCTGTTGGACAGCGATTCAGCTGCTGGAAGACGGTTCGACAAACATACATGACGCAATTAAGACAATATTTAAAGTATGGCCCGTGTTTTCTTTATTTACATATGCATGTTTAATTATATTTAATTAAATAGAAATAAACAACTCCTGCTTGTGATCATCTAAACGTAGTCAAGAAAGTCAGAGGCTTCACAGGAGCAGCCTCTACAAGGACAAATCCCCAGAACCTGCTGTCTGGACCAGTACCCACAACATCAACTGAACAACTCCAAAGCAGTTTCAATAAACTTTATTTAATTATACAGTAATTTCATCAAAATTATCCATATAAAACATGTCACCCACACACAGTAGTTCATACTCAGTGTTACGGTTACATCACATTAGGAAACAGGGAGGGAACATAAGAAATGAATGTTTAAGATATTATACCCCACACCAATGAAAAGCAGCAAAGAGCAACACTGAAAATATAACAAGCTTATATACAGACAGGTTTGTATGACGAAATTATGTACTGGGTATAGATTCAGCCAAGACCACAGTGAAACAATCATTCTCTAGAGTAGACTGACACAAAATAAAATAAAAAAAGCTTTCTACAAATTGCCACTGTTTTCTACAATCTCATATCAACCATTCCAAATAATCAAGTATGCTTCAAAGAAGTCAAGTAATCCTCTTGGTCAAACATAAGAAGAAAAGAATCGATACTCAAAACCGTTCCTACACGAACAACGTCACTTTGTGTCATCTTTGAGCACAACCTACTGAACTCGTCATTGCGTTTGCTATGCAACACTTAGCGTTTTTCAGTCTGCCAGTCACATTTCATCATTGGACTCCGACATCGATCGCTCTCTCCTTTCCCGGGCTGTGACGAAGTTGAGCAGGTCAACGGCCGTCACCACCCCGAACACCATCTTCCTCAGACTGGGAGAGCCGTCGGTCAAGTCTGGCGTAAGAACAGCAGAGAAGAGAGCGTTAGAAAATTTAACCAGGTAAAAAACCTCAGCTGACTCCACTGAAATAATACATTCATTCCATTAAAAGGAAGCATTAGGCGATTTTATGGCCACTTGGGGGCAGCGGAGGAACAGATTTTAGTGGAAGTCCAGCAGGCACAGTAAAATCTGCCTGTGGATTCACTTCTTAACTTTATTATGACGTCCAACAGATAAGAGAGATATCTTACTCCGTAGCTGCTACATGTTGCACAGTTTGAGTCTCTAATTTTGCATATTGTGTCATCTGGTGCCAAACAGGAAAAATGCAAAGGACACATTTGCTGGAAACAGCTGCTTCTATGAACAATGGGCATGAGTAGCACCGAAAAACAAGGTGCAGTCTAGAAAATCAACAGTCAGCTCGGTAGACGCAAACGTTCAGCAGGGACGAAAGTGAAATGTGAAATCTATTTGGTTTTTGACCCGATTCAGGCCTCAGATTGCAGATTCTGACACAGATGGTCAGTTTCTTCACAAACAAAAAGCAGTCACACACTTGCTGTTACTAATGTCTTTCCTGTGGGACCTGGACTTTCCCAAGGCAGCCGAATGTCGGTGTGCACAGGTGCACTAGTGGTCAATGATGTGTCCTTGAAAAAGATACTGACCTAGCACATGAAAGAAAGTTCTTATTTGCTTGGGATGACGTACAAAAGAATCAATATATACATGGTATCCCACCACCAGGGGGCGCTGACGATTTCGTCTCCTCCACAATTTCACATGTCAGATAGTTTTTATGACGCCAATCACAAAAATAATTTAAAAATTTCTAGTCACGCAAGAGTTTTGAGAAACATAATAAAAAACTGCACAACACAATTGCAACAAGTGTCCTCAAAATACGACAAATAAAGGTTTATATTAGAACAGCATTAACTGATGGTATTGATTTGATAGACTTACTTGGCTAAACATGCTATAAAGTATGTCTGATCATGTGATTGTATACATCCCAGCACGCACAAGCATACATCTAAATCTATAGCCTGTGTTCAAACCCTATATAGTAGTAGCAGCTGCTGATGTCAGTATCAGTGAGTGTTGCATCAGAAACTGCTTTGGAGTTTAAAGGTAGAGCATTTGAATTCAAAACGTCGAAGCAGCAATTTTAAAAACTATGTCCTAAAGAAAGAACAACGCAAGGCGCGTGTGAATGTGGATGCGTGTGCACATGTTTTGTTATACTTACACTGAATCTGTTCATGTACCACCAGGGCAAAGTGGTCGGTCTCCAGAATGCGCGACAACTTCCCCAAGTTATCAGTCAAACGGATCTGGGGACGGAAAGTAATACATCCAATATCAGACCAACTTCATCTCAGCACAGTTCGTCACTATTAGCTGGTGCTATGAACCACATTTATATTAAAAGCTCATTAAACATCATAAGGGTGGGACTGTTCGAAGGCATGGGACAAATTTAGTGTCCGACCTGTTTGAACTGCTTGTAGAGCACTTTGCTGACCGGGTCTGACAGTTTGATCTTCCCGGCCAGGATACAGGCCAACACGTTCCCCAGGGTCACCATGCCTAGGATTACCCTGCACACAGGGACGAACACAGAGGATGAGGCTGTGAAAGAAATGGGCTAAAGACATGGTTTAGATGATAGATGATGTTTTCTAATACGCGAAGAGAAAGACATACGTCATCAGTTCATTGCGTGACACTCACCCAGCCTCATCCACAACAGGTGCCTGGTCAAAGCCCTTCTCCTTGAGGATCTTTATGGTCTTCTGACAGCTCACAGTTGGCAGCACGGTGAGAGGGGCAGACAGATTCAAACCCTGCAGCTTCAAGTTCCACCACCTGGGAGACAGACGGGAACCGAGAGGAGTTTTACGCAGATACAAACGGAGGGAATGCGCAAGAAGATGATCTACTTTGCTTCACATACCATGGTTTTGTGACCATGAGGTCCTCCTCTCTCAGGAAGCCCTTCTCAACCATCCACTTGTCACTAAGGAACTTGGACCTTGGGGCAGTGGGGAAAAGTGTTTCAGTACCACAGTAGATATGTGTAATAGTACGGAGGCCCGGGTCTTTATTCTCACATGTAGTTGCGGATGGAGTCGGGCAGGATTACCACACAGCGCTGGCCCTCCTTCAGCTCTTTGGCAGCGTGCACCGCCGCTGCCATGGCCGTCCCAGAACTTCCTCCTGTTGAAGGAGACAAGAGCAAAACGTGACTCGCTTTTCACTCCGACTTCAACGGAGCCTGGTGTTTGGGTTCAAGCAGACAACTCACCGCACAGCAGGCCTTCCTCTCTGATCAGCATGCGAGACATGTTAAAGGACTCCTCGTCGTTGGATTTGTACCAGCTATCCACCACCTGATGGTATAAAACAAAACAGTATTAGGAACAAACGGACGGTAGAGAAGGAGAGAAGAAAACAAAAACACATTTGAACTCACTGATCTGTCGAGCACGGTGGGGATGAAGTCGTACCCGATGCCCTCCACCTCGTACTGGGTCTTATCGGTCTTGTTAAGCTCCTCAGGCTCAGCCAGGATGGAGCCTTCTGGGTCAACGCCAACAATCTGCACATGACAGTCAGTCCCGTTATGCCTCTTCTTTTATTGTGACTAGACCAACTATAAACATTGTTCTTATAACCACAACCCACCTTGATATTGGGACATTTTTCCTTCAGTTTGCGGGCGATACCTGTGATGGTTCCACCGGTGCCAGCTCCTGCCACTAGCATGTCCAGCTTCCCTATTAGAGAACAAAATCATAAGCAAAGACGTGCTGGAAAATGAACTTAATGGTAAAATTCATGCACCATCAATTACATTTATGCTCCAGAGATAAATAGGACGATTATGATTATGTTGCTCATTGAAACGTTTCATTTACTTCAGTGTTTGACAAGACATTGTGTACCGTCACACTGCTCTAGGATCTCTTCGGCCGTGGTGTCGTAGTGAGCCAGAGGATTGCTCGGGTTCCGATACTGATCCAGGATGTGCGAGTTTGGGATCTCGTTCTTGAGGCGCCACGCTACGCCCACGTGAGACTCTGGCGAATCGAAACGAGCGCTGGTGGGCGTGCGGACGATCTCCGCTCCGAGAGCCCTCAAGACGTCCACCTGGTAGAAATAAACAGAGCGAGTAGGATCATCACACTGTACGACGTCTGCGGTGTCGGATGCGTACGTCCCACCTCACAAACAGAACTCACCTTCTCCATGCTCATTTTCTCTGGCATGACTATAATGCAGCGGTAGCCTTTAACGGCGGCAGCCAGGGCCAGTCCAATACCTACAACCAACACACAAGCAGCAGGTTACTTAATAAATATCCAAATGTCTCTCCCTCTATAGCAACGCACAAAACACAGGTAACTACCGGTGTTTCCAGAGGTGGGCTCTATGATGGTGTCTCCGGGCTTGAGGACTCCAGCCATCTCGGCATCTTCCACCATCCGCAGGCTGATCCTGTCTTTGACGCTGCCGCCAGCATTGAAGAACTCACACTTGCCCACTAGAAACACGGCAAAAGGACGCCTACTGTAACATTTCTCAAAAGCAGTGACTCGTGCGAACTTGATGACAGGGTGTCTGTGAATCAAACGTATGCCAGGGCCACACCTTCGGTTTTATCTATTAACGTGTTTTGGCTTGCGTGCTGGGTGACTCACGTATTTCACATTTGAGTCCAAACGCTTTGGGGATCTTGTTGATGTGAACCAGGGGAGTGTCTCCAATCTTGTGCAGAATGTTTGGAAGAATGGCCTGACGAGCTTTTCTGAGAGAAGAGAGCATGAAGTTGTTTAGGCAAAGAGCAGATTAAAATCGTTTATAGACATAATAACACCTGTCACCGTTGAACTGCTGCCTACTGGTTTAAACTAACCAATTAATAGCCGATACATGTGGCTTGTCAGCGTAATAAAAACTAACTCAAGCTAACCTTGGAACCTGCGTATGGGGCGAGTCTGCGCTCGAGGCTTCCAGGCTCCATGTGCAGCGGCTCGGAAGATCTGGCCGGATCCACTTCCTCTCTGGAGAAGTGTTCTTTGTGTTGATCTGAATGGTTCTATTCGCCTCCTCTCTGTCCCCCACTGTGGCCTTGTCCACCGCAATCAACGGGACCGAACCCTCCTGGAGTTTGGCTTCTCCGTTGGCGTGGTTATGCATCTTGGCTGAGTGAGGGCACACGGGGCCCATGACAGCGTCTTTGGAGGAGGGAACCGACGGCATGGCTGACTCTGAAAACACAACACAGAGGCTTTTTCAGAGGGTTGTCCCACACAAACACAACTGTCACACTCACTCAGGGCATGATGCAACTCAGACTGGAAATTTCACACTAATGCTGACTCATTGCCAGCAAATTATGCTTTCTCATGCTTAGACCGGACCTTTGGTATCACAGTCTGCTATTGTTCTGTCCACACCCTTTGACTTCATCCACAGCTTAGATCCCCTTGTTTAACGTTTTTAACGCTCCAGTCCAGCACATTGTGCCGTCACAACAGCAAACGCCAGAGAACAGAAGTGGGATTAGGGAGGAGACGTGTGGAGGATTAGCTGATCAAGCTTTGGCTACTATTGCATCATTCACTCCTAACAGGAAATAGTAAGACACAGCTCGATGGTTGGGGGGGGTGTCACAAAACAGACGCTGTGCTGAGTCACGCTGCCAGATGAGACAACAGGTGCAATATGTGAAGAATTATCCAATGACTGAACCCGTTACAACTATGGCAACTATGACAAGAGCTGAAATAGCCCTTTTCTTCTGCAGTTGAATGAGATGAGAGCCACAGAACACGACTAGACAGACATCATTTGCCTCCCAACGCTTTAGTCCAGCAGCATCTCTGTTTAAGCAGTTAACATGTCCACTCAGCTCGAATGGCAGCACATGAACCTTCACTAATGCGCAGTGCACACACGGGGGCCAGCTTCCAAAGGCAGGAGCCCAGTTTGACCCCGGTGCGGGTTCAGGAGACGTGCACACACGGAGCCGACTACATCCTCTTAAGCAAACATCTCCGCATCACAGAGTAAACTTCCACGAGTTTGGAATCGGATGTTAGTTACACATTGATGAAGAAGATGCTCAGCAGACGAGAAGAATAAGAAACATCAACATCTGCCGACTGAAAGCAGCAATTAATTTATAACATTACCTTTAATGAGTTATCTGGGATTTTCACACTAGAAGTGGTAATATCCTGTGCTGACCACAGGTTTATGGCCACATCAAAGTCATCAGACCTGCAGCTATACTGCTAATTACGGCTACATTGGCTTCAATTGCTGTGGTAACTGTGGGAAAGAGCAGGTGGTACAGCGTGTGCTAGTCGTCCTGGGTTCAACAGGGCAACATGATCCTTTGTGAGAACACATGGAGTCAAGAGTGTGTGGCAGCGGAAAATCACAAGAGGACTTACTGAGGCGAGAATTTTTTGGTTAATATGCCAAGAATTAAATCCCCAAATACCAACCGGGCTGAAGAGCTTCAGTGCAGAAATCACCTGATCTCAATCTGGCAACATCCAATTCAATTTATAAGAGGTCCGTAATACTCCCACCTTTCAGACTTGGATATCTGCTTATGTTTTGTCTCTAATCTTCTTAATTCGTTGCTCTAACAATTACTCTACAATGGCTTTTTAGGTCAACTTCTGAAAACTGGTTTAAGTGTTTGTCAGATAATTGCGCTGCCTAAAAACAAGTCACAACAGCACAGACTATAAAAGTCCACTCGGCCATAACAAACGCTGGGTCAAATGTGAACATCAGGAATGCTGGCACAGAAACAACCTAAAACTGCAGGCATGTCCACCTGAAAGTCCACCACATGGTCAGCAAGCTGGATGACAGAGGCAGAGCTGGAACCGGTTGAGCCACGTTGGTTGTACAACTAAAACAGCGTAACTGTGCATATCAGCTTAGCTTTCAGTGGTTTCAACTTTCTCTGTCTTATGAGACGAAACAGGGCCTTTAATGAAGCGACGTGTCTGCAAATTGTTTAGACAACAATAATTCCAGGCTAAAAACGTGACGCGTCGCTTTGACGTGAACATTTGATGTGTAATGCTGTCAAACAAAGGAACCGTCAGTGCAGCCACGTAAAAGAAACGCATTCAGTCAAAACGATTAAAGGAAACCACGTGAAATAATAAAAGAAAGGAGGCGAGACCGCATCGATTCAGCTGTGGATGAGCAACACTAACAGCGCTGACAACTCACTAATTATTACATAACGATGTGAACTAGTGCCGATATGCGACGCGCATCTGCTGGAAACGGTCTAATCAAAGGATGAACTACGCAGAATCAATGTTGCATCATATCGGCGTGCGCGCAGCAGGATCCCGGTTCAAAGCCGCGCGCGTCTCTAGCTGCCACCCGCGCGTTTTCCGGTAAGTCTCCGTCCTCGGTCTGCTGTCACTCACCTGGTGAAGTTTAAACCGGGAACGGACTCGAGAAGACCCAGATGCTCGCGCTCACTCTGCAGAACTTCGCGGACTGAGCAACTTCCGACAGACGCAACGATTTTGGTGACGACACGGTCTCGGAGGATGGCAGCGAAGTTTTAGGACGCGCTGCCATTGGCTGCGACGAGGGCGTCTGCCTCGCCCCCTGCGCCAATCACAGCAGGCGTTTCTCAATATGGATTTGATAAGTTCCAGTTGTCTCCGCCATCTGTTTACCTTTTATTGCCCAAACACGCTCTGCACGGAGCGCGGGCCATGTGACACCCTGGCAGCTAGTGTTTATTAACAATATAATAATTCAATAAAAATAATTAGCCTTCCAGGCAGCTGCTGTGTTGTGGTTACATGCATTTCTGCAGACGAAACATTGGTTTAAGAAAGTAGGCAGAGCCACCAACCAGATGAATCAAGTAATAAACACACAAGGCCATGAAAAGCCTCCCATTTACTGCAAAAGCTTGAAATTGAATAAGTTATATTAATATTTGCACACTAATTTTGCCTCACCGAGCAGTGGTCCTGTGCAAGAACCTATTTTCTTTTCAGTTCTATACACAAGAAGAAGAAGGTAATTTTGGTAACAACAATTATGTGTGTGTACATTTATTTTTCATTATATTCTACTACAGTTAAAATCATCTGTTTCCTGTCACAGAAGCACAGAAACTCATGTTCATTTAAGCAAGTGGTGCCAGTGCAGTGTTACAAATGTGTTTTATTGAGAAAGCGACATAAGCTTGTCTTTTAAAAAAAGGGGAATAAAAGAAGAAAAAAAAACCACTTTCAACAATTTAACAAAAAGGAAATAACTGTTATCACTGCTGGGGATAAGAGGGAGGGGCAGGACATGGCATCCGTCTCCGTCAGAATCAGAACCTTCCAGAACGCTCTCGGTCCCTCGACCGTCGCCTCTCGCGGTCACGCCGTCGGTCCCTAGAGCGAGAGCGCCGTTCCCTGGAACGTGAGCCAGAGCGATGTCTGGTGGGTGAGAATCAACGATTAAGAAACACTAGTCAGTCTCACGCAAACCTTCCTCTTTCCAGATTTCTTTACCGTTTCCTGCGTCGGCCATACAGCTCTCTTCGAAGTTCCCTTGATATCGGTTTCAGATGCATGAAGTTACAGAAACCACCTCGAGTGCACTCTCTGAAATAGATCAGTACATAAAGGGTTAAAACTTACTGGGCGTGTATACAGGGAGGTGTCACGCGGAAAAGGTGGCTCCTGGTTACATATGCACAGGAGCGTGCCAGGCTGCCAAGCGCAACATCTGATCTTTATCTCCCTCCACACAGAGTTTGTCCAATCACTGGCAGAGTAAACAACTCCAGAGCCAATGGAAAATCACCAAATGACTCATAAAGCACAGGATCTGAGTTTACCCTCCTACTCTGTAAGGACAAAGTTGATCTTTGCATTCAAATGAAAAATGATAGTTCACAAAGCACCGATGCAGCTGGTACGGTCCTAGTGCTACCGTTAACCTTTATTTAGCTGCTGCCACAGCCTGATCTATCTGCGAGTACTACAGGCAAAAGTAGCAGCTGGGTTGCGTTGACCCCACGTGTGTGCAAGAATAAAGATCCCCAATGTCAACTTGCACTAAACTGATGTTAATAAATACAAGCTTGGGGACAAAGCAGACTGAATGTGTAAAACCTCTTTTCTGTCTCCAAAGTTCACTTTAACTTAACTCCAGCTGCTGTGATCGTTTGCTTGACCCCGACTTACTCGGTGGCAGGTTGTTTTCACAAGATGCGAGTTTCTATTAATCTCTGCCAAAGGCTGCACAACAACCAACATGTCCGAAAAGATCATGTCTTAAAAGACAAGCACTTGTACTTAACTTTTGCAGAAATGGTTTAAGTAAACATAAGAATAAGGAAATTCTTCTCAATCTGGTGTGTCATCATTCTAAATTCATCATTTAGAAATTAATAAAGATTTATGGTGTCTGCCAGAAATACTATAATTCAGCAAGAAATTCATTTTAATAAAGAACTCACCCCATTTCATACTGGCGGCAGCAAGCTTCCCTAAAGTCAGTGACTGGAGAGAGCTCTGCATGGATGGGCTGAGCGTTGAACCAACGGTTGTTCAGGTCCATGACTGCTTTCTCTGCATCCTCCTCACGGCGAAACTACACACAATGGACACACAAAGTTCAAATTATAAATATCGTCTAATATTTAATTACTTAAAAAAATGTTGAACTGAGTTACCAGTTCTATATCTGGGCATCTATATTTGTTTCACTTACATTAACTGAAATTGTAAGCATGAAAAAAAAAACGTTCACCAACCTTAACATAGACATTGCCGACAAGGTGATCGCCCAAGTTATCGCACACATTCATCTCCTCCACCTCTCCATACTTCTCCTCCATCTCTGTGAACACCTCCTATGTTTGAATCAGAGACAAAATAATCATGAACGTCTAAGAAATAACAGGTGTTCAATTGTATAAAAGATCCCAATTGGCTTATATTTATGTCAGGGAAACTAATTTCAGCTGTTAGGTTTGACCTTTCAGCAGCATCACCACATTATACCAAAGGCAAATAACACTTTGTTACTGTTGTCTTTATTCTGCACGTTGCACAAACACGGACGATCGCTCACCTCAAAGAACTCGTCATAATGTTCTTGCATTTCCACATCACTGACGGCACCTACAAAACGATAACATGCAACGGTCAAGACAATGTTAGATGGGTACAGGAGAAAGGCTTCAAATGGACCTTCTAACAGATAAAACTAACTAGAAACATGGCATAATGCGACTTACTGTGGTGTGATGTTATAAAACAGTCTCTCTCTTGCCAATTCAACCACTTGCACAGTGGTAAACTAGAGCTGATCTTTTTTTTTAATGACATTTACCAGTGTCTTTCAAAAAGGTTTGTGTGACTACATGATGTGCAGAGCAACCATGATATAAAAATTACTAAAATCATTTACGGGTTAATTATTGAACTCAACAGCGCAGGAGCCGTGGCTTTTTCATAACAAGTGGGTGGAAATAGTAGTAGAAGCCTGCTTCAGTAAAAGCAAGCTGCCAAAAATCACAGAATGTCAAATATGATTTACGGCTTTATCACAACTGTTTCACATCCTAGAAAGTGAAGACCAGAAACCAATGGTTCTGTACAAATTACTGCACCACAATGACTCAGGCAGCTAAGTCAGGGAACACTGCAAAACAGCATGCGGCCAGTAATTCTAACTCCAGGACAAGATGTGATGCACTCAGTGTCTCTACAAGACAATCTCTTACACTAAGCCAAATTTATGTGGGGAGGTGTGATGCAAAATTAGGTACAGTCAGTGCTGGAGGGTCCTGCAGATGAAGGGAGAACTTACAGTGTAAACCATCAGCAGACTGGGCACAGATTTGAAGGTTATGAAGGTAAATGTTCAAGAGGGAAATGGTCTGAAATACAAAACGTAAACTTCTGTGATATAAATACAACCAAAATAAAAAGCTGGGGAGGAAAGATGTGATTAGATATTTGTGTGCCAGTAAATCTCCGTTCTTTGTAGATGCCATGTTTCAGCTAACTCAGTTTTTGGAGAGTACTCTCTTTTCTTTCTTTCCTCAGAGACTGTATTTAGTTTGATCTCCAGTGGGAACTCCAAATTGTAATTGTATTTTTTATTAATGTCTAAGCATTGAATACACAAAACATAACTGCACCAATTGCACATAAATTATACTGCACTAAGACGCACACTTCTGTCTTGCATTAGATCAAAGTGCTGAATGGAAGTAATGACCTCAAGTGATGTGTCAACAATACTAAACGCCGTGAACTGTGCACATGCAACCACACTTAAAGACAACATTCAGGAAGGAAGATAACTGGTCCTACCCTAGAACCTTTTCATGCAAGTAGGAATGCAAAGGTGTAATAATGGACTTTCAAAAGTGAAGTCATTGTACAATGACTGCGAATATTTTTCTTTCAAACACAGGTCCTCCTGTCTACCTACCTGTATCAGATGTTCCACCTTAGCTCTAACATACTGTAGTCAACATGTTTACTGTACACACATACAACACAATACTAAGTATCACACCACCAACAGTTCTCTGTTGAGTACTGTTTGTTTAGATTGTGTTTTAGCTTTACTGAAGCGTCACCGTACACACGGGGTTTTACCTGACCACCAATTTACGGATCACAAAGATGGTTGCTGACAAATATTGAACTTACAGCGAGAAGCGTCGGCTGTCTGTGCACTGTTCTGGGGATTACGGTAGATGTTCTGAATCAAGATGGTCTGCAAAACGAAACAACAAAAGGTTTGCAACAAAGATGTTTAATAATTGGATTGTTTTGACAGCTGTATAAATTATCTGCGAGTGGCCAGGAGGTCTGCAGAAGATATCGACGTCTGGGTGAAATGAGAAAATAACATTGTGTGAACGCTGTTTTTTATCCACAATCCATTTGAAAGATTTTTACTCTTGGTTTAAAAGCCCATTGAGATTATAGTTGCGAAAAAAACGTACAGCACTTACATTACTAACATATGTTTTTCAAAAGATCAAAGTAATCATACAGTGTTAACTGAAACATTAAGTGATACTAGTTAGTGATATTATCTAGGAGACATTGCACATGGGAGTCTCACCTGGCTGAAGGTTGGTTTGTTGTGCAATCTCGAGCAGCGGTCTCCATGTCTGCAAGCTCCAATTTTAAAATAGAAGGAGCAATTGACTCTGGAAAAGAAGGAATTGTCATCAGCACAAATTTGGGCTGTTTCAGTTACATTTCTACAAGGATGAGGCTGATGACAAATGCCATCAACATCATGTGAAAGGACAAAGTCAGCAATGCACAAATCAGTACATTTCTCCATAACGTAAATGTAAAGGTGTCAGTTTCCGCAGATGTTAAACACTGCAATGCAGTAAAACTTCAAAACATGAAAGATAAGCACAACAGAGAAAGTAGTCAGCGAAAGGGTTTTCAGTTTAGATGTAAAAGAGGCTTAGTTCCATGTGTGCATCATAGTAGCTAAAAGCAGATTCATCTCGTTTCTGGCCTGAGGTTCTATCTGCACATTTTAACTACATTTTATTGGGATTGCACTGAGGTCCCAAACTGTTAGAGGATTCATAAACTAGCAGTAGCACTTTCAAGACTGTTCTGTAGGAGGCGGGCACAGAACTCTGGCAGCAGGCTTCTGGATGAGCTGAAGGTGGCAGACAAGGATGTGACAAGAGTCCACCCTGAGGAAGATGAATGTCGAGTGGTGAAGATCAGGTCTGAGACAGATATGACACCAGGACTTCTAACGTGACTTTTACAGTTCAAGAGTCAAGCTGATCAATAACTTTGACTCTTTCCGTTTTGTGCCTAAAAAAACATACCTTCAGTCACATTTTAATTCAACTGCAGGGAGTTTGATTGCGTCCAGACATTTAGTTGCTCCAGACACCGACAGAGTGGATCTAATAGTTTCTAATCACAAACATATCGCATAATAAACAGTTTATCTTAAACCTTAAGCTTATATGATCCGATAGACCACAGTTTGAATAAAGCCTCTAACACTAAATAATATGCTTACAAAACAAACGTAGTTGTTGCCTTATAATACCCAGAATAACACAAAACACATGGCTGTATATTCTACTCTCTCAACTTAGAAGTCACTGCAATAAATGTAAAACAAACGCATCGACGTTACACTTTGTGAGCCAGCTGCTGTGTAAGCTCAGCAGGCTGGAGTCTGCTCTGCCCCGAGGACCTGAACCTCACAGTCCACCTGAGTAAGGCGGCTAACGCTGGATAGCTACGTTGGAGTAACGAGCTAATAACCCGAGCATGTTAGCTAGATAAGCTATGCGTCTACACGTTGCTTGGCTGTTTAATAACCCCCGTCAGCTGCTTAGGTCGTGGTGGTGTGTATAAGCAAGCGTCTGTGCGAATATAAAAGCAAACATTTTGGCGCAAACCCCGAGCACAGAGTAGCTGCAGGTTAGCTACGGTGTCAGCATGAGTTTCATTCAACGCGTTAGCCGATTGTTAGCTTCCACTTGCTAGAAGCTTCGCCGTAACATTGAGCCGCGCTGCAGCTGAACACTGCGTCCTGCCGAAGCGGGCGAAGAGCCGCTAAGAACACAGTTAATGTGAAACCAACCTCTGCGAGGACCCGCGTAACCGGCATTAAATAAAACTTACTTGTCTTTCTCTGTGCCGAAAATGGATGCCAGGTACTCCGCCATTTTCGGCCCGTCGTAGACGTGAATGTTACGTCATCACGTAAAGGTCGCGTAAGTCGCTGGGACGCGACCATATGCAGTTACCCCGAACGCCACGTGTCTCCGCTGTTGCTCCACAAAGGCTTTTATTTTGGCAGATGTCAGAAGTTGCTCAAATGCCACAAGCGCCAACAACGTGTCTCTAAAGTTAATATTGTGTCAATTTTAAACATGCGATATATAGTATTTTTGTATATACTAATACTTATTATAAAGCCTAGTCGATAAAAGTCCTTTTGTAAATACGTACAGCACAAGAATATGTTTAAAGTTTCATAATTAGTGACAAGCCTCCATTCAGGTAGTGAAGTGGGCTTAGATTTTACTAATGCTTGTGTATTTTTACACTTTCATTATTTATTTTTTTCAGATTTGTGTTCTTTACCCAGAACAAAGTTTTTACCCCCCAAAAAATAAATGCATTCTTATTTAACCTGTTTCTAATGGTCATACATATTTTATCTTCCCTGCCACTAACTTTTCCAGTATTTATACATGTAATTACTAAACATGTCACTATTTATTTAATTATACTTTGAGTGCAGCTTATTTTCTTGGCTACGTTTTTCACAGAAAATCATAAATGCTCCTATTCTTATAAAAATGTCAACAACTCAAATAAAGTTTGGGAGATACAATAGGAAAAAAAGTGAAAATAGCAGAGGCATTTTTTTCAATGGGTAAATACTCCTTCAAAACCTAACTGGGGCTGGTTTCTTGGCAGATAAGGAATCCACAGGCTGATGGTTGGCCTGATAACAACCACACACACACATCAACAGAGTGGGCACTAAAACTCAACAGGCCACAACGTCCCAATCACCTCCTCAGTGCTCTGTATATCCTCCCCTGAAACCACAGCACCGTGCACAAGCCCCCACAAGTTTGCAGGAGACAGAGACAGTAAACATGAAAGGAACAGAGAGGAAGTCAGCTTGAGGAAGGCTCGAACCACAGCCGGCACCAAGACGCGATGAAGCTGACGTGAAGGTGCACAGACCGAAACAGCACAAGGCGTGTGTGTGTGTGTGTGTGTGTGTGTGAAGGAGGGAGATTAATAGTAAAGCTTGAGATCTCTGTTGTAGCAGGGTCAGCACCAGAAACTGTGGGAACCCCCTGTTTTAACACGTTTAACTGCATTAAACCTGCAAGATTTGCAGAAGCAAGACCACCCACCGACTTAGAGTCAGCTCCACTACATTCACCACAGCTCATTTAAAGAGGAAAGAGGCAGAGGTGAGGGAGAACGCAGAGTAAAAGGAGGAAGCTGTTACGATCTCAGCACTTCTCTGTTTTGGTTAAACAAATAACGATGCACCTGGAGGAACATTTCCTGCTTGGACTGGCTTCAGCTGGGAGACGACCAGGGCTTCTCTGAGCGTTCCCATCATGAAGCCTAATCCCTGCTGGGTCGTCCTTCATGTGTCCGTCCTGGCAGCGCTGCTTCTCAGTTTAAACGCTGACGGTAAGTTATTACTTTTTTTAATCACTGTGTCTCAGTATTGCGTAGTCATACCTTTCCCTCCTCTGATCACATAGACTGAAAAGCTACGTACTGTATTTTGTGCTGAAAACAGACGTATGTGATGGTCATGAATGTTCAAATGCTTCGAAATCCAGTGGATTTAGATTTAACATGTTGGAAGTGGTCATGTCCCAAACACATCTCAGCCCAGTTTAATTCAACCAATTTAAAATACTAAATGTACATTTATCTCGATTTGGCCTCAAGTCAATTGCATTAAAAGAATCACCTGCTGTTAAACTGTGTGAATTTGTCTGTGAACTACTGACACATATCATAACGTCTGTTCAAGATGCTACTTTCATTTTGCTCCTGCCTCAACACCAGGGTGTTTTCCTGAGAGTAGGAGCATGATGGAAACAATTAGAGGTTTATTTTAAACTGATTTACAATCGTTTCTAAAAGAAAAGCACAGTTTCTACTAAAGCACACGAGTAGGTTTTAGAAGAAACAATGTTTTAAGTTCTGTTCCCTTCACTTTCTTTATTATTAAGAAGGGGAAGGTGGTAATTTCCTGTGTGTGGCCTATGCATTAAAAAACCCACAAACACTGTATGTCGGTGACTACTTACGACCAATGACCACAGATTTACGTCTATTTGTGTATTTAAATAACATGTGGTTTGGTTTTATTTAGTACAAACACACCACGTGTCACACAGTCCTTATAACAATAAATAAAATACTAAATTATTTGAAATGAACTGAATTTAATCTTCCATGATTCCAACATTACTGTACATGTATAGTGATGTGTTTGAAACCCCAATCAATCGATCCCATCAGCTCACAGTGTCTGTCCATAAAGTCCTTTCTGGTGTTTCTGGAGTTGTTTACTGCCTTAAACACACACTTTATTTTTATTATAGTGAAAACTATGGATAAAAGTAAATGACTGTGGACTTTTTGGCTAAAATTCATGTGCTCAAATTCATTCTGTAAGATCTTTGCATTAAAAGCTTATGTTTTGCAGAGACATGATTAATTTAGAATATTGTGATAAGTCAGAACAGAGAGAGACATTTATCAAAGATGCTGTTGCCAAGTAGAAAATTATACTTCAACTCAACTTTCATGTTGGAATATCTGATACCGTACCGTGACACCTGTACAGCGTCTGGTAGACGCAAGTATGAGACAGGACACAATATAATTAATGTTTCTAAACATCACACTAAAGGTGTTTTCACCGTGTTCTCATGAGTCACACGTATATGTCTTGTGATTTGTGTTATATTGCATATATGACTTTCTGTCCTATGTCTCACTATCTGATGCTAAATGCTAATGCTTGTTTAATGTCTCTTCTAATCTCTGTAACATCTCCTATCAATCACACTACAGGTGAAGATTCAAAATGTGAAACAGAAATTAGAGTACGACGCAACACAGTTCATGAGGTCGTCGCTGGACAAGAGCTCAGAATTTACTGCCCAGTTGTTTTCTGCAACAGTTCACCACCAACAGTCTCCTGGATAAAACTAGAGAAAACTGCAGCCTCTGCCTCTGCCCCTGTCAGCAATGACACCCACATAGAAACAGTCTGGACAACCAAACATGAAGTGACTTCATCTTTGGTTTTCAAACACATTCTCAGTAGTGACTCGGGAAGTTATCAGTGTCACAGTGGAGGCAGCATAAGTCATTCTATCAACGTCTATGTTAATGGTGAGTTTTTTACAAATATAATACGCATTTAAATGGAACGTAGTGATCCAATAAACCTGTGTTCAAATAGTAAGAATGTATTTAAACTAGCTTCACTGCTAAACAAAAACAATGCAGAGCTTTGGTTTAGTTTGAAATCATAAAGCAGTTCTGACATTAGATTTTAATTATCTCCCTCATATCAGTGTCCCTGAGGTCTAAGACATATTTATTTTTATAGATAAGAAGAATACGACCACTGCTGCATGGAACAATGTTACAAGTAAGAAACGTCCTGTAAAATGCAGACGTTTCAGAAACACACGGCTGTTCTGCTTGCTGTTCACAAGCTCATTTTATTGTGAATAATTAACTGTAGTCTGTATAATTTAGGATTTAATAGATAAACATACTTTCATGCTGAGTCATTGTTGTTTTCTCGCAGCTGTCTCAACACCTGCTCCTGAACACAGGCATGTTTGGATGTACGCATACGCTTCTGCTGGGATTGTAGTATTTGTCGTCATGGTGATCGTTATATCTGTGCTATCAATGCAAGGGTGTAAAGGTGAGAATTTCTAGGATCCACATACTGTAACATGCAGTACACACACTAATCACAACAACAACTAATTCAACCAAATGTTCTACTGTGCAGGGAAATCAAAGCGAGAGACACACACTGATAATCAGGTAAGACAAGCGTTTCGAACTTCTCCCATTTTATTGTCCGCTGCTTACTAACATATTAAATAATTATTGTTGTAGTACATGCAAATCCCGATGGCGGAGCGACCCTCCTCGCAGGCCTCGCCTAGAGGAAGCCCCTTGGCCCCACTACCTCAGAGGTCTACTCGGAGAAAGCCCCAGGAGGACCAGCCGGGCCACAATCAGCACGTTTACGGCCAGATCAGAGAGGACAGACAGAGACGCAGGGACGTGGGGGAGGAAGAGGGAAGCTCTGTGGTGTACGCTGCTCTCAACCATCAGTTGCCACCTCGGGCTGCTGCTCGGCCACCGAGGCTTCTGGCGGAGGAGGAGCGTTCGGAGTACGCGGCCATCCGGGTGTCATAGGAGACTCTGGACTGAATCCCCAAGACACGGGACCTCTGACAGTACGTGGAGTGACACAGACACCGAAAGCGGATAAAGCAAATTCAACTCACACTAGTAGACGATAGGCAATGAATTCAAACTAGAACGACCCAGAGGATCCTGGGAAGGCAAGGTCGAACTGATACAACAGCCTTCTCACTGCAAGGAGAGCGAATCAAAAAAGTGTCCTGGATGTTTGTTTGTTTGTTTTATGCTTGTTTACATTTATGTTCCTGACCCAGTCTACCTGAGAAGAGTTTCCTCCAAGGAGCTCAAATAAATGTTAATCTTCACCAACTATCCTGACTCTAAAGCGCTAAACACCTGCAGGGGTGTAACTCGGGCTGCAGCTAGATCCCACTCAGTCGGATTCAACGTGTACCTGTTTCAGCGTGGTTGAAAGCAAGACAGCTAAAGACAGGAAGTGAAACTGTGAGGTGAGACCATTTTGTCACTAACACATGTAGACTTTTGTGTTGAACTGTACTGGATCCCGCCCTGTTACTGAGTTTAACTTCTCTAAAGGTCTGAGTTTCAACGTATTGAAAAATATTCTCTGTGGGAGAACTGAAACCTGATTTAGCAACAGTCACTATTTGCACAAAATGGATGAGATGCTGAAAGTGTAAATCTCTTTAGCCTCTTTAGAAAATTATACAACATTCCTGCAGAAAACACTGGGTTGTGTTGAAAAACCTCCGATCCTAATGTCGAAGGGGCACCTCTGAAGCGTCCTGTCCACATCTTTTGAATGTGAGCGACTTACACAGATGCAAGTAGAGAACTTATTGAAATTCGGCTACAAAGTTCACAGACGCTCAGAAAGAGAAAACATCGCCCTTAACGCTTTTCTGTTGAATGTATCTACTGTCGAGTAGATTTGCTTGAGTGCTTTGTGTGAATCTCTCGCCTGACGTCAAAACTGTTGCCCAGCTGTCACTTGAATTTGCATCACATTGCCAGTAGCGGTTTCATGACCAGTATGACGTCAATCAACAGGAAGCTTTTCTTGTAATTTTCTCGTGTGCTGGGCAAAGAGAATGTAGGAGGTGAAGAATCTGATCATGCTGTGATCATACGTGCAATCAATGAACATTATCTGTACATACAACTGTTTGATTAAAATGAAGATTGTATGATGTTATCACTGTGATCTAAGGACATTGATTCAGTCAATTTCGTTCCTATGAAGGAAAAAGGAAAAGACGCTTGACTAACCACATCATTATTGACTTTTTCTGTGAAAATAAAAAAGCTATAAATTCCACCAATCAGGAAGCAGGATCAGTTTCTGACACTTATCCATTGATGGTTACTTTAAACTTTCAGTCCTTTAATATGATTCATTCCTTCTTATAGAACAGACAATAATCCACAAGGTTTACGAGCATGTAAAGAACACGATGTGAGCTTAAAGCCAACTCATTTGCTTTGTTCGCCTGCATTGTTTTCTTGGATACGTACTATGCAGCAGATTGCAGCTGCATCTTTTTCTCCTCCTTGAATCAGCAGAACGTAAACAGCCAATCACACCCTCTCATTTTGAACCATATTTGGTAAACGTGTACCATAGCTGTTCTATAATTAGCAGATGGTCACACAGAGCTGATGATTGCTTCACAAGCCAGAGGCCGCAGACTTTGAAGACAAACCACATTCGTTATGGTGCTGTAGTCTCATTTTAGCTTGTCAAACCAACCACCAAACAACTCGCTAGAAAACAAAGCAACATCGGTTTGCAGCTACATCACTGCATCAGTGCGTCGCTCAGCTGCGGTGCATTTCATGCAAACCTCGAATCCATTTACATCCTGGTGGTCTTCGGCGACAACGAGACCACTGCCCATCAGCTGTAGACCTGAGCCCAGGCTTGCTGCGTTTGTCATTTCACGCCCGCTGCTGTCGGTCAGATAGAGTTAAGTTAAGCTTAAGTGATTTCAATTTGACTTTAGTATTCACAGACGTCACCATCTAAACCAGCTTCATCTGTGTGGAACATCTTACGGGCAGCAAACCAGACGCTGAGAGAAACCACAGGTGACTTCCTAGACTGTCGAGATGACTTGAATTCGATCGGATTGACTGCGCAGCTGCTTTCTGCAACAATTTGGTTTCCTGGCACTGTATGAACCTGAGAAGACGTTGCCCCCGTCAGTGTCAGCAGTGGCCGTCACAGTAAAACTGCAACAGAAATATTAAACGGAGACGTCATACTCGATTAATTCAGCCCTTCAGTTGAAGTTATGCCTAGATCTCATTGCTGAGTTTTGCAGGTATAATAACGGAAGATACAAACCACACATGTGCTGTGTTATGAGAATAACGTTTAAGTCACACTGGGTGTGTCCAAGACCTTTTACTCAGACCTCTGTACGACACGGAAAGTAGTGTCCAACACGCTGTAGTCCACTGGTTACATTAAGCTGTATTAGCAAACTAAATGAAAATATAATAAAATGTACCGTTTCTGTTGGAACCAACAAGTTCAAGGTGGAAAGTCTGAAGCGAACATAAAGCTACAAACGCAGTTTAATTCCTGTGACTTCAAAATATTAAAGGACATTAATCAGTCTTGTGCCCTTGTTTCTCTCACCTTCAATGTGGTTGTTAAGAACTGTTTCCTTCCTGTGAATGTGTGACACCATCACACTGGTGTCAATACATCCCACTGGTGTCAATACATTTCCTTGGTATCAAATAAAAGACCACCATGGTGAAAAACAGGAAGCAGCGCTGACCGCACGTCATCACTGTGAAGCAGAGCCTACGGCAGCATTAGACGATTCTCACAGGGAGATAAGAGGTTGTTGAGTGTTGCCACCATGAGATCTGACTGTCTGACCATCCTTCACGTGTCCATCTGGGCCGTGCTCGTCCTCACTTCACATGCTGATGGTGAGTTGCTTGTTCCTTGTACGTTTGTCAGTCTGAGCAGGGTTTGGCTACTGAGTCACTTTGAGCTAAATTTAACCAGTGCTGCTGGTTTATGACCATGTTGAAAATCTTTTTAAAACTGCAGGTGAAGATTCAAAATGTGAAATAGAAATTAAAGTAAAGCGCAACACAGTTCATGAGGTCGTCGTTGGACAAGAGGTCAATATTTCCTGCCTAGTTGTTTTCTGCAACAGTTCACCACCAACAGTCTCCTGGATAAAACTAGACAAAACTGCAGCCTCTGTCCCTGTAACCAGTGACTCCCACATAGAAACAGTCTGGACAACGGAAACTAAACAAGCGACTTCATCTTTGGTTTTCAAACACATCCTCAGTAGTGACTCAGGACAGTATCAGTGTCACAGTGGAGGCAGCGTAAGTCAGTCTATCAACGTCTCTGTTTATGGTGAGTCTGGACTGTTTCTATACTGAACTGTTTAGAATAAAACTTATTTCTTGTTGAATGATTCATTTATTGTTTCCTAAATAATGACATTAAACCAATCGCATATTTTGCTACAATTAACTGATTGGAACGTTTTTAGGTAACGTGGAGCTCACTACAGAAACATGGACGACGGTGGAACGTGGTGAGAACATGACCAGACGATGCTATTGGTGCATTGAATGGACTATGAGACAGGTGTCAAACGAATCCTGTGACACTAATCACATTTCTCTGTTCGTAGCTGATGCTGAATTTACAGATCAGGACTCAACTCAACTCAGGCTGTTCTGTGTTGTTGGAATCATGACGCTGGTCTTCGTAGCAGTGGTTGTGTATGTTACACCCAAACCCGAGTGTAAAGGTCAGACTCTCTACTACCACAGAAACACTGTCACCTGAAACATAAAAAACTCGATATGTGATGTTTATTCCAGGAGACAACTGTGTGTGAAAGTCCAGAATCAACACGGATCCACATCCAGAGAACAGGGTCAGTGGCTCCTGCTCTGAGCTGGAGATGCCAAAACGCTTTGCATAACCTGTAACACAGCTGGATTTTTCTACTGAGCATCAATCAAACAATAAAAGACTGAGCTGAACTGTCAACTTTCCCATCGTGTGTCAACAACAAGCTGCAAACACTGAATGTGATAAGTGTTGTGATATTGAACTGTATATATGAGTCAGTGTAAGACTGAAACCGGCAACTGATAAATTACATTTTGACGTCATTGTGTGCGGGTTTAAGTTAGGATTAGTCGTTTAGATTCATCTATGCTAGTTTGTGCTGTGCTGTAGTTGTGCTGTGACACTGTTTACACCTGCTAAATACTAATCATTCAAGCTGTATTAGCAAACTAATTAAAAATATAATAAAATGCACCGTTTCTGTTGGAACCAACAAGTTCAAGGTGGAAAGTCTGAAACGAATGAAAAGCAGCGTCTGTAGCTGGGACGTGTCAGCTCAGTGTTCAGCATTACCCTCCACAACCTAAAGGTACACACACACACAGGCGACCACCATAATGAACAACAGGAAGTGCAGTTGAACACATGCCATTACTGTGATGCAGAGCACACCAACATTATTAGCTGCTATTCAGACGGAGACAACTGCTTGTTCACGTGTCACCATGAGATCTGACTGTCTGAGCATCTTTTATGTGCTCATCCTCACTTCAGATGCCGACGGTAAGTTGTTTATTCTTTGGGTAACGCTAACTCTCCTTCAGATCAGTATTTGCTATTGTCTTTGTTTCTGTGTTACTGGATAATGTGGTTGGAAATTATGCGAATGTTTCAAATTTACGTATTATATCATGAAATAGATTTAAATAAATCACAACAGAATAAACGTAATTTTTAATTTGAAGGTCATAGTATGAAAAGCACTCACTCGATGAACCACGATCCATCTGTGAACTTCTACGTTTTGTCATTTTTCTTTAACGGGTGAAGATTTAAAATGTGAAACTGAAATCAAAGTCCGCCGCAACACAGTCCATGAGGTTTCAGTCGGAGCTGACCTCAGGATTGACTGCCCAGTTACGGTTTGCAACGATACACCACCACAGGTTTCCTGGTTTCAGCTTTGGAAAACTGCTTTCCCTGTTGACCTGAAGGACAAAGGTCACATCAGGACAGAGTGGAAAGCTTCAAACCACTTCGAAGGAACATCATCTTTGGTCTTTGACAAAATACGCATCAGAGACTCAGGCCGGTACCAGTGTCATAGCGGAGGAAGCGTAAGTCACACCATCAGTGTCTTTGTCTATGGTGAGTGTTTACAGGAAGCCTCCATCTCGACTGAGCTCCACTGTCTTAGTCATTGATTTAGAAATATTCAGTATCACTCGGCTAATCAGGCTCAACTTGTCACTTTCAAGCTGCAGTTAAACCATATGACTCTTTTCCAGATAATGTGAAGCCCAGCGCAGTTACAAGGACGACTCAGGAGCATAGTAAGAACATAATGTACCTCCAGACACATGTTGTATGTCTCCTACAGAAAACAGGTGTCGTGTAAACATTTTGACATTTCTGTTCAACGCTGACTCTGAACTGAATGTTCTCCTTTATCTTACAGAGAATTTACCTCCTGACTCTCTCTGGCTCTGTGTGTATGTTGTCGTTGGACTCGTGGTTCTGGTCACTGCAGCATTAGCTGTACATGCTACGTCCAAGTCAGAGTGTAAAGGTGAGACTCTCTCTAAAAGACACCTACACATCGCGTACAGAGCGTATCATCATCAAGCTGATTTCTGTTCTAGGAGACGTCTGTGAAAGAAGCACCAGGACCAAAACTGATCCTGAGCCAGAGACCAGGGTTGTGTATGAGCTCAACAAGCTGCAATGACTGATTCTCGTGACATTAAGGGGAGAATGTTATTCGTTCAAGACTGTGACCTCAATCTAATACGTCCCCATTTAATTCCTGTGACTTCAAAATATTAAAGGGCATTAATCAGTCTTGTGCCCTTGTTTCTCTCACCTTCAATGTGGTTGTTAAGAACTGTTTCCTTCCTGTGAATGTGTGATCTGCGTCTCTTCTATCACACTGGTGTTAATACATTTGCTTGGTATCAAGTAAAAGGCCCAGGTTCCCAGAGTCTGTGTTGTAACATCCTGCGTCTTTCATCTAATCACATGTACTATGTCAGTAACGTGTCTGGTGAGTGCACTTGCCATCACGACAGAAGCAGCATTAGAGGTAGACACACGTACTGGAGACCACCGTGCTGAAAAACAGGAAGCAGCGCTGACCGCACGTCATCACTGTGAAGCAGAGCCTACGGCAGCATTAGACGATTCTCACAGGGAGATAAGAGGTTGTTGAGTGTTGCCACCATGAGATCTGACTGTCTGACCATCCTTCACGTGTCCATCTGGGCCGTGCTCGTCCTCACTTCACATGCTGATGGTGAGTTGCTTGTTCCTTGTACGTTTGTCAGTCTGAGCAGGGTTTGAAATGTATTAATATATGTTATTATGTTTTCTAATGTTACGGCTTATTAATAAGGAAGCTACAATAGAACAGACGATAACACTTTGAGCTAAATTTAATCAGTGCTGTTGGTTTATGACCATGTTAAATCTTTTTAATCCTGCAGGTGAAGATTCAAAATCTGAAATAGAAGAACATATATATGCAACAATATGTTATATTGCATATGTGACTTTCTGTCCTATTTCTCTCACTATCTGATGGTAAATGCTAATGCTTATGCTAAACAATTTGTTTAACGTCTCTTTTAATCTCTGTAACATTTCCTATCAACCATACCACAGGTACAGATTCAAAATGTGAAACAGAAATTAGAGTACGACGCAACACAGTTCATGAGGTCGTCGTTGGACAAGAGCTCAGAATCTACTGCCCAGTTGTTTTCTGCAGCAGTTCACCACCAACAGTCTCCTGGAATAAACTAGAGAAAACTGCAGCCTCTGACCCTGTAACCAGTGACACCCACATAGAAACAGTCTGGACAATGACAACTGAAAATGAAAATGAAAATGAAGGGACTTCCTCTTTGGTTTTCAAACACATCCTCAGTAGTGACTCAGGACAGTATCAGTGTCAAAGTGGAGGCAGCGTAAGTCATTCTATCAACGTCTATGTTTCTGGTGAGTGTCATTCATACATCAGGACTGTTTCTAAACTGAACTGTTTAGAATAAAACTTATTTCTTGTTGAATGATTCATTTATTGTTTCCTAAATAATGACATTTAACCAATCGCATATTTTGCTACAATTAACTGATTGGAACGTTTTTAGGTAACGTGGAGCTCACTACAGAAACATGGACGACGGTGGAACGTGGTGAGAACATGACCAGACGATGCTATTGGTGCATTGAATGGACTATGAGACAGGTGTCAAACGAATCCTGTGACACTAATCACATTTCTCTGTTCGTAGCTGATGCTGAATTTACAGATCAGGACTCAACTCAACTCAGGCTGTTCTGTGTTGTTGGAATCATGGCGTTGGTCTTCGTAGCAGTGGTTGTGTATGTTACACCCAAACCCGAGTGTAAAGGTCAGACTCTCTACTACCACAGAACCACTGTCACCTGAAAACTGGCGAATAAGAAACATAAAAAACTCGATATGTGATGTTTATTCCAGGAGACAACTGTGTGTGAAAGTCCAGAATCAACACGGATCCACATCCAGAGAACAGGGTCAGTGGCTCCTGCTCTGAGCTGGAGATGCCAAAACGCTTTGCATAACCTGTAACACAGCTGGATTTTTCTACTGAGCATCAATCAAACAATAAAAGACTGAGCTGAACTGTCAACTTTCCCATCGTGTGTCAACAACAAGCTGCAAACACTGAATGTGATAAGTGTTGTGATATTGAACCTTATATATGAGTCACTGTGAGACTGAAACTGACAAAAAACATTCAAACACATAAAGCCACACTTCTTCATCAGTTTACTCTGAAACACACAGTGTCCTGCTGCTGTAGAGACCAGAACAAGGCAGAAAATCACAGGCACAAGGACTCACCAGGCAACAAAAGAGAGCGAAAGACAGAAATTGCATTACGCCATAAAAACAACTGTAAAACATATACAAATACACTATAATGTCTCATCTTGTCCATTAATGCTCGTGAATGAAGTGTTGCGACACAGTCTGTGCTTTAAAGTGACTGTGTTAAGTCAGAGCTTGTGACATGAAGGCTGTGGTTAATATCACACTCATCACAACATTTCAGATTATTCATTTCAAGCTGTGATATGATCTATTGACCAACAACAGCACAATCGCTTTTGAACTGGTTTCTATTGAGTTTGTTTAGTTCAGGTTCAGGCAGTTGAATAGGAGCTGCCAGACCTGGGGCTTGAGCCTGCGACCCTGGGGGCTACAGGTCCGAGCCCCAGGTCTGACTGAGGTGACCCTTGAGCAAGGCACTGAACCACACACACCGTGAACAAACATGGTGTGTGTATCTCACTGCTGTGCATTCACTTAAGGATGGGTTAAATGCACAGCACAAATGTCCCCGTTGTGGGATTTATAAAGGTTCACTTTCACTTAACTGATGAATCTGAGGTTTTATTTTCACTTCAGTACTTTATCAGTTCAGACTCATGTGTTTCCTGTAAATCACTTGAGAAATATTTACTCAAAAATCCCCAAAGTGTCATGAGATGGTAAAGATGACGTTCATGTGTCATGTTCATGATGGGGGCGCACACACACCACACACACACAGACACACACACACACACACACACACTGGAGACCACCGGATCAAAAACAGGAAGGAAATCACCACCTGTCACTCACAGTGATGAAGAACACGCTGAAGCTTTACTGGATATCTGGTTGTTGTGTTGCCACCATGGGGCCTGACTGCGCGACCGTCCTTCATGTGTCCATCTGGGCTGCGCTCGTCCTCACGTCAGATGCTGACAGTAAGTGCTTGTTTGTTCTGTGTGTCAGTCTGAGCAGGGTTTGTGTGTTGTGTGTTGCTGGATCATGTATTTATGAACATGCATCAGATAAATTACGTTTCACTAAGGTTAAAAGTTACAAACAGTGAACATTCACGACTTCTATGATGTCCAGACATAACAGAAGAGCAGAAGTACAGCGTGTGTCAGTTTAGGGGACATGTGAAAAACTCAACAATACAGGATCAACTAATAGACAAATCAACTGAATAAAAAGGTAAATGTAGTTCACGTCATGGAAAAAGTAACATGTCAACTCCAGCAGTTTAACAAGAGTCACTGTTGAATTTAGAGAGGTGTAAAATATAAGCTGTGTTTTTATACAAAAAAAACAAATGTTTGCATCATCTCCATCGTGTTGTTGCTGCTAATGACCCGTCTACATACTGTAACGTCAGCTCTCCCCACATCTTACCTCTTATTATCGCTAACAGTTTATAGACCTTAATGCTTTTCATTTGGAGGAACTGATCTCAGGTTAGACAGAAGCAGCACATGTGCACTAACCTCAGACACAGACCACTAGCTGACCTGAAAGTCTGAAGGTCACAGGTGCAGCGTGAACAGCCACGGTGGCTTTTCCTGTGACGTAACGACTCGCTTCGTCCTGTCTGATGAGCGCATTTGATTATTTTACTTTTAGAAATTTATAGAAATAAATTTGATTTGAAAACACACCCAATCTCAGAGTGGAGGTCAAAGCAGGTCTAGAGAGATCACCCCTGCTCAACGCGACTGTTCTTAAAGGTGTCGTGCTGCACAGTGACGCATGTGAAACATTGTTTTTTTAGATAATACTGAGGCGACTGCATGTACGTGGGAAACTCTGAAACCAGGTAAGAGCCTCGTTGCTCAGTGTTTCGTGTGAAGTGTTGCGGCGTGATGCTGAGCCGTGTCCTGATCCTGCAGTGGTTCTGCCCTACGTGCACCGCGTGACTGGCATCATGGTGTTCGCCGTCGTGCTGATAGCTGCGTGTGCTGCGCCAAAGAAGGTCTGGAGAGGTGAGGCCTTAGTTCCTGATTGTCTGGGCCTCAGTCGGCCCTGCTCCGTACAGAAACCCATCTACTGTGTCTCTGTCTCTGTCTCTCAAAGGTACCTGCTGTGCCAGAAGATCCAGGGCAGCAACAGATCCAAACCCACAACCTCCCCAAAATGAATCGCTTAACATTCCTATTTACGAGAATGTGATATTAAGGCCGTGAATCATATAATCACATGATTTTATGGCTTAGACCAGAATCCTTTGACTTACTTTGTGTCTCTGTGTGACATATTGTGTGTCTGGCTTCCTGTAACTGGTGCTATAATAACACAGAAGTGAAATTTCATAGGACTGAAACCACCGCTGAGGCTAAGTGTGAATGTGAGCGTGCGTACGGCGCCACACTTCTATAGGTAAATGGTTTTGCTTCCTGTACAGGTATCAATCTTTGTGCACACATCCGCAGCGAAGGCCTCTTGTAAATGTGATTGTGTGTTGGTGTTGGTGTTTGCTCCTCTCATTGCTCTTGGGTGACGCAGCTCTGTGTCTCGGGCAAAGCGTTTGGGAGCATTTCAGTGGTGAACAGGAAGCGCGATTAGACCACAAGTCACGTAACCATCATGTAAAAACACAAACGTGGAAGCTGGTTACAGTACGAGCAAATCGTGACCCTGTGACTCAAGCTCTGAACTAATACTTCATCAGTCTTCTATTGGTATCAAGTTATAAATGTGTTTTTTACTGGGTCATTGTTGAAATATTTCACAATAAAACTTGTTCGTGAGGAGCACGTGTTCTGTTTTACTAGCGTGTGGATATTTGAAGTAAACGTGTGATAATCCATCAGTCATTGTTGGACCGACTCAGCTTCCCTGCTGTGCTGGATCTCAAACCCGCCAGGCCCCGCTGCCCTGCTCGTTTACACGCCACCCACAGCGTTTCACCTGCACCAGCTCGCTGTGTCTCCTTTTTGAACCGCCTTTCCTCATAAGGCTCGTGGGGACGGTGGAGTCCAACCTGCATCACTGGGGCCAGAGGCAGAGAGAGCTGAAAGCGAGCAGGGCAGTGTGGCCCGAGGACGTTGGGAGACGCTGCTCTGTCGCTGGAGAAGACTCTCACAAGTTAGAGATGTTTGGCTGTTTTACAATGGTAATGAAAAACACAGAAGACAGATGCATAATCATGGAAAACCCCAGCGTCACAGAGTCTTAATGCAGAGGCAACGTTTGCACAGGTTCAATCTTGGTGAAAGCGTAGTTGTCTGAGTGCTCTTCAGCTGACGCTGGGCCTCAGAGTTGATCCCAAGTGCGACGTCTGGCACGTTTCAGTATGAGTCATCTTTAGCTGACAGGTGTCGAGACGCATGTTGTCTACAGGGGAAAACCTTCTGTTTGATTTCAGCTCATCATGAGATCAACTCTCTCCCACTCTGAATCCAGGAAATGACACCTTTCAGTTCAGACTGAAACGTCCAAACTGAACCAGTAATCTGAACTCAGCCACCTTGGTTCTAAAGGTCACATTATTATAATGCAGGCCCACTTAAAAGTAATACGTTCTGGGAAGCGATATCAGTTTTATGAAGGTGGTGGAACGTGAACTATAAAAAACATAACGCAGAGAAACAGAAAGACCCAGTTGAAAGTGGGCGCAGCAGTGATCAGGGGGTTGGTGGCACGTGAAGCAGCGCGGGCTACGGGATGTGACACCTCTCGGGCACAGCTGCACACTAGGAAGTGCCGCACCAACGAGGTCTGCGTCTGGTTGTTATTCACCCAGCTCACAGCGTTTAGCGTCTGCAGTGTAAATGCACAAATTATGGGCCAAATTAGGAACAAAGCTGAATAGGACAAAAGAATAAGTTGAGCTTTAGATTTCGCTTGAATGCAGCTTGAACAATTTCGCCATCTAGTGTTGTACGAGCCAAACTCAGGAGGCTTCACCGCCAGGCATCCAGAGGAAACATCGTTATGTTGTTACACCAGCCTCAAAGTACCTTTAAAAGGAAAGTGAGAACAAGGGGACGATATTTTCTTGTTCCAGGGTGTGTGATGTCTGCAAGGTTAAAGCCACTGAAGGTCCAAAACAAATACACACTAGAGTTTTATTGTGAAGGTTTCCTCTCGATAAAATCTTTTATTTGCTTTAATGACCTTGCTGCCGTTCGTAATAATCAAAATAAATGTGTCACTCATTCCTTCAGGAACAAAGAAACTACTTTCCTCTTCCTGCCTCTGTGAAGGGGTGGAAACTGGAAATGGAAGAAACGGTACAGTACCGGTGTAAACATCACACCTTTCAAAACAGGACACAATGAAAAATACATATAATCAATCAATCAGTCGACGTATTAGAGTTAGCAACACACTGACACAGGCAGAGAGTAAATATACACTAATGCTGAAAGTCAATGTTAAAAAACAGCAACAGTTTCTTATTTTCATCATAATTTTGCTTCCAAGCCAACAGTCACTTTCATTACTATTTTAAAGTGAATGAAACGTGACTCACATCTGTCTCAGTCAAATACCGTCTAAATACTATATTCAGTTTATTTTGAAACTATTTGCATTGCTTGGTCGTGCATTACAGTCTTTAGGCCCAAACGCGCTGAGAGTGAAACAGTAAAATCACTGGAGTGGGCTATGGAGGAAATGAGTGTGTTAACAGCAACGACCACAGTCTCCACGCGTCACAAGCCAACCTGAGCATGTGTATGAGCTACGGAGCCGTGGTGTCATTTAACGAAAAGAAATCATCACGTCGTTCAGTGAGACAGGACAGAACAAGGTTCAGCTTTTATTCCTTCCTGCTGGTTCAGATCTGCTCTGCGCCAGTAACAACATCATTAACGACAAACAAGGCAGAAATATTATACAGAAATGAAAATGTGGAAATATGAGCTTTACAGCAGTTTTAGTGTGTTTGTTGAGTTTCAGTGTAGGATTTAAACATGATAACTCTCTTAATATACAGATACGACTTCAGTGTGAAAGTACAGCAGGTGTTATTGTGTAAGCTTCAATAAAGTTCCTTTAATACGCGATAGGTTTTCCTACACAGTTAGCTTCTCTGCACTCGGCCCCAGTAGAACCGAACTAATAATAACACCAAATATACACAACCTATAAGGCTTTGACCCATGAAATCACAGCTCACATGCAGAATCTAAGTAGACCACGTTACGCACACACACAAGCAGGAGACACGGGCAGCATGCGTCACTTTCTCACATACAAACACCAACTCGCCGCTGCAGGGAACTGTTGAGGCAGCGCAAACCACCGAGCTCGAGCAGGTTAAAGGTCGACCACCGCTTCTGCTATAAATAACATTCTTTCCTGCCCAAAGTGTGAGTCACACGAGGCTGGTTCTCCAGAAGTTCAGAGTTTAACCCCTGTCCCAGCCTTAATTTGAATGCGTAGTTTAAATGTGGGTTTTAATCATTGCTCTTCTGTGTTTGACTGTTAAAAATAGAAGCTTTCAACGTCTTGTCTGATCTGTTAAACTATGATACACTCACCATCACGTCATCCATGCTCAGAACTTCAGTTAATATCTGATGACATTTGTGGGTTTGTTTGGGTATTTGACTGTTAACAACCGATTAGCTCACACCCACTCAAATGTCTGATGTCTGACTAAAATTGTAATAAAAGTCTAATCAACTTAACATCCATCTAAATTATGCTACATCACTTAATTATTCATAATAAAAAACATTTAGTACTGATCTAAAGTTTGTTTGAAGGACTGTAGAAAAGGCCAAATAAAAAAATAACTTATTACACAGTTTAACACACGCTGTACACACTGCAGTTTCTGACGACTGGACCTCAGCGGTGCCACCAAAACCGTCCGATCGATAATCAAAGCAACGTTTCTACGACTAGAGTAATAACTAGCATTAAATATTGTGTTGTTTCTGGACTAGCGGGATCTTCCGGCTCGTAATACACACAACCAGCAGCGTTGGATCGGCTCTGTGGAGGCTCTGTTCCCGGAGGGTACGGTGCTGAGCAGCTGGGTCAGACCCAGAGCCACTGGACCTTCATCAAAGCAGCGGAGACGCCGGGTCCCAATCAGTCTGGGCACAAACACACAAGACACACAGTTAGACGGTCGGCCTGGCATCAGGACCAGCTGAAGGTTTCCACATTTCATTTGTCCTTCGTCATCCGTCGCCGCGTTGGGCTGCGACACCCTTTTCCTGACAGGGCCCTGAGATTTCAGCAGCGAAGGGAAAAGCAGTTGATTGAGTCTTCAAACCATGTGCAAACACAGTCCAAGAGTCCTGCTGTCAGAAGATGTGATCCCATCACATTAGTGGGGGTTTGAACAGAACATTTGATCTTAAATGAAATGTAACTAATAATACAGGTATTTCCCATACTTTTGATAATTAGGTCTGGTCTACAGCTGTGAGGCTATAATGCTGATGTCAGCACTGAATGCACTGCATGTCAGGCAGAAATTCACTCAACCAAGACATCAAGCATCTTAACAATGTGATGTATCCCCCATAAAAGACACATAAGCAGTAAGAGCAACCGCTCTGTTGGAGCAGGGGGAACCAGCCTGGAGAGTTTCTATGTTTATACTATATATTAACACAAAGGTCTGAAAACGCCACACGCACGAATTAGCGAAACCCTGCAGGAATCCCAGCTCAGCAAGGCGCCTGCCACAGTCAAACATGTGGCAACAACGTGAGTGACAGAGGCTGGAAAACGAGCCTGAAATATGAAAACTGCGCCTGATTGGATTAAATTCGCAACCAGCAGGTGTCACCATCATGGTAACGTCTCTGTGCTGCTTGTTTCACGCTGGAGGCTCACGGGGTTAAATCCTCCTCCCTCTAATCTCTCGGGAACAATGAGAGTTGTCCTGAGCTCTACCCTCCTGATTCCGAGGGCGACTGCATTTGTGTGCTGGACCGGATGAGGTCCCTCCCCGGCACTTCCTGCGGTGCGGCCCGATGAAATGTGCCACTGAAAACATTTACTTTCATGAGTAAACGCTTCTCATCTGCGGTCGGCGTCGCCACACTTCATGGGAACGCGGACGCAAATAGAGCAGCAGCGCTTTACTGGAAGAGCCTCCGACGGCTTCTCAGCCGTGGTTGAGGCACAATGAGGCCAAATTCCACCCACGGATTCAGGGGTGAACCACAGATGCCATTTTGTGGCTTTGTGGCAGTTCGACTTCAGCCACAGAGATCAGTGTTTGACCCACTCACAGCGGCTCCTCTGCAGCCGAGACAAAAATAAAGCAGACTGTTGGCAAACGTGGCGGGAAGTCTCCAACCGTTACTGTATGAATCCAGCCTGTGAAGAGAGTATGATGCAGCTAAGGAGGCTTGATGTGAGTCACGTCACAATAAAAGCCTGTTGGCACGTTCACATCATTTCCACAGTGTCCGTACAGTCAAGTGTGAGAGGGGGTGTTGTTATCAACTTGGCAGCCTTTCAACTTTGGGCTCTGCTTCCTCGCCGCCGCCCCCCATCCTGTCCGTCTCCCCCACGGTGCATGAGGATTAGACTAAGAAAGAGACGCTTTTCTTCTGGCTGCTAACTCCAGACAATCGGCACAACCACTTGTTATTCTGCTCAGGACCCGCAGAGCTGGAAAACGCTGAAGACTTTCAAGCATGTGGAAAGTTTCCGGCGAAGGATCTATTTTTGTAGAGACCCAGCTTCAATCTCAAGACACAACACTGTCAGTCACATGCGAACGCAGCTTTAAACACAAGACAGACAGTAAATCAATGGTTTCGTGTTGTGTGTGGCCCATGTGGAAAGTTGGTTTTGGACGAGATAAGGTGACAAGGAATGAAGACGATGTGTCAGTGGTTTGCGACCTGACATCTGGAACATGTGAGCACAGTTTGTGCTCATCAGGCAAGAAAACAAAGATGAGGAGGAGCTGGAGGAAACACATCAGTCTTTGCTTGAGCCTCTGATAAGGAAACGCTTTGTTCCCCAACGGTTCGACTGCGTAGAAACACTTTTTGTGTCCTTATTAACTTATGGAACAAACAAGTCGCGTCTTAAAGCTAGATTCTATTTGCCAAACGTGAAGCAGTCGTGGGACAAGCCTGACCTTGACACACGGGGGCCCACTTTTGTTTTTCTTCCTTTTGTCTGGCCGGCAGCATGTCGGCCAAGGCTTCTGGCTCCGCTGATAAATGTGCGTTTCCCTGCCTCTCCTCTGTGGGCACAAAAGTGATGCCAGGGAAGAACTGGGCAGACGTCCACGTGCCGCTCTACACCGATGGCACCACACCCAGAGCAAAGAGGAAAAGGTGAGGGAGTCACAGGAGGCGCGTAGGTGATACGTTACCGAGCTGACGCCGTGTCTGTTTTTCACATCCCTAGAATTAGAGTCTGTTTGACCCGATGAATGCAGTCGCTCGTCTTTTCAGATTTAAACTGACCTTGGAGTCGAGCTACTGTATCTGTTGGCTGCTCTGCTGTGTCAGGGCCCATTGAAAACCAGGATGTGTTGCGCTTATGTAACCAGAGGAAATATGAACACTTCATCATAATCGCTACAATGGACAGAAGCTCTCCAAACTTGGCCAGAGCAGCAGGCCACGAACACAAACAGTGCAACTCAACTCCGCCAGACCAACCAAAGAATGGCAGACACCGTGTAATTTTAAAGGCTTGGCTTGTTTTCACAGATGTCGTTGCCAGTTTTCTCTCTACGCCAGTGACCTTGAAGGGTACAAACCATATTTAGACACGATCACAACGAGAAATGTCAGTGTCACGCTGGGATTTTCTGTTTTACAGTCTGCTTGCACTTCGATAAAAAGCCTCCGGAACGAGCAGCGCGGCTCTGGGACTCACCGTCGACGCAGACGAAGCACTTGCAGAGGCACACACACAGACAGAGCAGCAGAACCGCCGCCACGCCGCACACCGACAGGAGGATGACCATGGCTGGACCCACTGTGGCAGACACACACACACACACACAAGGTTGACAGATGGAAGTCACACGACATCTGGACCAAACATGTCAGATGATGTCGCTACAGAAATAACATCCCTCGCATGTATAAATATTGTTTCCCGTACACGGAGACATTACGGGATTCGAGACCCCATCAAAGCAGCCATAATTACCCAGGACTAGAATAACAGAGCGCACGCGTGGGCCCAGCAGCTTTGTTTGTATGGAAACACAGTTGATAGTTGAATGGCAGCATTAGCTCAATCGCTGCTGACGTTTAAATGCTTCAGGTGTCAAATTCATGAGCACCAGATAGTTTGCAGTGTGATATTTCCCAAAACCTCAGACTTTAATAGGTGCTTGGGTCTAAAAAACACTTCAACTAAAATGTCACTTTTCTGGATCGAACCTGGTTGTTTTGATCGTTTAGATGATTCTGGGTCCGTGACCCATGTCTATACAGAGTCAGAAACAGCTGCCAAGTGCTGCTTTTAAGGGTGTTTCTGGAGAGGGAAAGGGAATCAAACGCGTCGAGGCTTGTTTTATATTAACTATGCATGTTTCAAATACCAAATTACAGCTTGGTAATTTCTGCTGCTGTCTCCCGTTCAAAGCGTTTTCTATTCATTCTCAACGTATAAATCGGCTCCTCACTGTTTGCGTAGAGGGACACTGCCAGAGGTTTGTCCAAACCCCTGTGGTGCACGACGCACTTGACGTACAGGTCGCTGAGCAGCCCCGACTGGTAGAGCAGCGTGCTCGTCACTATGGTCGTGCCGTCGCCCTGAGGGTACTCGGACGAAATGGGCGGCCCGAGGGTCCGATTGTCTCCTCCGACGTTCCACGTGATCTCTGCCGCGGGGCGAGACTGGGCCGTGCAGTTGGCCTCCGTGACTCCAGAAGGCGAGGTCACAGAGGTCACCTCAGGTTTGGGTAAAACTGGAGAAAGAAAGATTGACTTTATTTCTACTTTCATGTGAAGCATAATAAACTCACATTTTTCTATTTTTATACCAGCAGCGTCTGATAATCGTTCGCTTCATCATGGAGACGTCACCTGTCACAAGCAAACAGTGACACGTCTTGAAACCTACCCCAGACAGACAACATACTGTAGGCAGAGCAGCTTTACTGACTCTGGCTGTTTGTGCGTCTGGGTCTTTTGCTGCATTAGCTCCGACAAAAGCGACGCTTGTTTAGCAGAGCAAGGAGGACATTCACACACCTACACTGAGGCCTTGTGTCTGGGGAAACAGAGGGCCACTCATCCGCTCGGCCTTCGCCAGGACTAATCACCCCGCTGGCTCAGCGACGCCCCCCCTCTGCTGACATTATCACTCATAAAACAGCCGAGGCCACAGAGGAAAAACACTCCACTGCTGGGATATTAGCCTCTCTTGTGTACCGCTGTGATTTACACCTCTCTGGCACAGTTCTAGGACAGAGGACGGGGTTAAGTGCTTGGAAGAGACCCCTAGAACTGTCTCCACTGGTGGTCACAACAGAAGTTTAATGATCCACTCCAGCAACTCTCACCTCAAGCAGCACTTCCCTTTCCTGAGCTAATCCTAGGACACACGCAGACAGTGCCACGTACCTCCCAGCCAGCAGCTCCAGGCCGAACGGTGCCTTTCTCTCCACTTCCACCAATAAAGGAAAAGCTTTTCTTCTGTGGTCAGACTCACCATAGACAGAGAGGCAGGCGGTGGCGCTTCTCTTGCCTCCTGGGTAGGTGTGAAACTCACAGGTGTAGCAGGCCTCGTCCTCCGTCCGGACCGACCCGATGGTCAGCTGGCTGTCGTCCAGAGTCCGGCTCAGACCAACGCGATCTCTGAACAGGTCGTGCACTTTGTGGTGGCCTCGCTTGGTGTAGGAGGCCAACAGGGTGGTGTCGCCCTGCTCAGCTGTCTTCCTCCACAGCACCTGCTCCACATTCTCAGGGAGGCTGTACCAGCACGACAGGGTAACGGACTTTCCACCTACGGCCGTCTTGTTGCCCTCCAGGTGCACTTTACCTGGGACAAGGAAAAGCTCATTTATCTTCTGCTGCCAACTCAAGGTACCAACCAAAGCTTCTGACAGATCCCACTCACCGGTGACTGTGACGCACGTCCGGTTTCTCTGCTGACCTGTGGGGAAAACATCAAAGACGCAGCTGTAGCAGCCCTCGTGTTCAGGCCTCAGCTTCCTGATGGTGATGGAGCTGGCTGTGTTGTGGTGGGCGGTGAGCTCCACGCTGGCGTCGCGATGGCTGACGCGGACGGGCTCGCTCTGCTCGTACGATAAAAGCGGCTTGTGCTTGTGCAGCCATCGGACCTGATGGAGAGTGGCATCAGCGGCCAAGGTGACGTTGCAGCCGATCGTGAGGGGCTGACCTGCCTCCGCGATGACACTGGGAACGGCAATAACGTTCGCTGACGGATGACAGACGCAAGAGGCCGAGAGTCAAAGAGTGTCCACACAGACTATTAACCTTTCAGACCAAAGTTTTAATAAAGCAATTTTCACCTAAAATGTCATCATGTCATGCATGAACATAATCTTCATGACCTTTATGGCGAAGTTAAAGCAAAATGTATTGTGGTAAAATTATAACATAGCTCAACAGGCAGATATTTTAACATATTTTAGCTTTTATTTTGATAAGCTGATGAAGACACAGTCCATTTAATGAAGCAGCAAACACACCGTGCGACCGGGAGACGACCACCCAGAGCAGCAGACACAGGGGGAGGGTAGACGCACACATCGCACACCGAAGCTACCAACTCACTCCCTGACCGAGTAAAACATCCAGGCTGCAGCTGCAAAAACACACACACACACACACACACAGGTTCAACCACAACCTGAAGCACTGAACAAGCAACAAGCAACCAATCAAGCGTGACCCACGCGGCTGAGACGGAGACGCTGTGTACGTACCTCTGTCGGCTGGACAGTGTTTGAGCTGTTGGGCTGCTGCTGGTCAGCACAGTCACATCTTATGCAGAACTGTCTGCTGTGATGGGAAACATGAGGTCAGAGGTTTACAGAAGCAGTGACAGCATCGCCTGAGCAGCGGGACATTACACTCTCACACTTTGGGTCGTTTCTGAATCTGCTGCTTCGATTGCATCCCTGTAAGTTGTTGTTGCCTGGTAATGCAACCTGTGAGCGTCAACACAAACAGCTCCTGCGTATGGAAACACCACCTGGGGGCTAATCGTGGTTTTATGTGTGAATCCCCAGGACGCGTGCTGCTCCTCTAATCACATAATCGCCTGAAGGAATGACAAGCTGCCACTTTGTCGTCTAGACGGCGCCAAACCCTCAGATTTCTCAACCGATACCTGAAATCCAACCTTGAGGAAACCACAGCGGCCTGATGGTGACGCAAGAAGGGACGAGGTGATACTACAGTGATGGAGTCATGCATGAGTTCATACTGTATGTACTGTACGTGTGTGTGTGTGTGTGTGTGTGTGTGTGAATCTACTCAGTTCAGAGCTCGGCATCCTAGTGGAAACAGCAGGGATCAGCCAGTAACCTGCCTTTGATCAAGCTCCACATGTGAACGAAGGTGGACTTGCTGAGAAACACAAACCCAGCTAAACCACAAGACAGGGCAGGTCTAGGCCTTTATGGGCGTTGTTGCTCTTTTACAGCACAAAACATCTGGATTCAAACAAGCAGCCTGCTCCTGTTGGGCAACGAACCTCTTATCCACCACAAAAATGCTGCTCATGCCTGACAGCAGCCTGGTGTAAAGGCCACAACAATGTGTGTCAATCAATCAAATGCTGCCTTTTAATTTTACTCTCCAACATAAACAGCTATAAAAAGAACTTTGACTGGTTGTGCTTTAATTGTTTTTAGCGATCTGGACATTCTTCTGGGTCGAAGGCTTTAAAAGCAGGTTCACCCTAATTGGGAGACGTTGATGTGCAGCGACGGAGTGAAACCAGGCTTAGTTAACCCTACAGCCAGATGTGCCCCGAACATGTTGGCCACAGCTGCTTCAGTCTCAGCAGGCAGATGTTTTATGAAAACTAAAAACTAAAGCATGGCTGCATTTACAACACGCCAAGAAACAAGCTGTGTGGATATAAATCTGTGCAGGAAAAATCATTTTAGATTAAACTGATCTATGGCAAAATAATAAGAGACACAAATACTTTACTCTATGGCTTTAAATTATGTGGTGGCAACGTTAATTAAGTTAATTACATGAAGTAATATTTAAATCCTAACTAGATAGTTTGTAAAAACCAGTTGTTGATCAACTAGAGAAGAACAAACAAGTAGGAAAAGTTGAAGGTTACTCACATCCCTGGACTAAACGCGCTCGCATCAGCTCCAAACTACAGAGAACTGTTCCAGCCAAAGTCAGCGCGTTGACTGAGTTAAGGCTTCATGGCACAGACCCGCTGGCAGGTGATGCAGGCTCTCGGTCCTGGAGATGCTCGCGGCGCTGCAGGTCTTATTGAAGTGGCGCAGACTGATCCATGGACCAGGTTAAACCCGCAGCGAGCGGCGTCGCCTTCCTGCGGCTTCGTTCGAGCCTCTGGCGTCGGACTGCGCCTCAGACGTCTGGACCCACAGCGGCCTCCTGTGGCCGCGATGCGCAAGTGCTGCTGAAATCCCGCAGGGATCCAGACGCTGCTCAGTAAATCACTGCAGGCGCAACTGACTCGAAACATGTAATTAGTTTCAGTTCAGTGTAGTTATTTTCGCTTTTCACTGCATTTTCGTCTGTTGTGCTGTTTGTCTTTTCATCGGTCTCAGCTCAGACAATAGTTTTCGGTAAAGTTTCATAGTTCGGACAAACACAGTAGGTCCGATGTGTATAATAATATGTATCTACAAGCATGGACGACAACTTTCATGTTGTGATCACATCTGGATGGAAGTTTATTAGAGTCATAATTCAGATGGCAATTCTTTAACAAAAAGTCTCTATTTCTTTAATTAAAGGTTTCAAAAAAATGTTTAATGCACTGCATTTCATATTCTCGTGCTTTGGGGGTGTCTTCGTTCAAATGGCAATTAATTTAGCTATTTCAAAATCAATGTGCTAGTTGGTCATGTAGTTCGATGAGGCATTTTACATTTGGCAAATCAGTATCAAAAGTGACACATTAAAAAATTAAGTAAAACCTTAATCTATTCCATTTCGTATTATCATTTTTTTTTATTCAAATGTAATTTGAAAATGCTTCTTAAAGTTCTATACACCTGAGCAGCTGACAATATACTTATATACTGACAATATATATATTATATTTAGAAATAAAGTGGAAAAAATAATTTAAACGAAAATGTAGCCTGTAAACACACAAGAAATAATGTTTGTTCTGCTTCTTGTGAAATGTAACAACTTGATCATCTGCTTGAATCTTCATATCTTCAGATGGTTATTGTTTGATTTAGTTGTTTCTCTGGATCCTTCAGGAGAATAAATAATTTTGTTTTTCTTCGTCACTTAACTTAAAAATTTCTACTGACTGGTCCTGAAATGAAAGACATTGAGCAATTGAATGATATGAATGTGTCATATTATTCAATGTTTGACAAACAAAAATAAATCAATGACACAATGGGCTGAACTACTGACCTGTTCCTGTGTCTGCTTATGAACTCAACAGTCAGGACTGCAGCAACGCAACCACACACAACAATGGCTTTAAAAATCCCAAATACATTTACACCTATTTCAGAAAGAGAAAACACTGTTAAAGTCTTACAGCAAAAAAAAAACTCATACAGCAAATCAAAAACCAAACTATAGAGTAAATTATGCAGCCAGTAACTTACTGACGCTGCTGTATTTAGAGAAAAATCTAAAAGTGTGTGAACCAGTGTGTGTGGACGTGTTTCTCACCATCAGGCGTCTGTTTGACCTCAGTCATAGTCAGAAACACCTCTTTCTGAGGACCAGAGCCGACTCTCACTGCACATCCAACCTGTGTGCCGTCGCCACGGAGACCAGACAGCACAGCTGTCTTGGTGACGGTGAGTGTGTTGTTGGTGTTGGTGACAGTGACGGTGCTGTAGTTGTAGAAGTAGAGGTGTTGCTGTGTGACAGTCAGTGTTACTGTGGGAGCAGGTCGAGCTGTGACGGAGCAGGACACAACTGACTCTTCAGGAGAGTTGGACTCTCTGACATGGAGAACGGGCTCATGAAGCTCTGTCAACACACACATCACAGAGGGAGGAAGGTCACACACACACACATCACAGAGGGAGGAAGGTCACACACACATCACAGAGGGAGGAAGGTCACACACACACATCACAGAGGGAGGAAGGTCACACACACACACACACATCACAGAGGGAGGAAGGTCACACACACACATCACAGAGGGAGGAAGGTCACACACACACACACACACACACACACACACATCACAGAGGGAGGAGGTCACACACACATCACAGAGGAAGGAGGTCACACACTCATCACATGTTACTGGTCAGGTTGTTACCGTAGAGCTGGAGGCAGGTTGTTGCAGACAGAGATCCTCCGTCGTAGGTGTCAAACACGCAGCGATAGCAGCCTTCATCCTCGTCTGTCACGTTCCTGATAGCGATGGAGCTGTTCTGTAGTCCCTTGTTTATAAACTTCACTTTGTGCGGATCCACTGTTTGCTTGAACAACTTACTGTAAGTTGCCACAATCTTGTCAGGTAAAACTTTCTGCCATGTGACTTGATAAACAAGTTTAGACTCAGGGAGCAAACAGCTGAACTGAGCCTCTTCTCCTACAGCTGCCATCACAGTCTGATGAGTCTGGACCTGAGCTCTGACACCTGGAGAAGCGAGAGAACGTTTAAGTTCATTTAATTCAAGCTGATTTAATCAAAAATGTAAAAAACTATTTAGTGTTTTACCATATGAGACGCTGCAGGTAAAGATCTAAAAGCTACAGACTGAGGGAACAAGTGAAAACCTACAGTAACTACGCTACTGGTTAACTGTTGCTCGTTCTAATGCTAAAAGCAACATCATAACTTAACTATTAAATGTTGGTGGTTCTATTATTAGTTAGATATAAGACATGAAGCTAATATATATATATACATATGTTATACTTGTACAGAATTTGAAAATCCTATGTTTCTTACCTGTGAGAAAAGGTCCAAACACAAGGAGCAGACATGTTACTGTGCTGTTTGCCATTGTTACTGAATGGAAGACGCAGAACAGAGCGTTGACGTGATGAGTACAAGGAGAAAACACTGTGGAAACAACGTACTTCCTTCTGCTTTTTACACTGGATGTGGTGAAAGTCTTTTGCTCCAATGCTCAAAATGAAATGTCAGAAATGAATCAACCTCTGATTTGTAATAAGGGAAGTAACAGTGTTGTACAAGTCAGGGTTCACAGCTGGGGTTTGGTTTACTGATGCCATTAACGCCACAGAATCTGACTGGAGTTTGTTTACATGAAAAACAGTTGTTATCAGTTTACTACATATGAAAAAAAAGATCAGAAGAAGCAACAAATTGATTTAATTAAAAAAAATTACATATAAAAAGACAAATGGGATCACGTCTACAATCAACACATTACAGGTATTAAAAACAACATTAGTGTATGTTTTTTATTTATAGTGTATCTACTGTAAATGTACTGTTACAGGTCAAATCTGTCTCATGTTCACAAGCTGCATATATTCAGATCATCACACACTTCAACAGAAATGAGAAGAAGTTTTAATATATGCTCAGCTTGAGTCAAACAGCTTTCGTGAACACGTTGCTGTGGATGGTTTGCTGCTGCTTCCTGGGTTTTTCTTGATGGACGATCGACACGTGACATGATCTGCCGCGATTTTGATGAAGGGAGTCAGGGTCCGTCTGATAAACACAGACGAAAAAACAGACGTCAGTCAGTTTTCATTCATACTTTGACCATTTGTGACAACGGATGACGTGAACTGGAAGGTGAGAGAGAGCTGAGCAGCTTGGGAGGAGGGAACAGAGCAAAGCAGAGAGAGGACAAACAAGAGGTCTCACTCGCTGAGGTCTTTGTCTGATTTTTGTGGTGTCCTGCTCTTCTTAAGGTTCCTGTGTGATAAAGATGAAACAACCTGTCAGCTCTGAACATTTAGTTAACATGTGAACTGAGTCATAAAACAGCTGATATTACACGTTGTGTATAACTGAAGAGTAAAAATGACCTGATCATGTGCCTTCGCAGGAACATGGCGACTGCAGCTAAAACACCCACCGCCAGAAGGACACACACCACAATGAGGCAGATCTCACCTGTGACAGGACAGACAACTGAGTTACGCTCACAGCTTTGTATGAAACCTCTGCGTCTGCGTTTCAATGAGTTTCTCACCAGGACCAAGCCCAGCAGGCTCATCATCGTGTGGACCGGCCTGCAGCTCTGTGAACAAACACATCACACATCAGCTTCCGTGCGTAAAGTGAGTCCTGGGCCGCTACTGAACCGCCAGCGTGCGGTTCTGAAGGAAGTGCTGAGGACCTTGTCTGGGCAGCTGGAGCAGCTGGGCCTCCGCATCCAGGTGCAGAGCCCGGAGCTGCAGGCAGGTCCTGGCGGACAGCGCTCCCTCCGGGTAGGCGTTGAACAGGCAGCGGTAGCAGCCTTCGTCCTCGCCCGTCACGCTGCTGATGACCAGGGAGCTGTTGTGCAGGCCGCCGCCTGTGATCGCCACCTTCCCTCTGAAGTCTGGGTTCACCCTTTGGCCGAAGTACTTGTTACAGGTGGCGACGTTCTTCTCGCCCTCAGGCAGAAGCTTCTGCCACGTCACTTGCAGAACGTCCTTAGATTCTGTGAGCAAACAGCTGAACCGAGCTTCTTGTCCCACAGCCGCCGTCACCGTCACACGAGTCTGGATGAGAGACGCCGGACGGACGTCTGCAGAGGAAAGAGCTGAACCAGGAGCAGAGGCAGCGTCACAAGCCAAATAATAACACACTCCCCCAGAATAACAGCAGTAATAACACACTCCCCCAGAATAACAGCAGTAATAACACACTCCCCCAGAATAACAGCAGTAATAACACACTCCCCCAGAATAACAGCAGTAATAACACACTCCCCCAGAATAACAGCAGTAATAACACACTCCCCCAGAATAACAGCAGTAATAACACACTCCCCCAGAATAACAGCAGTAATAACACACTCCCCCAGAATAACAGCAGTAATAACACACTCCCCCAGAATAACAGCAGTAATAACACACTCCCCCAGAATAACAGCAGTAATAACACACTCCACCAGTATAACAGCAGTAATAACACACTCCCCCAGTATAACAGCAGTAATAACACACTCCCCCAGAATAACAGCAGTAATAACACACTCCCCCAGAATAACAGCAGTAATAACACACTCCACCAGTATAACAGCAGTAATAACACACTCCCCCAGTATAACAGCAGTAATAACACACTCCCCCAGAATAACAGCAGTAATAACACACTCCCCCAGTATAACAGCAGTAATAACACACTCCCCCAGAATAACAGCAGTAATAACAAACTCCCCCAGTATAACAGCATTAATAACACACTCCCCCAGAATAACAGCAGTAATATTACACTCCACCAGTATAACAGCAATAATAACGCTGATTATTATTATAGACGCCGTCTGATCACTCTCACCTTTGGGAAACGCCGACATTAAAAGCAGACAGAGGAATCCACCGCCGGCCATCATTGCTGCTTGTGCGCCAAAATTCAAACTTAACTGGACTTTATCCAGGTGCGACCAGGTGCGGGCTGCTGTGCGCCGCGGATTGGACGGTGGACGGAGCGACAGCCCATCCGTGGGGTAAACACACCCACAGCCTCTGAGGGATAAGACCGAGTCAGCCTGGTGGTCAGACCGATGCCTGCCTCTAATAAAGCCTCTGTGTTGCTGTAGTAAATAGTAATAACAGCTCATTTTGTGTCGACCCCCGAATCAGCAAAGACTGATTTGAACCACGTTACTTTCACTTTCGCTCTCGATGAGTTTCATTTGTGACAGTTCGGCCCCCTAACCACCAGAGGGCCTCTTGTATCTGGTCTCTTTTCCCTTGTATCTGTTACAAGTATTTGTTATTTGATGTTCCTTGGATCGGTATCTTGTATCTGTATTGAGGTCTGTGAATGTTCTCATTCATCCAGGTCAAGTCTGAAGGTTGAGTCATGGCAACTGGACTTCATCTAGTTAGTAGAAACGTTTCTCCATCTGTCCAGGTGGCTTCTTTAGTCTGTGGGAAGTTGGTGAAGACACTAATTTATCCTCCAGTTGGGTTTCACTTAACACCTGTGAAGAATGGGTTCGTTATGTGAACAGAGGGGGGTGTGAGGGTAGTGAGTAGGTGTGAATCCTCAACTACCGTGACTCCTCCTCCACCATTACAGGGTCGTTAAGTGTCTCCTTTGTAGGGACGTGTGAAGTGGTCTTGATCTTCCTTCATAGTTGAAAGGGCAGCAGGTAGATGGGGGACAAGTTGTGTCTTAGGCCTCCACCTCTGTTGAGAGAGGGGCTGCTTACCTGTGCATGTAAAGCTTCTCTGACGCCTCGTTCAAACCACCTGTCTTCTCTGTCCAGAATGTGAACGTTGTTGTCTTCAGTGGCCTTTGTCTTTTAAGTGGAGATACACGGCAGATACTGGTCCTGATGTGTTGTTCCTCCTATGCTGGTTCACCCTCTTGTGTAATGGCTGTTTGGTTTCACCAATGTATAGTTCAGAGACTCTTCACTGCATTGAACTGCACATACTATGTTACTCCTCTTATGTTTTGGTGTCGGGTCCTTTGGATGCACAAGCTTCTGTCTCCAAGCAATTGCAATTGGGTCCTTCCCTCGTCAGATTGTTAGTGTGGGCACAGACTCCAGGTTGAGCAGCCCCTTTTGTTGTATTCTAGTCTTGTGATTAGGGTGTAGGCTCTCGGTTGAGCAACCCTTTAGTTAGTTTGGCGTCATCGAGTAGCGATTAATGGTAGTACCAGGGGCTCAGGCTCTCCTACCCCTGGTACTCTAGTTAGTTTGTTGTAACATCATTGGTAGATTCCTTTGAAGGTCGACATCAGATCATTGTTTTAGTCAAAGTAAAAGCTGTTTAGTATCTTATGTACATGAAGGCTATGAATCGTATGTCCACTAAAAATCTACATGTAGAATAATCTGTGATGAACATGTCACGTGTAAGTAAAAGCATATTTGAGCTGCTTTAAAGGTAGAAACGTGGCTTTGGCCAAAGTCATACACGTAGAAATATAAACATTTATATCTACAAGTTTATTGAAGCAAAATTACAGAGAAGGAATGAAAATGTTTTAGTTTAATCCATTTATGTTACTCCTCAGTTAACGTGAATAAACAATAGCGTCCAGTGGCCATATGGAAAACAGCAGCTCAAACTCTTCAGCTGACATTAAATGTTATTTTAAATACAGTAGATAGAATTAATTATATCTCAATACTGAATATGCAGAAACAGCAGAACCAAGCATGTGCTCAGGTTCTTCAGTGGAGCCGTGGACACAGTGTTGATGCCGTTTATCTCTGGTCAGACTGTGGCTTCATCAGCAGCAACGTCTCCAACGTCGTCAGTCTCTGAGGAGTTTGGGCTCTTACTTTGTTGGATTTCCTCAAATTTAGTCTGTTTCTTGTTGTGATTCTTCTGCTTAATCAAACGCAGTTCAGTCCTAAAGAGGAAAACAAATAGTACGTTACATCATAAATACTATTATCAAATAATAACTAATAAACAATATATATATATAGTTATATAGATGGTATGTTGCAGGATAAATATTCTATTTATAATTAATGTCATGTTAAATGTGCAATGTGTCTTACTCAGGTGGAGGCTCTTCAGTTTTAGTTGTATTCATCTTCATCTTCTTTGACAAACTGATGATTCAAGAGCAGTTAGAAACAAACATTGATCATTTCTCACCAGCTGATAAACAGCAACACGGGAAGTGATTTACAGAAATACCTCTTCCTGTGTCTTAGTATGAGCAGGACGACGACGACTGCAGCGAGACATCCACAGGACACTGCAACCGACACACAGCAGCCAACGTCGTCACTTCTTACACTTATGAAGCAAAGCGTGATTTATCTGAAACTCAACTTACGCAGATATTTGTTTTGTTGATCTGATGACCTGGATTTTCTGACAAACACTAGAAAGAGAAGCTGAACCATCAGACTGATGGAGAATCTGAAAGTGTGTGAACCAGTGTGTGTGGACGTGTTTCTCACCATCAGGCGTCTGTTTGACCTCAGTCATAGTCAGAAACACCTCTTTCTGAGGACCAGAGCCGACTCTCACTGCACATCCAACCTGTGTGCCGTCGCCACGGAGACCAGACAGCACCACCACGGTGCTGACGGTGACTGTGTTGTTGCTGTTGACAACAGTGACGGTGCTGGAGTTGTAGAAGTAGAGGTGTTGCTGTGTGACAGTCAGTGTTACTGTGGGAGCAGGTCGAGCTGTGACGGAGCAGGACACAACTGACTCTTCAGGAGAGTTGGACTCTCTGACATGGAGAACGGGCTCATGAAGCTCTGTCAACACACACATCACAGAGGGAGGAAGGTCACACACACACATCACAGAGGGAGGAAGGTCACACACACACACACACACATCACAGAGGGAGGAAGGTCACACACACACATCACAGAGGGAGGAAGGTCACACACACATCATGTTACTGGTCAGGTTGTTACCGTAGAGCTGGAGGCAGGTTGTTGCAGACAGAAAACCTTCATCGTAGGTGTCAAACACGCAGCGATAGCAGCCTTCGTCCTCGTCTGTCACGTTCCTGATAGCGATGGAGCTGTTCTGTAGTCCAACACCTCTAAACTCCACTTCGTCTCTAAAGTCAGGATCCAGTGTTTGACTCATGTTGTTGCAGGTTGTGAGGTTCTTGTCATAATCAGGTAAAACTTTCTGCCACGTGACTTGATAAACTTCTCCAGACTCAGTGAGCAAACAGCTGAACTGAGCCTCTTGTCCTACAGCTGCCATCACAGTCTGATGAGTCTGTATTAGAGACGTTAGACCTGCAGGCAGTGAACATAAACTGTAAACCTTGACCAACACACACACACTGTTTCATGTCTTTCTTACCTTTCTGACAGGCTCCCAGCACAATAAGAGAATAAATCACCGCACACTTCGCCATCTTCACTTCATGTGTTCAAAGTCAAACTGTCAGTGTAGGTCTGCTGGTGTAAACACATGCCAGCAGCTTCCTGGTAAGATGATCTCTGTGGCGCTAAACAAGCTCTCATTCAGCAACAGCGTAGCACACGCAGGCAAATAAAACATGCTTAGCTTGAAAAATATGATCGATTACCTGATATTTTACATTTCAGATACATTACAGAGCAAATTCCACAGCTGCTGCGTGACTTTAACATAGTGTAGCATCACTATAGCAACAACACTTATCGAGTGTTAGGAGCTGAAATGTATCTGTTCATATATTATTGTGTCAACAGGACTAACACAACCAATAACAACACAATGAGCAAAGTCAGACATGTGACAGCAGTTGACCTGAAATTAGAAAAAGTAAACGGAAATGAACACAACTCTGTGACGTGTGTTTGCAATGTGAGTCAGGAAACGTGTAATAAGGATGAGATTCACCTTCCTTCCCCACACGTCTGTGGAAAAGCTTTGTGTGTAGAAGGATGAAAGGCTGATACGTCAGTAATCTTCATGTGAGCGTGACTCGTGCAACAGGTGACGTGATGAATCCCTGCTCTGATAACTGTGGAGTCGTTCCTCTGCCCAGTGTGTTTTAGTGGGATCATAATTCTGCTGCAGTTGTTGCCATTGTGGTTCTGATTCTGTCTGACCCATTCTGGTGCACGACGCTGTGAAAGGCGCAGCAAAATTAAAGTTCCTAGATGGCACAGGACGAGCTACATTACTGAGCACGGTGTCATTGGAAAGGAAATGTCTACTAGCTTCAAAGAAAAGACAGAAGCTGTTGTACTGAAGCAAATTTACAGTCACAACATTTCTTAACAGAGAAGATCCAAATCTACATTTGAGGTGAATAAAATGAACTTGCAGTTGCTTTTATAAGCTTTTCCAGAAAAAGGAGAACAATGAAAATCCAACTTTTCATAGTTTTTATTAAAACACTTTGTATAAAACCAAATTTCTTATTTACACAACGGTAAGATTTAAGCCTCCTTGCTGGTGAGGGTCACAGCTTTAGGTCAAGTGACTGATTTCTTCTGAGGTGATCTGCTCTGAGAACGAAGAGGCTCTGGTCCTACAAAAGCATTACATTTTCACATGTAAGATTAAATATTAAAACGGAGTAAACAACAATAATAATTAATACAGAGTTATTGTCACTGTTGAGCAGTGCAGTTTGTAATAAACATTAATCTGCAAGAAAGAATTACCTTTTTCCTATTTTTCCTTTTAACCAGAACAGAGATGACAGCAGCAACACAAGCACAGATCATCACTGGCAACACAACCATCAAAGCTTTTACTGAAATAAAACAAACATGATGATACAGTCATTTATAAAAGACAAACACAGTGAAGGTAAATACTGACAGAGACCATCTGAACAGTAACTTACTGATGCTGTGTTTAGATCCAGGTTCCTCATCAGACCCTGAAAAGAGAAGCTGAACCATCAGACTGATGGAGAATCTAAAAGTGTGTGAACCAGTGTGTGTGGACGTGTTTCTCACCATCAGGCGTCTGTTTGACCTCAGTCATAGTCAGAAACACCTCTTTCTGAGGACCAGAGCCGACTCTCACTGCACATCCAACCTGTGTGCCGTCGCCACGGAGACCAGACAGCACAGCCGTCTTGGTGACGGTGAGTGTGTTGTTGGTGTTGGTGACAGTGACGGTGCTGTAGTTGTAGAAGTAGAGGTGTTGCTGTGTGACAGTCAGTGTTACTGTGGGAGCAGGTCGAGCTGTGACGGAGCAGGACACAACTGACTCTTCAGGAGAGTTGGACTCTCTGACATGGAGAACGGGCTCATGAAGCTCTGTCAACACACACATCACAGAGGGAGGAAGGTCACACACACACACATCACAGAGGGAGGAAGGTCACACACACACACACACACACACACATCACAGAGGGAGGAAGGTCACACACACACATCACAGAGGGAGGAAGGTCACACACACACACATCGCAGAGGGAGGAAGGTCACACACACATCACAGAGGGAGGAAGGTCACACACACACACACACACATCACAGAGGGAGGAAGGTCACACACACACACACACACACACACACATCACAGAGGGAGGAAGGTCACACACACATCACAGAGGGAGGAAGGTCACACACACACACACATCACAGAGGGAGGAAGGTCACACACACACACACACACACATCACAGAGGGAGGAAGGTCACACACACACATCACAGAGGGAGGAAGGTCACACACACACACATCGCAGAGGGAGGAAGGTCACACACATCACAGAGGGAGGAAGGTCACACACACACACACACACATCACAGAGGGAGGAAGGTCACACACACACACACGCACACACACACACACATCACAGAGGGAGGAAGGTCACACACACACACACACACATCACAGAGGGAGAGAGGTCACACACACACACACACATCACAGAGGGAGGAAGGTCACACACACACATCACAGTAGAATCGTGTTTTCGTCAGGTTCTCACCGTAGACTTGGAGGCAGGTCCTTCCTCTCAGAGAACCATCAGGGTAGGTGATAAACAGACACAGATAACAGCCTTCATCCTGCTCTGTTATGTTTCTGATGACGATGGAGCTGTTCTGTAGTTCAGTCACTATAAACTTCACTTTATCTTTAAAGTCTGGATCCACTCTTTGACCAAACTTACTGTAAGTTGCCACATTCTTGTCATAATCAGGTAAAACTTTCTGCCACGTGACTTGAACAACTTCTTTAGACTCAGGGAGCAAACAGCTGAACTGAGCCTCTTCTCCTACAGCTGCCATCACAGTCTGATGAGTCTGGACCTGAGCTCTGACACCTGGAGGAACAAGAGACGGAGGAAAGTAGGACTAGTTTACTGTGTAACGGATTAATACAGAGTTTAACTAGTAGCTACATGAAGAAATAGTTGGTAGTTTCCTTAATCACATAATCAACTTCTCACAGAATTAACTTGAAACAAACAAAAGTAATAATAAATAAACATTTCCTGAAAATGAACTAGTCAAAATCAGATCTTTTTAACTGTGGTTTAACGAAAGCATTTAAAAAAAATAATGGAAGTCTGAAAATAAAACCGATGAAAGATTTAGAAGAAACAGTCGGGACCCACACTTTAAAACCTGTCTCTGGTTTTCATTGCTTAATTTGCTGTAATTTTATTTATTACTTTGAGATGTTTTTGTTGTAGCTGTTGATTATTTTATTAATCAGGTATTATTTCATATTTAAATGTATTATAAATTATAAAAGTCTTCAAATGAACAATGTTTTGTGTTAGAAATGTGTGTTTTTAGGAATAGACTCCAACTAAACCCTTGTTTGCATTTTAAAGCTTTTTCCGTCTGGCTTGTTCATTTTTCTCACATGTAGCAGGTAAAGCTGCAGAGCTGAAGAACAGAGGAACAAGAGGCAGAGATCAGTGGGTCGAACCTGCACGTGAGGCCCGGAACCGATCTGACTCGTTACCAACGCGCTGGTTAAAGTATGTGTCGCGTTTCAGTCCTGGCTCCAAGTTATTTCTGTGGCTGTTCTGAGTTTTTCTTGGTTAAACGTGTAACAAGAATTTTGGCACATGCAAAAAATCTGATGAGCTACGACGCACAATAAAAAATAAATACTGCAGTTTAAGTAATGAAACGAAACTCGTTACATCGTTGCAGCTGATGTGTTTCTTACCCTTTAGAAAGACTCCAAACGTGAAAAGTAAACAGTAGATACAGAAAAACATGGTTTGACATCGCTGCTTCACGAAATGATTCAAATTCAAAATCAGCGCCAACAGTTTGTGTTGTATCACGGGTCTGTGACGTCAGCCGTTTCAACCAATGACTCTAGAATCATTTATCAATAAAGTATGTTCCTCCCTCGCAGTGGATCAATCCAGACACAACGTTTAGTTTCACTTTCGTTCCTCCTGTCGGTTGAGCTTCAAGGTCAAAACAATGAGCAACAGGAAGCTTTTATTCATAACAACCTTATTGTGACGGGATCCAGATCCAGATGTGCTCACACCTGGTGGAGATGGTTTAATAAAGCACCTGCTTTAAACTCTCAAGGAGTCTTTTTGAACAAAAGTGACAGATAAACAAAAAACACAAGAGCAGAGATTAAAGTGGGATCATCCAGCTGCTCTGGTTGAATTTATTCTGGACTTGGCTGCACAAAAGCAGGATTAGTCAAACCCAGTCTAGTTGGGTTGTGTCAGCACCTTCATCATGTTAAACACACACCAGTTACATCCTGATCACTGTGGAACTTTTTAACTTTATCTATAAAGTCAGAATTAACTCTTTGATAATAGAAAGTTGTTCTGGTCCTGATCGGGTGAAACGTTTTGCCAGGTAACTTAAAGCATCGTCACACATCACAAATAAATCTTCTGCTTCAGCAGCCGTCACGATGAGTCTGTATTGGACGATGAACCACCAGCTGTGGGGAGGAAGTGAGATGGAGAACGTTAAACCAGTATCTACACTCAGTCACTTCATCAGCTCCACCTGCACAAGTCAACCTCAGCCACACAGACACTAAACGTTAGTTACTGCAGTTTAAACGTCTACATTTGACTTGGATAAGGAATCACTGTGTTTCCATTCAAGTAACTTACTGATGCTGTGTTTAGATCCAGGTTCGTCATCAGACCCTGAAAAGACCCCCCCCCCCCCCCGGTCCTCTCCCTCAACAGTCAGCAGGTGATGATTTACTGATTCTCCAAGTTTACTCGACCCAGAAGGCACCAGACCCATAACGATCATCTGCCGGTTGCTTGGTTCACATTTCTCAAATAAACAATAAATTCACACCTAAACTCGGTCTTGGTTCTGCCTGGTCCATTCTCTGTTGAGTGTGTTTTGGGATTTGTGACAGTAAGCAATAATTTACAAACTAAATGAATACTACGAAAACCAGATAAACTGTCTTTAAAATGCAGCCAGTAAACAACAATAGTTATTGTGTTGATGGCTGCAGGTAATTTTGTGACTAATGTGGGTTTTCGTTGTGTAACTGAAAGATACTAAACGACTTTGCTGCTTGTATCAGACCTGATAAGCTGCGAACTCTTGTACAAAGCAACATGAAATAAAGACGAGGTGAATCTAAACCAAACTACACAGGTTAAATTATTAGACTACAGCTGACGTGTCTCTTACCTTGTGGAAAAACTCCCAGAATTAAAGGTAGACAGTGGATGTAGACGCACATACTGTAGGTGGACATGTTTCAGTAGCTACTGAGTCTAAACCAGCCCAAGTAGTCAGACAAGTGTCTGGGATCTGTTAGTGTAAACGCCCATCTACAGTATAGAACCATGTAAAACCTACAGTGGTTCAAAAGTAACAATCAGTTGATATCAGTGATTTAAAAAAACTGAAATGTTACTGAAAATGTGATTAGTTTCAACCACAGACTCTAAAAGGATTTATTAAAAGCACAAATGTTCACCTTTGCAGTGGAACATTCTACTCCCACAATTCACTGAGAAAACGCTGAACATTTGGATCAAAGACTGAAGTTCAAAGTGGCGAACTGGACATTTACTGTATTGTCGACCCAGCGAGTGGTTAGTGTGGGGCTGGTGCAATCAGCCCCAGGGAACTATGGGTAATAGGCCATGTAAATAGTTCTGTGTGTAAAGTGTTTAATGTGCATGGTTTATGTAAATGTGTTGTGTTTTTGTTTGGGTTTGGTTATGTGGGATGTGTGTGTAGGAGTAATCCCCCCCAAGCTAAAGCTCAACTACATCTGTTGTTGGAGATAGTTGTGAGAAAAGGCAGAAGCTGTCTCGTCTTGTTTTAAGAGGCTTGAAACACTTGGGGCCATGCTGTCTATGGACAAGTGTTCTCTCACCCGTCTGCCATTTCGGATAGTTATCTCTGCATTAGCCTGTTAGCACCTAAACCAGAGGTGCCCACACTTTTTCAGCGTGTGAGCTACTTATAAAGTGACCATGTCAAAATGATCAACCTACTATAAAAATGCTAAACTTATTTATTTATAAATATATTGAGTCTTTATTTGTACAATATGTTGCATTACTGCACGAACCCATATTGAATCAACCTCAGCATCATCAAGGTCGCACGTGAACGTAGCGACTGGCTCCAGTAAAACGTCTTGAAAGCGTTTGTCAAACTCTGACACATTTCTCATCTAGCGTCAAGCTGCGCATGCGTCTTCCGTTGCGTCTCCAGTTCTGACGCAGGTTTTGGAAGTTGCCCAAATCACGTCGCTGCAGTTTTGAGGACAGATGCTGAATTTGTCGTCTGAAAGAATGAACTGAGCTGATCACACTGATCACGTCTTCGTCTTTTCCTTGCAGCTCTACGTTAAGGTCATTCAACATGTTGGTCAGATGGGTTAAAATGCTAAGTCTAGCAGCCGCTGGTCGTCATTTAGTTGGTTGTATTCTGCATGTTTAGCTACACGGAAAAACTCCTTAATCTCCTGATAGAGCTCGAATTTCCCTCGACTAAGCTCAGTGTGTAGCAACAACTCAGAGTGGTCGCAATCAGAGACTTCTCCAGATGCACGAAGTCGCCATGTGGAGATCTGGCATCTTTGTAGGCTGACGCTATGCGACCTACTCACACTACCTTTGCCTTGTTTCTACCTGTTGGTTGTTTTCATGTCTTGTTCGCAGTTTCTCGCTTCTTCAGCCTCTTTCCCAGACGCTACTTCTCCGGATCGTCGCTCATCAACGCCGGCCTTCATCTTCAAGCCTCTACCTGACCGAGTCCTCTGATCCTCGCTCTCCACCTGCTGCTCTACCTGTGAGGGAGTTTTCTGCTGTGAAGGCTCAGGCCAACTCACATTAGTTTACAAGGACTTTCTGAGCGGCCTGTCACGTAACCTACCGCCCGAGAGGAGCTTCAGTCACTGGGCCGACGTCGACCTCACGGACTTGGATTCGCCGCTTTGAGCTTAGTTTTTGCTTGTGGTGCGTTTTTGTGTCCTCTCAGTTGTTTCGCTACATAAAGATCCCGAAGCCTCAGAACCACATTCATCGACGCTCTCGGCGTCTCGTCTGCTTTTCATCCTGGTCCATTCACTGTCGCTGCAGCAGCCCCTGGTTTCCCACCACAGCTCATCCATGAATCCTCACCTCATCGTTGGTTCCCCCTCGTCTCCATTCGGTTCTCTCGCGTTCACAGTGTGTAACCGAGGCCTCTCACCTCCTCATCTGCCCCTTCCTGGTTCTGACTCATCTGTTTTGTAGAGAATCGAAGAGAATCCGCCGACGAGACGTCTTGCAAGTTATTATCTCACTTTATCAACTGATTATTAATAAACGTCATTAAGTCTTGATTCCGCCTGATCCTTAACAAAATTAATACTAAACTCGCATACAGTGATTAAAAATATAAAACCAGTAGAAAATCAAAGCTGCCTTCAGCATTTCTCATCTACAGTCTGACACATGATTAACAAGGTTTACAGTAATATCAGTAACAGTGAATATAAACCAGCAGCAGGTTTGAGGTGTAGTGACCTGGATGAGTGAGGACCTGAGGTTCACAGTAAAAGAAATCTGGAAACTAAAGCTGTGACATAGTGAGATTGTCTGATTTAACATGAACAATAAAGTCTTTCAGGTCATGAAGTTCTCTAACAGCTTCTAGAGGATCCTGGTCCAAGTCTTCTCCTGGTTGATCGCTGTCGTTTGATTCTTTCATCTCTGGATCTGACAGACGTTCATCTTCCTCCGATGCGTTAGAGGTTCGTTTCCTGACCTCTGCTTTCTGAGATGCTGGAGGTGTAGTGGGTTCTGCTTGACCCGTGGCCAAATTAGTGTCCTCTCTAAAATATGTAACAGTTAAACGTCAACTAGGAAAGTGAAGCAGTGACTGAAAATAATTTTTTTTCATATATGCAAAGAAAAGTGAAGCACAGCAAACCTGATGTTCTGCATATTAGTGTCTTCAGGTGTAGATGGAAGCGTCTCAGTGTTTTTCTTATTTCTGAGGGAAAAATATGAACAAACATGTATCAGTTGTCACAAACTGAGACACAGATGATAAAACATGATGAAAAGAACAATAGAAGAAATACCTGAACCAGAAGAAGAAGATCAGTGAACACAAGACAATGAACAAACCAAGCACCAACATCCAAATCCATAACTCTATGAAAATAAGAGAATAGAAAAATGTTGATATAAACATTCAACAGGTGTAAAGTAAAAACAACAACAACATTACAGTAACTTACTGATGCTGTTTTCAGATCCAGGTTCGTCATCAGACCCTGAAAAGAGAAGCTGGACCATCAGACTGATGGAGAATCTAAAAGTGTGTGAACCAGTGTGTGTGGACGTGTTTCTCACCATCAGGCGTCTGTTTGACCTCAGTCATAGTCAGAAACACCTCTTTCTGAGGACCAGAGCCGACTCTCACTGCACATCCAACCTGTGTGCCGTCGCCACGGAGACCAGACAGCACAGCCGTCTTGGTGACGGTGAGTGTGTTGTTGGTGTTGGTGACGGTGCTGTAGTTGTAGAAGTAGAGGTGTTGCTGTGTGACAGTCAGTGTTACTGTGGGAGCAGGTCGAGCTGTGATGGAGCAGGACACAACTGACTCTTCAGGAGAGTTGGACTCTCTGACATGGAGAACGGGCTCATGAAGCTCTGTCAACACACACATCACAGAGGGAGGAAGGTCACACACACACATCACAGAGGGAGGAAGGTCACACACACACACATCACAGAGGGAGGAAGGTCACACACACACACATCACAGAGGGAGGAAGGTCACACACACACATCACAGAGGGAGGAAGGTCACACACACACACACGCACACACACACACACATCACAGAGGGAGGAAGGTCACACACACACATCACAGAGGGAGGAAGGTCACACACACACACACGCACACACACACACACATCACAGAGGGAGGAAGGTCACACACACACACACGCACACACACACACACATCACAGAGGGAGGAAGGTCACACACACACACACACATCACAGAGGGAGGAAGGTCACACACACACACACGCACACACACACACACATCACAGAGGGAGGAAGGTCACACACACACATCACAGAGGGAGGAAGGTCACACACACACACACACACACACACATCACAGTAGAATCGTGTTTTCCTTCGTCAGGTTCTCACCGTAGACTTGGAGGCAGGTCCTTCCTCTCAGAGAACCATCAGGGTAGGTGATAAACAGACACAGATAACAGCCTTCATCCTGCTCTGTTATGTTTCTGATGACGATGGAGCTGTTCTGTAGTTCAGTAACTTTAAACTTTACTTTATGTTCAAAGTCTGGATCCACTCTTTGACCATTAGATTTATAGTTAGTCGCCACATTCTTCTCATAATCAGGTAAAACTTTCTGCCATATGACTTTAACAACTTCTTTAGACTCAGTGAGCAAACAGCTGAACTGAGCCTCTTCTCCTACAGCTGCCATCACAGTCTGATGAGTCTGGACCTGAGCTCTGACACCTGGAGGAACAAGAGACGGAGGAAAGTAGGACTAGTTTACTGTGTAACAGATGAGTATAGAGATAAAGTAGAAGCTACAGTATGTCACAGTTAAAACACTTGAACCCTTTGTGAAAGAAAGACAAACCCACAAATCAACCCTGACTGAAAAGATCTGAAACCAACAAATGAAATAATCTTATTTCCTGGATGTCGGTATTTAAGTTTCCTGGTCTTTGTGTGAGTCTGTGCTTTAAGCCACATATTCTGTGAGTAGTCTGTCAATCAGAATAGAATAGATCTTTATTGTCATTGTCACATGTACAACAACATTTAAAGTGCTCTCCAGTCAGTGCATCATTCGGAGTCAAAATTATTATTAGTATTATTTTGACTGGGTGCTAAAATCACTAAAACAATAATAAATAGGAACAAATATACCTAAAAAGATCATATGCACATACACACCCAGGCGATGCATAAAGGGAATTAACGTGCATTCGTACCCACACATTTGTAGGCTTTTTAGCAGCATTCAGAGGTTATTGCAGTTGGGTAAAAACTGTGCTTGAGTCTATTTGTCTTTGCTTCATATAACCTGAAGGCATTAGTTCAAACAGGGCGTGGCCAGGATGACATGTCTGTTATAATGTGCTGTGTGGGAGCTGTGCAGGTTTTCCATCGTGGGGAGATGGCAGCAACAACCTTTGGAGCGTTTTCCGTATTTTCCGTAGGTATTCTTGCTCCAGGACAGACTCTCCTCTATGTGGACTCCCAGGAAGCAGAAGCCTGACACCCTCTCCACACAGTCCCTGCTGATGAGTAATGGTGGAATGTCTGTCTTTTTCCTCCTGTAGTCTGTTATGAGTTCTTTGGTTTTTGAAGTCTTGAGGAGAAGGTTGTAGGTTGAACATCATGTCGACAGCTGCTCCACCTCATCTCTGTAGACTCGTCCCCGTCAGAAATGAGTCCCACCGTAGTGTCGTGCTTTCCAGTGATGTTGCAGTGATGGACAGAGGTGCAGTCGTGTGTAGAGAGAGTAAAGCAGTGGACTGACAGCCCTGGGGGGAGCCGGTGCTGAGGCTTAGGGCCGTGGATGTGTGGTGGGCTACTCTGACTCTCTGTCTGAGACCAGAGAGGAAGCTGCTGATCCACATGCAGGCTGAATGTGGGAGCCCCAGGTCCTCCAGCTTGTGTAGGATGATGGTCTTGAAAGCCGAGCTGTAAAACACAAAGAGCATCCTCAAGTAGCTGCCCTGCTGCTCCAGGTGTGACAGTGCAGCATGTAGCGCTGTTGCTCTGGCTCCTCTGTGGATCAGTTCGATCTGCAAGCAAACTGGTGGAGGTCGAGTCTTGAGGGAAAAGCTACTGTGATGTGACCATGGACCAGTTTTTCAAAGCACTTCATCACCGCTGGGGTCAGCGCCACTGGTCTGTAGTCGTTGAGGCTGAGATGTGGGGCTTCTTGGGCAGGGGGACTATGGTGGAGGACTTCAGGCAGGGTGGGACAGTGAACTGTGCCAGGGACTGGTTGAAGATCTTTGTGAAGACTCCAGTCCACTGGTCTGCAAGATCCCTCAGCACATCAGGACCAGTCGCCTTCCTCGGGTTGACGGCTCGCAGGGTGTGACTCACCTCATATTGCTCCAGACTGAGGACCGTGCTGCTGTGCACCGTGTGGTGTAGCTGTGCACCGTGTGGTGCAGTGACTTCAAAGCAGGCAAAGAGGATGTTCAGTTCCTCTGCTAATGTGAGGTCACCAGCAGCTTTGAGGTTGGTCCTGTAGTTGGTGAGGTGCTGGACGCTCTGCCACACTGTCGGCTGTTGTTACTGTCCAGCTGGTCCTCAGTCCTCCTCCTGTAGTCTGCTCTGGCCTCTCTGATGCCTCTCTTCCAGTTGGCTGGGGCTGCGCTGTAGAGATCTCTGCTACCGGACCTGTAGGCGTTGTTGCTCTTCCTCAGTAGCTGCTGGACCTCGCGGGTCATCCAGGGCTTCTGGTTGGGACCTGGATGTGTTTGTCCACTGTGACAGCGTCTGTGCAGTTCTTGATGTAGCTCAGTAAACTGAGAGCATCTCCAGGTCCTGATGTTCAGAGACTCCCAGTTGGTTCTGTCAAAGCAGACCAGCAGCTGCTGGAGGCACCGTCTGTCCATGTGGCCACAGTGTTTGTGATGGTGGGAGCCGTAACAGCACAGATGGTCAGACCCAGGTGTGGTCGTGGTCTGGCCCTGTAGCCCAGTTTGATGTTGGAATAGCCCTTGTCCAGAGTCTTCTCTGCCTGGTAGCTCACTTAACAGGCTGGAACTCAGGGAGCTGCCTTTAGTCCGCATAATTCAAACCCCCTGCTGTGATCTGCACAGCGTCAGTACGTGCTCTGCTGGTGGCTAATGCTTGAATGAATGGTGAATTAGCATTAGCTGGTGGTACGAACACAGCCGTGAGCATGACTACAGTAAACTCCCTGAGGAGATAAAGCGCCTGCACTTGGCAGCCAGACCTACGTCCAGTCTAGACCGGATACCAGAGACCGACTATAGTCACCAGCTGTGGTTCACTCTGCTGTAGCCGCAGTCAGCTGCTCGGTCATGGCGCTGCGCAGTGTAGCCTGTTAGCTCGGTAGCAGAATCCTGGATGGATTGTTGCAGCCAGGTCTCTGTGATGAGCAGAACCCACGTATCCCTGACGCAGTTGTTCGTCGCGGTCTGTATCGTCCGTTCATCCATCTTATTCGCCAGGGATCTGTCATTAAATAAGCTGGGAGCGGTGGAGCTGAGTGGCTGCTTCCGTAGCCTGGCTAGCACCAGCTACCGTAGCCTGGCTAGCACCAGCCCTGCGGTCTCGCCTTTTCCTCCTCTCTCTACGCCGCCTGCGCCTCCTTCCTGGGTGATAATCCACTGAGGACTCCTCGCTACTTCCACTGGATCTTGTACAAGCAGATAAACTCGCTTGTTACGCTCTCTTCGTAACATCCTCCGATCTTAACTGCGGTCACTGAGCCTCTGTTCGCATTTCCATGGTCAAATCAGCCGTCAATGGATTTTAAGTGCGAGATTCGTGCGATAATTACGGTAACGGTGTTGCGACCGCTTGGAAGATCCTGAGAGACTGAAACTACAATATAACAGATAGAGCTGATGATAAATGTGATCATGTTACTAATAATATGAATTATAATAGGATACAATTGACTGTGTACGTTTAGAAATATTCACTAATGAAATGCATTAGGAAAACGCACATGACCTCTTTTCCAGATTTAAAATAAATAAAAACCTGTTCCTCTAATTAGTAGATCAACGTTCCTTCATATTACTTCATAGAGTAACTACCACTGAAAGTTTCTAGTTATTTTACTACTGAGTAAAACTGAGATTTATTTCCAGACCAAAAATAATAGCCATAAAAGTTGATATGATACGATAGTTATATAGTTTTTCTTTGTGTTTATTAATTATTCCCATTATGCCAAATAGTCAATATAACATAAACAGCCAAACAGAATAGTAGTATAAGAGACATGGTAATAGGTGAACTAAGTCACTAAATCACCTATTGCATTGGCAAAACTGAACAATATTCTCATAAACAAAACATTAATTCTTTAGTTTGTATTTGTCAATTGGTTTCATAAATTTTGTGATTTTTTTTTAAATCATTAACATAAAAATAAACAAATTTGTGCTTTCAAACAGATACAATGCGACATCAGTTTGGGGTTTTTTAAATCTGGAAAAGAGGTCATGTGCGTTTTCTTAATGGTAAATGGTTTGTATAGCGCTTTTCTACCTATCGGTACTCAAAGCGCTTTGACACTGCGTCACATTCACCCATTCACACACATTCACACACCGGTGGCAGAGCTGCTATGCAGCTTAAGATGACACACCGGGGGCAACTTGGGGTTCAGTGTCTTGCCCAGGGACACTTCGGCACATGACTGGGGGAAGCCAGGAATCGAACCACCGATCCTACGATTGGTGGGCGACAGCTCTACCTCTGAGCCACTGCCGCCCATTTCATTAGTGAATATTTCTAAACGTACACAGTCAATTGTATTCTATTATCATTTACATTATTAGTAACATGATCACATTTATCATCAGCTCTATCTGTTACATTGTAGTTTCAGTCTCTCAGATCTTCCAAGCGGTCGCAACACCGTTACCGTAATTATCGCACGAATCTCGCACTTAAAATCCAGTGACGGCTGATTTGACCATGGAAATGCGAACAGAGGCTCAGTGACCGCAGTCGATCACTGGGAGATCATGTCACTATAAATGTTTTTCGCCAGACCGAATGTACAAAAAACACCCAAACACATCACCAACAACTGTGGGACTTGCTGCCACCTTACTTTCCTGTCATGTGACTGATGAAGTTCATTTTGATTTGCTGAGTCTGCGTCTTCTGTCCCTTTAGTCCAGCTGTGATTTTAAAACCTAGTTTGTTCGTGTGTGTAAATATCTAGTATCAAGTTATTCCTGTGTCCATTGTGGTTTTTTCTCTCTATAGACCCGCTATGTTGTTACATGTATTAGCTCTGATAAACTACATATTGTAGTATGAAACACAATGAAACCAAGACTGAACAACTAACTTCACACCAAACTAAACACGTTAAATTATTACAGCTGATGTGTTTCTTACCTTTTGGAAAGACTCCAAACATGAAAGTAGACAGTAGATAAACAACAACTTTGTTTAACATCATTTCTGCAGATAATGACGCACATCCAAGTCACAAACCTCTAGAAGACAGAACAGCTACTTCTACTTCTACTTCTAGTTCTCCTCTGCGTCATGTGTCTCCAAACCCAATAAAGCCTTCAAATCCAGGCTTGGTTTCTTTTCTCTTAGTAAATCCACAAACCTTCCTCTTTGCTGGTCGTATAACAGACGTCTTAATATCACATGCTCCACTGTTTCCTTTCTGTTTCATGTTTCCTATTATTCTTCGTGTACTGTTTCAGTTTGTATGACCAAACCTCATCCTAGTTCATATGTCGTCCTTTCTCCTATTGCCACTACATCCTATCTGCTCCCCAACTTTCCTTTGTATGTTATAATAGAATCTCCACTTACTCCCTTTGTCCCATGTAGTGTTACTTTTTGCTTCCTTCACGCTGATCATCTTTTTCATTCCCGTCTACCCCTGTCTGTGTTGGTATCCACATAAACTGCACCACCTCCCTAATCCTCTAATTCTATGATGAGTGTTTAATTTCCCGCTACCACATCCTGTCTTGATTCTGCCTCCATATTTTTAATGCTCACCAGTTCAGTACTCGAGTCTGAACCTATTCAAACCTTTTGTGGTTTGGTTTCCTTTATCCAGTGTGAAGCTGATCAGATGCCACTAACTCTCCTGTAAACACTGACAGATTATTACTGATTCTCCTACTCGACACTGAGTCTGATTCTGGGTAACGTCGGCTGCTCCTACTCTCACATTTGTTGTCTTACATGCATCTGTATAGACTTTTATGTAATCCTTGTATCTTAATCTTATATAATTCTCTGCTTCTCTTCTTTCCTTTAACAGACTTAGATCCACTTCTACGTCCTCTAATAACCATGGTGGCTCTGCAGAGAGGGGACTAGTTGGACTTATCCCCCTGCTGCCAACTTCTACCTGATTAACTAGATGCTCTAGAATCACCCAGATCTCCTCCCCTTCCCTTTGATTTGTCTCTGGCATTGATGCTGCACCTCTTGGTGGGGTGTCCGTTATCCTGTCCTTTCAGGTTGGTCCAGTAAGTGATAGCTAGTTGTTGCGTTTCATTCATCTCCACCTGTAAAGCTGACTCTGGTGTAGTTTTCACAGCTCCACAGCACAACCTGAGCACCTGGTGTTGGATTGTGTCCAGTTTCTTTAATAGTGTTTTAGATGCTGATCCGTATATAATGGAGCCATAATCTACTACAGATCTTATCAACCCAATATAAATTATTTTAGCACATTTCTATCTACTCCCCACTTTTGTCCCCTCAGTTATCTCATTATATTCATAACCCTCTTACGTTTCTCCACTATTTTCCTTACATGCTCCCCCCACGTCAGAGTTTTGTCAAACCAGAGCCCAAGGTACTTGAAGCTACCAACCTGTTCTAAGGTTTCACCGTATAACTTGAGTTTAATCTGATTTGCTCTTTTGATTTGTACAGTGAATGATGTTTGTTTTTTCCGCTGAGAATCTAAATCCCCACTTCTTTGCCCAACTCTCTACCTCATCTATGGCCTCCTGTAGCTTCTTGGTGATATAATCCATGTTCTTCCCTCTTTTCCACATCACCCCATCATCTGCAAATAACTACTCCTACTAGAGAACCTGCTCGGTTCTCTATGTTACTGAAGATACCATTAATTATAATGGGGAACCGCACTGGGCTGATGATGGTTCCATCATCTACTGAGCAGCCATCACTGGTCCTTCCCTACTTTCACTACTATGGTCCTGTTTGATATAAAGTCTTTGATCCATTTATACATTCTGCCTCGTTTTCCAGTCTGATGTCATTTGATTATCAATCCTTCCTTCCACAACATATCGCTCGGACCCAAGCTCGACCTCCTACAGTCAGTGACTGAAGTATGAAACGCATGGAACAAACCACTCCCACAATTCACTGAGCACATCACAGTGGTGTAAGAACTGAAACCTTTTCTCTATAATCATACACTAATCTGGTCTGGTCTGTATCAAATTGCTTCCAGATGTGGAATCAGTCCTTAAACACATGGAAAGGACAAACGCTCAGTTACAAAGTGACACTTGGAAGCAATCTGAAACATTTCTGCTTGTTTGTATGTGTTGCATTGGATACACAAGATTAACACTAAGTCATGTAACGTCATAAGCAACTAGTTTTAGAAATGACAAACTACAGATGTGGTAGAAATGAACTGAAACATATAACACTGCAAAGAAAAATCTGCAGAACAAACAGAGCTGCATCAGAGGGTTTTCTGTTTATTTCCCATTTTTACCAGTAAATATTGTCGCCTCTGCTCCACAGCAGAAGAATCTGTTGCCACAGTTCACGTAACTTTGTATTTGTAAAAACAGTAGTTATGGTAATGAGTAAAGAGACACATCAAGGCTCAGACCAACGTGAAAAACACAAACAACGGCTGAAGGAAGGTTTTCATCAGATACATCAGTCGTGAACTGAGTTACTGGACACCTGATAACTACAGCACAGCTCAGAACAAAAGCTGGAGGAGATAGTAAAGTCTTTTAAAGTCAAAGCACAAGCTTTGCTCAGTTGATTGGAAGTACACAATGTTTCAATCACTTGACTTCACAAAAACAAACAATTTTGTAGTAACAACAACAAAATGAACAGTAATATATAATACATCAAAATCAACACATCAAAGCTACCAACATTTGTCAGCTACAGTCTGATACGTGATGTTTACAGTAATATCAGGTTAAGAGATGTTAAGATCCGCCATCTATTACTGAAGTTCCAAAAGTGAAATGAGGACCCAAGGAGAGGAGGGTGGAGTGAGTGTCCAGAAAACAGGCCTTAATTAAGCAAACTACAGTCCATCCACAAGAACAAAGGAACCAAAGAACAGAGCGAACGGAAAACACCTCAGAAGGACAAAACTAAAATGTCAAAGAGCAAAAATACCAAAAACTCTGAAACAGCATGGTAAACTACGACATGGATAAACAACAAGCAAACTACGGAACAAATCACAAAACCTGGGTAAACAGTACATGGCCTGGATGTCATGGAGAGCTACATCTGGAAAAAAAGATCAGAAGAAGCAACAAATTGATTTAATTTAAAAAGTTACAAATAAAAAGACAAATGGGATCACGTCTACAATCAACACGTTACAGGTATTAAAAACAACATTAGTGCATGTTTTTTATTTCTAGTGTGTATCTACTGTAAATGTACTGTTACAGTTCAAATCTGTCTCATGTTCACAAGCTGCATATATTCAGATCATCACACACTTCAACAGAAATGAGATGAAGTTTTAATATATGCTCAGCTTGAGTCAAACAGCTTTCGTGAACACGTTGCTGTGGATGGTTTGTTGCCGCTTCCTGGGTTTTTCTTGACGGACGATCGACACGTGACATAATCTGCCGCGATTTTGATGAAGGGAGTCAGGATCTGTCTGATAAAAAAAAAAACAGACGTCAGTCAGTTTTAATTCATACTTTGACCATTTGTGACAACGGATGACGTGAACTGGAAGGTGAGAGAGAGCTGAGCAGCTTGGGAGGAGGGAACAGAGCAAAGCAGAGAGAGGACAAACAAGAGGTCTCACTCGCTGAAGTCTTTGTCTGATTTTTGTGGTGTCCTGCTCTTCTTAAGGTTCCTGTGTGATACAGATGAAACAAGCTGTCAGCTCTGAACATTTATAGTTAACGTGTGAACTGAGTCATAGAACAGCTGATATTACACGTTGTGTATAAATGAAGAGTAAAAATAACCTGATCATGTGCCTTCGCAGGAACATGGTGACTGCAGCTAAAACACCCACCGACAGAAGGACACACACCACAATGAGGCAGATCTCACCTGTGACAGAACAGACAACTGAGTTACGCTCACAGCTTTGTATGAAACCTCTGCGTCTGCGTTTCAATGAGTTTCTCACCAGGACCAAGCCCAGCAGGCTCATCAGCGTGTGGACCGGCCTCCGGCTCTGTGAACAAACACATCACACATCAGCTTCCGTGCGTAAAGTGAGTCCTGGGCCGCTACTGAACCGCCAGCGTGCGGTTCTGAAGGAAGTGCTGAGGACCTTGTCTGGGCAGCTGGAGCAGCTGGGCCTCCGCATCCAGGTGCAGAGCCCGGAGCTGCAGGCAGGTCCTGGCGGACAGCGCTCCCTCCGGGTAGGCGTTGAACAGGCAGCGGTAGCAGCCTTCGTCCTCGCCCGTCACGCTGCTGATGACCAGGGAGCTGTTGTGCAGGCCGCCGCCTGTGATCGCCACCTTCCCTCTGAAGTCTGGGTTCACCCTTTGGCCGAAGTACTTGTTACAGGTGGCGACGTTCTTCTCGCCCTCAGGCAGAAGCTTCTGCCACGTCACTTGCAGAACGTCCTTAGATTCTGTGAGCAAACAGCTGAACCGAGCTTCTTGTCCCACAGCCGCCGTCACCGTCACACGAGTCTGGATGAGAGACGCCGGACGGACGTCTGCAGAGGAAAGAGCTGAACCAGGAGCAGAGGCAGCGTCACAAGCCACACACTGAAAAAACAAGCCCACTCCCCCAGTATGACAGCAGTAATAACACACTCCCCCAAAACAAGCCCACTCCCCCAGTATAACAGCAGTAATAACACACTCCCCCAGTATGACAGCAGTAATAACACACTCCCCCAAAACAAGCCCACTCCCCTAGTATGACAGCAGTAATAACACACTCCCCCAGAATAACAGCAGTAATAACACACTCCCCCAAAACAAGCCCACTCCCCTAGTATGACAGCAGTAATAACACACTCCCCCAAAACAAGCCCACTCCCCTAGTATGACAGCAGTAATAACACACTCCCCCAGTATAACAGCAATAATAACACACTCCCCCAGAATAACAGCAGTAATAACACACTCCCCCAGTATAACAGCAATAATAACACACTCCCCCAGTATAACAGCATTAATAACACACTCCCCCAGAATAACAGCAGTAATAACACACTCCCCCAGTATAACAGCAATAATAACACACTCCCCCAGTATAACAGCAGTAATAACACACTCCCCCAGTATAACAGCAGTAATAACACACTCCCCCAGAATAACAGCAGAATGAAAAACCGATGACATTCTGAGTGGAAGTCTGTTTCTGTCAGAGCTGGTTTAGTGGTTGGTTTTCTGCTCGGGGGTGTGCGGCGTTAAAGGTGTCAGATCTTTTCCTGGATAAAGGGGTGCTGCAGAGCCTGGTTGATGCTGATGCGTTTGGCTGGGTCCAGCATTAGGGTGCCATCCCCCACACTCCCCCAGAATAACAGCAATAATAACACTCTCCCCCAGTACAACAGCAGTAATAACACACTCCACCAGTATAACAGCAGTAATAACACACTCCCCCAGTATAACAGCAATAATAAGAGACGGCAATAATAATGCACTAATAATAATAATAACGCTGATTATTATTATAGACGCCGTCTGATCACTCTCACCTTTAGGAAACGCCGACATTAAAAGCAGACAGAGGAATCCACCGCCGGCCATCGTTGCTGCTTGTGCGCCAAAATTCAAACTCAGCTGGACTTTATCCAGGTGCGACCAGGTGCGGGCTGCTGTGCGCCGCGGATTGGACGGTGGACGGAACGACAGCCCATCCGTGGGGTAAACACACCCACAGCCTCTGAGGGATAAGACCGAGTCAGCCTGGTGGTCAGACAGATGCCTGCCTCTAATAAAGCCTCTGTTGCTGTAGTAAATAGTAATAACAGCTCATTTTGTGTCGACCCCTCAGTGGAACAGTCCGTTCACCAAAGACTGATTTGAACCACGTTACTTTCACTTTCGCTCTCGATGAGTTTAATTTGTGACAGTTCGGCCCCCTAACCACTAGAGGGCCTCTTGTATCTGGTCTCTTTTCCCTTGTATCTGTTTCAAGTATTTGTTATTTGATGTTCGTTGGATCGGTATCTTGTATCTGTGTTGAGGTTTTGTAGCTTCAGGTTTTGGTTTTTTGTGATTAGTAACAAGGTGTTAGTCTAAAGTTTAATGTTAAAGTTTTGTAGCATCAAGTTCATGTTTGGTTAATGAAGCTTTGTAGTCACTTGTGTTTGTGTTTAGTTCATGTTTATTCTACAATTATTAAAATAGCTAATCGTTCATCTATGTCATCGAGTGGCAATTAATGGTAGTACCAGGGGCTCAGGCTCTCCTACCCCTGGTACTCTAGTTAGTTTGTTGTAACATCATTTGTGGATTCATTTGAAAGTTGACATCAGATCATTGTTTTAGTCAAAGTAAAAGCTGTTTAGTATCTTATGTACATGAAGGCTATGAATCGTATGTCCACTAAAAATCTACATGTAGAAAAATCTGTGATGAACATGTCATGTGTAAGTAAAAACATATTTGAGCTCTTGGGCTGTTTTAAATGTAGAAACGTGGCTTTGGCCAAAGTCATACACGTAGAAATATAAAAATTTATATCTACAAGTTTACTGAAGCAAAATTACAGAGGATGAATTAAAATATTTTAGTTTCAGATGCAGAACCAAGCATGTGCTCAGGTTCTTCAGTGGCGCCGTGGACACAGTGTTGATGCCGTTTGTCTCTGGTCAGACTGTGGCTTCATCAGCAGCTACGTCTCCAACGTCGTCAGTCTCTGAGGAGTATTATCAAATAATAACTAATAAATAAACAATATATATATAGTTATATATTATATATAGATGGTATGTTGCAGGATAAATATTCTATTTATAATTAATGTCACAATATTAAATGTGCAATGTGTCTTACTCAGGTGGAGGCTCTTCAGTTTTAGTTGTATTCATCTTCATCTTCTTTGACAAACTGATGATTCAAGAGCAGTTAGAAACAAACATTGATCATTTCTCACCAGCTGATAAACAGCAACACGGGAAGTGATTTACAGAAATACCTCTTCCTGTGTCTTAGTATGAGCAGGACGACGACGACTGCAGCGAGACATCCACAGGACACTGCAACCGACACACAGCAGCCAACGTCGTCACTTCTTACACTTATGAAGCAAAGCGTGATTTATCTGAAACTCAACTTACTCAGATATTTGTTTTGTTGATCTGATGATCTGGATTTTCTGACAAACAGTCAGTGTTACTGTGGGAGCAGGTCGAGCTGTGACGGAGCAGGACACAACTGACTCTTCAGGAGAGTTGGACTCTCTGACATGGAGAACGGGCTCATGAAGCTCTGTCAACACACACATCACAGAGGGAGGAAGGTCACACACACACATCACAGAGGGAGGAGGTCACACACACACACACACACACACACACATCACAGGGTGACAGAAAGTTATTTATCCAGTGCTTGAATCAATTCAGTTCCATGTTTCTGGTCAGGTTCTTACCGTAGACTCTGAGGCAGGTTGTGGCAGACCGAGAACCTTCAGACACTGTATAAAACACACAGCGATAGCAGCCTCCATCCTGCTCTGTCAGGTTCCTGATGACTATGGAGCTGTTCCGTAGTCCAACATCTTTAATCCTCACTTTAACTCTAAAGTCACGATTCACTGTTGACCAAATTGACCAAAGAACCTATTATTAGTTGCCACATTCTTGTCATAATCAGGTAAAACTTTCTGCCACATGACTTCAACAACTTCTTTAGACTCAGTGAGCAAACAGCTGAACTGAGCCTTTTCTCCTACAGCTGCCATCACAGTCTGATGAGTCTGGACCTGAGCTCTGACACCTGGAGGAGCAAGAGACGGAGGAAAGTAGGACTAGTTCACTGTGTAACAGATTAATACAGAGTTTAACTAGTAGCTACACGACAAAATAGTTGGTAGGTTCCTTTAAAGAGAAAACACAAAAAATTACTCACAGAAGTAACTTGTAAGACAAAACTGCAAAGATCATTAAGAAGTTTAATGGGCAAACAATTAAACTAACTAACATCCCTTTATAATCCTTCAGAACTAAGGTTGATGAACATTGATGATTGACTAGTAAACAAAACATAACAAAAGTGGTTTAAGTGTAAACAATAATATACAAAATAAATGAATACGAAAACCAGATAAACAATAGTTATTGTAACTAAAAAAAAAACATCTTGAAAACGTAATGCTTCTGTTCTCAGGACACCAAAAGGCACCGTAATACTGAAGTGGACATTGCTTGTTTTGCTTGTGGTTTATGCTACTGTGTACTACATTCATTTTTCGTGCGAAATTCATCCCTGTGCAACATCTATATTATGAACAATGTCAAACATACATCTTTTTCTCTCATTACAGATTGTCAAATGTAAATATGAAAAATACTATTGATCCTACAGACTTCTGTTCGGTTCACAAAAGTTAATTATAACAAAAATATTAATACCAAACACAATACAGCAATGGCCCTTCTGTAGAGTGGAAACAAAACAGAAATAAAACACAGTTCCTACATTACAACACCCAGTGCTCAGTCATGCAACCTACACGAAATCCTAGCTAATAAATTAACTAGCCATAAGAAAATGCACTGTGAATGCTTTATGCTGAATGTATTCCTGATAACTGTTAACTATAGCTTGAGAGTTTAAAACTTTCTTAAAAGTAGCTTAAGAAAAATAAAAGTGGATAAAATAGGGCAAAACATCTCCAGAACAAGTTTAAAGTCTTAAATTTCAAAATAAAGCATAATGAAATAACATTAAATAAGTAGTAAGAATCTAATAATTCAATAAAACACAGTTGAGTTGTTCCAAACAGTAAAAAGTATGGAAAACTCCTAAGATATGTTGATAGACTTCCCTGACATTGCTGAAGTTTTAGAAGCAGTGTTACAACATCCAGATTCAATGTGCTGATAATAACCATCAATCTTAAAGCACTTGCCTCCAATGAGACTAGAACCCGTGTCTCTCGCGGAAGAGCGCAGCAGACTAACCGCGCGGCCATATGAGCATCTGAATTGGCACAGGTCTCTGCTGTCATAAAACGATGAAAACGAACCCCGCTAAACGGGCTCGTTGCACACAAAACATTTACCAAAACGAAACCATCACATTAAAGCTGAGACTTTAATCTACAATCTGTGTGAGTTTCGTGTCGGAAGACTGAAAATTGTTGAATTGAACCACATACACACTAATGGGAAAGCTCAAATTTCGCCTACAACTTAAAACAAAGCTTCACAGTTAGAAAACCATAAAAGACATCGACAAACCGAATAGAAGGTTTGTAGTTTAATGTCTGTAGAATAGTTTAAAATTTAAATGGCTTTTGTAGCTTAAAGTATGACGACGTCATTGAAGCTAAAAGAGGACAAAGTAAAAAACGTTCCCATTAATGTCTATGGGGAAAAATACTATAAAAAAGCTTAATAGTTCAAAAACTATAAAATATATTTTAATAAAGCATTCACATTCACAGTGATAAAAAAAAGATTAAGAAGATACTACTGTAAATGCTGTGAAGCAAAATCAGTTCAGCCAGCGCTTCTGGCTGCTAATGCTACAGCTACAGCTCTGTGACTTTGGACTGTTGGAGGAAACCGGACCTTCTTGCTGTGAGGCCACAGTGCTAACCACCGCCCCACCGTGCCACCCTCTCAAACAATACATTATATTAGATATACATACATCTATCACTTACTGTGCACTGAAAAATACATATGAAAAATTAGGACTTAAGCTTCCATGACCGATTCTAAAAGAACACACTATCCTGCCACCTAGTGGCAGGATAGTGTGTTCTTATAGTGTGATAGTGTGTTATAGTTCATAATGTGTTAAAGAATTGATTATCGCTCCGCCGTAAAGCAAAGCAGGTGAGAATCTCCCAGTTTCAGGGGCCATACAGCATTCACCAGAAGACTGATATGTGATCTGAATAGTATGCTCTAGCGCCATAAATGTGCAGTCACTGGTACAAATAGTCACACATATTTGTTCACATTTGTTCTATACATCTATCACTTATGATTAACCTTCATCAAATAAATAAAAAAAAATTAGGACTTAAGCTTCCATGACCAATTCTAAAAGGACACTGATAATAATAACAGTAACAAGATTGAAAATAAAAACAGACGCCTACATACATCAGGTGTGAGTTACCGGACACCTAATACCTGCAGCACCCCTCCGAACAAAAGCTGGTGGAGATAGTGTTACGTTGAGTGATGAGGTCTCAAGTAAACATATGAACAACCCCTATGTGTTCGTTTTCATGTTGAGAAACACTAGTTGAGAAGTTAGGAAGTTCTTTGCTTCGTCTGATAAGTTCTTCAAATTGATCAGGTAACGTGTAGAGAGACTCAATTTGTAGCTTGTTTACTTGTACACCAGCCAGCATTTCCAAAGTCCAATGTTTCATGTCAGTTGAGTGAAAGTCAGAGAACCTGAGCAGGCACGAGGGAGTCAGTCCACACAATGGCTCAGAGGTAGAGCTGTCGCCCACCAATCGTAGGATCGGTGCTTTGATCCCTGGTATCCCCAGCTTACCACAGACTTAGAGGCAGGTCCTTCCTCTCAGAGAACCATCGGGGTAGGTGTTAAACAGACACAGATAACAACTTCCATCCTGCCTCCAGTCTGATTTAACATGAACAATCAAACCTGGTGTTTTGCATCAGTGTCTTAAAGTGTAGATTGACGCGTCTCAGTGTTTCTCTTATTTCTGAGGAAAAAATATAAAAAACATGTATCAGTTGTCACAAACTGAGACACGGGTGAAAAAACACGATGAAAAGAACAATAGAAGAAATACCTGAACCAGAAGAAGAAGATCAGTGAACACAAGACAATGACCAAACCAACAGCCACCAACCAAATCCATAACTCTATGAAAATAAGAGGATAGAAAAATGTTGATATAAACAGTCAACAGGTGTAAAGTAAATACAACAACAACATTACAGTAACTTACTGCTGCGTTTAGATCCAGGTTCGTCATCAGACCCTGAAAAGAGAAGCTGAACCATCAGACTGATGGAGAATCTAAAAGTGTGTGAACCAGTGTGTGTGGACGTGTTTCTCACCATCAGGCGTCTGTTTGACCTCAGTCATAGTCAGAAACACCTCTTTCTGAGGACCAGAGCCGACTCTCACTGCACATCCAACCTGTGTGCCGTCGCCACGGAGACCAGACAGCACAGCTGTCTTGGTGACGGTGAGTGTGTTGTTGGTGTTGGTGACAGTGACGGTGCTGTAGTTGTAGAAGTAGAGGTGTTGCTGTGTGACAGTCAGTGTTACTGTGGGAGCAGGTCGAGCTGTGACGGAGCAGGACACAACTGACTCTTCAGGAGAGTTGGACTCTCTGACATGGAGAACGGGCTCATGAAGCTCTGTCAACACACACATCACAGAGGGAGGAAGGTCACACACACACATCACAGAGGGAGGAGGTCACACACACACACACACACACACACACATCACAGAGGGAGGAAGGTCACACACACACACACATCACAGAGGGAGGAAGGTCATACACACACACATCACAGAGGGAGGAAGGTCATACACACACAGAAGGAGGAAGGTCACGCACACACACACACACACATCACAGAGGGAGGAAGGTCACACACACACATCACAGCAGAATCGTGTTTTCGTCAGGTTCTCACCGTAGACTTGGAGGCAGGTCCTTCCTCTCAGAGAACCATCAGGGTAGGTGTTAAACAGACACAGATAACAGCCTTCATCCTGCTCTGTTATGTTTCTGATGACGATGGAGCTGTTCTGTTGTTCAGTAACTTTAAACTTCACTTTATGTTTAAAGTCTGGCTCCACTCTTTGACCATTATATTTATAGTCAGTTGCCATATTCGTCTCATTTTTAGGTAAAACTTTCTGCCATATGACTTTCTCCACTTCTTTAGACTCAGTGAGCAAACAGCTGAACTGAGCCTCTTCTCCTACAGCTGCCATCCCAGTCTGATGAGTCTGGACCTGAGCTCTGACACCTGGAGGAACAAGAGACGGAGGAAAGTAGGACTAGTTTACTGTGTAACAGATGAGTATAGAGATTAAGTAGAAGCTACAGTATGTCACAGATAAAACACTTAAACATTTTGTGAAAGAAAGACAAACCCACAATCAACCCTGACTGAAAAGCTCTGAAACCGACAAAAGACATAATCTCATTTCCTGGATGTCAGTATTTAAGTTGCTCTGTGTGTCTGTCATTTGTTGGTGGTCGTCATCTGTTACTCAGTCTGTTTGCTCTGTTCCTGTGGTTTCCTGGTCTTTGTGTGAGTCAGTCTGTCTGTGCTTTAAGCCACATATTCTGTGAGAGTAGTCTGTCAGTCAAAATAGAATAGATCTTTATTGTCATTGTCACATGTACAACAACATTTAAAGTGCTCTCCAGTCAGTGCATCATTCAAGTTAAAATAAAAATGTAAGTGCTAAAATCACTAAAACAATAATAAATAGGAATAAATATACCTAAAAAGATCATATGCACATACACACCCAGGCGATACATAAAGGGAATTAACGTGAATTCGTACCCACACATTTGTAGGCTTTTTAGCAGCATTCAGAGGTTATTGCAGTTGGGTAAAAACTGTGCTTGAGTCTCTTGGTCTTTGCTTCATATAACCTGAAGGCATTAGTTCAAACAGGGCGTGTCCAGGATGACATGTCTGTTATAATGTGCTGTGCGGGAGCTGTGCAGGTTTTCCATCGTGGGGAGATGGCAGCAACAACCTTTGGAGCGTTTTCCTCTGAACAGCTGGTGAACCAAACGCATATGCAGTGTGTTAGAATGATTTCTATGGTGGCTCGTAGAAGGACACAACAGCCTCTGTGTGATGTTACTCTTCCTGAGTATCTTCAGGAAGTACAGTCATTTCAGCAGCTCAGGTATTCGCGCTCCAGGACAGACTCTCCTCTATGTGGACTCCCAGGAAGCAGAAGCCTGACACCCTCTCCACACAGTCCCTGCTGATGAGTAATGGTGGAATGTGTCTTTTTCCTCCTGTAGTCTGTTATGAGTTATTTGATTTTTGAAGTGTTGAGGAGAAGGTTGTTGGTTGAACATCACGTCGACAGCTGCTCCACCTCATCTCTGTAGACTCGTCCCCGTCAGAAATGAGTCCCACCGTAGTGTCGTGCTTTCCAGTGATGTTGCAGTGATGGACAGAGGTGCAGTCGTGTGTGTACAAAAAGTAGAGCAGCGGACTCAGCACACAGAGAGGAAGCTGCTGATCCACATGCAGGCTGAATGTGGGAGCCCCAGGTCCTCCAGCTTGTGTGAGAGGATGGTGTTGAAAGCCGAGCTGTAAAACACAAAGAGCATCCTCACGTAGCTGCCCTGCTGCTCCAGGTGGGACAGTGCAGCATGTAGCGCTGTTGCTCTGGCTCCTTTGTGGATCAGTTCGATCTGTAAGCAAACTGGTGGAGGTCGAGTCTTGAGGGAAAAGCTACTGTGATGTGACCATGGACCAGTTTTTCAAAGCACTTCATCACCGCTGGGGTCAGCGCCACTGGTCTGTAGTCGTTGAGGCTGAGATGTGGGGCTTCTTGGGCAGGGGGACTATGGTGGAGGACTTCAGGCAGGGTGGGACAGTGGACTGTGCCAGGGACTGGTTGAAGATCTTTGTGAAGACTCCAGTCCGCTGGTCTGCAGAATCCCTCAGCACTGGGACGCCATCAAGACCAGTCGCCTTCCTCGGGTTGACGGCTCGCAGGGTGTGACTCACCTCGTGTTGCTCCAGACTGAGGACCGTGCTGCTGTGCACCGTGTGGTGTAGCTGTGCCGCCTCTGGTGCAGTGACTACAAAGCAGGCAAAGAGGTGGGTCCTGTAGTTGGTGAGGTGCTGGACGCTCTGCCACACTGTCGGCTGTTGTTACTGTCCAGCTGGTCCTCAGTTCTCCTCCTGTAGTCTGCTCTGGCCTCTCTGATGCCTCTCTTCCAGTTGGCTGAGGCTGCGCTGTAGAGATCTCTGCTACCGGACCTGTAGGCGTTGTTCCTCTTCCTCAGTAGCTGCTGGACCTTCCTGGTCATCCAGGGCTTCTGGTTGGGACCCGGATGTGTTTGTCCACTGTGACAGCGTCTGTGCAGTTCTTGATGTAGCTCAGTACACTGAGAGCATCTCCAGGTCCTGATGTTCAGAGACTCCCAGTTGGTTCTGTCAAAGCAGACCAGCAGCTGCTGGAGGCACCGTCTGTCCATGTGGCCACAGTGTTTGTGATGGTGGGAGCCGTAACAGCACAGATGGTCAGACCCAGGTGTGGTCGTGGTCTGGCCCTGTAGCCCAGTTTGATGTTGGAATAGCCCTTGTCCAGAGTCTTCTCTGCCTGGTAGCTCACTTAACAGGCTGGAACTCAGGGAGCTGCCTTTAGTCCGCATGATTCAAACCCCCTGCTGTGATCTGCACAGCGTCAGTACGTGCTCTGCTGGTGGCTAATGCTTGAATGAATGATGAATTAGCATTAGCTGGTGGTACGAACACAGCCGTGAGCATGACTCCAGTAAACTCCCTGAGGAGATAAAGCGCCTGCACTTGGCAGCCAGACCTACGTCCAGTCTAGACCGGATACCAGAGACCGACTATAGTCACCAGCTGTGGTTCACTCTGCTGTAGCCGCAGTCAGCTGCTCGGTCATGGCGCTGCGCAGTGTAGCCTGTTAGCTCGGTAGCAGAATCCTGGATGGATTGTTGCAGCCAGGTCTCTGTGATGAGCAGAACCCACGTATCCTTGACGCAGTTGTTCGTCGCGGTCTGTATCGTCCGTTCATCCATCTTAATTAATCTTAATAATCATTAAATAAGCTGGGAGCGGTGGAGCTGAGTGGCTGCTTCCGTAGCCTGGCTAGCACCAGCCTCTCCCAGCACCAGGTCTCGCCTTTTCTCCTTCTCTCTACGCCGCCTGCGCCCCCTTCCTGGGTGATAATCCACTGAGGACTCATCGCTACTTCCACTGGATCATGTACACGCGGATAAACTCGCTTGTTACGCTCTCTTCGTAACATCCTCCGATCGTAGGGAGACCATGTCGCCAGACCGACAAAACTTACTTTTTTGTCATGCACTGATTAAGTTCATTTAAATTTGCTGAGTCTGCGTTTGACTTCTGTTCCTATAGTCAAACTGTGATTTTAAAACCTAGTTTGGTCGTCAGCCGTGGAGCCTGCGCATGCGCATATATGTAGAAACGCCCTAGTACAGTGGTTCTTAACCCGCGGAGGTCCGGACACACTTGAATTGTCGTGTAAATTCGTGATGCCCCGCTTGGCCATCACTGGCTGCAAATGATCGTGCTACACTGCTTGGCCAATCAGCGCTGCGGGGAATTTAGTGCGCGTGACTGTCGTTGTAGTACGTCGTATGTAATATTTTATCCATACTAACTATGTCGGGCAAAAGAAGAAAGTGGTCGGACGAATATGTACAACATGGATTCTCATGTATCGCGGAACGTGTTGGTTTTGTTCTTTGAACAAGGTGCTGTTCATGCACGGCTTATTTTGTGTACCAGTAAAAAACATATCTATGTCTTGAATTTGAAAAAAATCATATTTAATTTTTCACTAAAGAGGGGTTCGGTGAATGCGCATATGAAACTGGTGGGGTTCGGTACCTCCAACAAGGCTAAGAACCACTGACCTAGTATCAAGTTATTCCTGTGTCCATTGTGGTTTTTCTCTCTATAGACCTGCTATGTTGTCACGTGTATTAGCTCTGATAAACTACATATTGTAGCATGAAACAAAATGAAACCAAGACTGAACAACAACTAACTTCACACCAAACTAAACACGTTAAATTATTACAGCTGATGTGTTTCTTACCTTTTGGAAAGACTCCAAACATGAAAGTAGACAGTAGATAAACAACAACTTTGTTTAACATCATTTCTGCAGGTAATGAACTGCGTCACTGAGCCGCTGTTCGCATTTCCGTGGTCAAATCAGCCGTCACTGGATTTTAGGTGCGAGATTCGTGCGATAATTACGGTAACAGTGTTGCGATCGCTTGTAAGAGCGGATAGACTGAAACTACAATATAACAGATAGAGCTGATGATAAATGTGATCATGTTACTAATAGTATAAATCATAGGTGTCAAACTCTGGCCCGCAGGCCAAATTTGGCCCGCAGCGTAATTATATTTGGCCCGCGAAGCCATACCAAATTACTATTAGAGCTGGCCGCCGGTAATTATCATGTACCGCTAATACTACAAATCCCAGAATTCGTTTTGGTGGCGTCAATCGCGAGAGACCGTGCTACACCCCCCCCCCCCAGACCCTAGACACTTGTCTACTTGCTTCCTGTGTGCAGCAGAAGAAGGAGATGCATACAGATGCATCTAAGACAACAAATGTGAGAGTAGGAGCAGCCGACGTTACCCAGAATCAGACTCAGTGTCGAGTAGGAGAATCAGTAATAATCTGTCAGTGTTTACAGGAGAGTTAGTGGCATCTGATCATCATCACACTGGATAAAGGAAACCAAACCACAAAAGGTTTGAATAGGTTCAGACTCGAGTACTGAACTGGTGAGCATTAAAAATATGGAGGCAGAATTAAGACAGGATGTGGTGGAAATGTTAAACACTCATCATAGAATTAGAGGATTAGGGAGGTGGTGCAGTTTATGTAGATACCAGCACAGACAGGGAAGCAGCAGGGAAAGAAGACGTTGACTTAGAAATGAAGCAAAAGTCTGAGATAAAAAGTATAGTAGAAATAAATTAACACTAAATGGGACAAAGGGAGTAAATGGAGATTCTATTATATTATAGAAAGGAAAGTTGAGGAGCAGATAGAATCTGCGACTTGTGTAAGTTTCATGTCCAAAGACAATTTTGAATTCCCAGCGATCGATCTGTCTCTTCTGCTCCGCGAGTCAGGCAGAAGAAGGAGGGGTTCAATGGCCGCTTCTGGGCCATTGAACCCCTAATCCTCTAATTCTATGATGAGTGTTTAACATTTCCACCACATCCTGTCTTAATTCTGCCTCCATATTTTTAATGCTCACCAGTTCACTACTCGAGTCTGAATCTATTCAAACCTTTTGTGGTTTGGTTTCCTTTATCCAGTGTGATGATGATCAGATGCCACTAACTCTCCTGTAAACACTGACAGATTATTACTGATTCTCCTACTCGACACTGAGTCTGATTCTGGGTAACGTCGGCTGCTCCTACTCTCACATTTGTTGTCTTACATGCATCTGTATAGACTTTTATGTAATCCTTGTATCTTAATCTTATATAATTCTCTGCTTCTCTTCTTTCCTTTAACAGACTTAGATCCACTTCTACGTCCTCTAATAACCATGGTGGCTCTGCAGAGAGGGGACTAGTTGGACTTATCCCCCTGCTGCCAACTTCTACCTGATTAACTAGATTCTCTAGAATCACCCAGATCTCCTCCCCTTCCCTTTGATTTGTCTCTGGCATTGATGCTGCACCTCTTGGTGGGGTGTCCGTTATCCTGTCCTTTCAGGTTGGCCCAGTAAGTGATAGCTAGTTGTTGCGTTTCATTCATCTCCACCTGTAAAGATGACTCTGGTGTAGTTTTCACAGCTCCACAGCACAACCTGAGCACCTGGTGTTGGATTGTGTCCAGTTTCTTTAATAGTGTTTTAGATGCTGATCCGTATATAATGGAGCCATAATCTACTACAGATCTTATCAACCCAATATAAATTATTTTAGCACATTTCTATCTACTCCCCACTTTCGTCCCCTCAGTTATCTCATTATATTCATAACCCTCTTACGTTTCTCCACTATTTTCCTTACATGCTCCCCCCACGTCAGAGTTTTGTCAAAGCAGAGCCCAAGGTACTTGAAGCTACCAACCTGTTCTAAGGTTTCACCGTATAACTTGAGTTTAATCTGATTTGCTCTTTTGATTTGTACAGTGAATGATGTTTGTTTTTTCCGCTGAGAATCTAAATCCCCACTTCTTTGCCCAACTCTCTACCTCATCTATGGCCTCCTGTAGCTTCTTGCTGATATAATCCATGTTCTTCCCTCTTTTCCACATCACTCCATCATCTGCAAATAACTACTCCTACTAGAGAACCTGCTCGGTTCTCTATGTTACTGAAGATACCATTAATTATAATGGGGAACCGCACTGGGCTGATGATGGTTCCATCATCTACTGAGCAGCCATCACTGGTCCTTCCCTACTTTCACTACTATGGTCCTGTTTGATATAAAGTCTTTGATCCATTTATACATTCTGCCTCGTTTTCCAGTCTGATGTCATTTGATTATCAATCCTTCCTTCCACAACATATCGCTCGGACCCAAGCTCGTCCTCCTACAGTCAGTGACTGAAGTATGAAACGCATGGAACAAACCACTCCCACAATTCACTGAGCACATCACAGTGGTGTAAGAACTGAAACCTTTTCTCTATAATCATACACTAATCTGGTCTGGTCTGTATCAAATTGCTTCCAGATGTGGAATCATTCCTGAAACACATGGAAAGGACAAACGCTCAGTTACAAAGTGACACTTTGAAGCAATCTGAAACATTTCTGCTTGTTTGTATGTGTTGCATTGGATACACAAGATTAACACTAAGTCATGTAGCAACTAGTTTTAGAAATGACAAACTACAGATGTGGTAGAAATGAACTCAGACATATAACACTGCAAAGAAAAAGCTGCAGAACAAACAGAGCTGCACTAGAGGGTTTTCTGTTTATCTCCCATTTTACCAGTAAATATTGTCGCCTCTGCTCCACAGCAGAAGAATCTGTTGCCACAGTTCACGTAACTTTGTATTTGTAAAAACAGTAGTTATGGTAATGAGTAAAGAGACACATCAAGGCTCAGACCAACGTGAAAAACACAAACAACGGCTGAAGGAATGTTTTGATCAGATACATCAGTCGTGAACTGAGTTACTGGACACCTGATAACTACAGCACAGCTCAGAACAAAAGCTGGAGGAGATAGTAAAGTCTTTTAAAGTCAAAGCACAAGCTTTGCTCAGTTGATTGGAAGTACACAATGTTTCAATCACTTGACTTCACAAAAACAAACAATTTTGTAGTAACAACAACAAAATGAACAGTAATATATAATACATCAAAATCAACAAATAAAAGCTGCCAACATTTGTCAGCTACAGTCTGATACGTGATGTTTACAGTAATATCAGGTTAAGAGATGTTAAGATCCGCCATCTATTACTGAAGTTCCAAAAGTGAAATGAGGACCCAAGGAGAGGAGGGTGGAGTGAGTGTCCAGAAAACAGGACTTAATTAAGCAAACTACAGTCCATCCACAAGAACAAAGGAACCAAAGAACAGAGCTAACGGAAAACACCTCAGAAGGACAAAACTAAAATGTCAAAGAGCAAAAATACCAAAAACTCTGAAACAGCATGGTAAACTACAACATGGCTAAACAACAAGGCAAACTACGGAACAAATCACAAAACCTGGGTATACAGTACATGGCCTGGATGTCATGGAGAGCTACATCTGGAAAAAAAGATCAGAAGAAGCAACAAATTGATTTAATTAAAAAATTACAAATAAAAAGACAAATGGGATCACGTCTACAATCAACACGTTACAGGTATTAAAAACAACATTAGTGTATGTCTTTTATTTATAGTGTATCTACTGTAAATGTACTGTTACAGGTCAAATCTGTCTCATGTTCACAAGCTGCATATATTCAGATCATCACACACTTCAACAGAAATGAGATGAAGTTTTAATATATGCTCAGCTTGAGTCAAACAGCTTTCGTGAACACGTTGCTGTGGATGGTTTGCTGCTGCTTCCTGGGTTTTTCTTGACGGACGATCGACACGTGACATGATCTGCCGCGATTTTGATGAAGGGAGTCAGGATCCTCCTGTTAAATAAAAACAGACGTCAGTCAGTTTTCATTCATACTTTGACCATTTGTGACGGATGACGTGAACTGGAAAGTGAGAGACAGCTGAGCAGCTTGGGAGGAGGGAACAGAGCAAAGCAGAGAGAGGACAAACAAGAGGTCTCACTCGCTGAGGTCTTTGTCTGTTTTTTGTGGTGTCCTGCTCTTCTTAAGGTTCCTGTGTGATAAGGATGAAACAACCTGTCAGCTCTGAACATTTATAGTTAACATGTGAACTGAGTCATAAAACAGCTGATATTACACGTTGTGTATAACTGAAGAGTAAAAATGACCTGATCATGTGCCTTCGCAGGAACATGGCGACTGCAGCTAAAACACCCACCGCCAGAAGGACACACACCACAATGAGGCAGATCTCACCTGTGACAGGACAGACAACTGAGTTACGCTCACAGCTTTGTATGAAACCTCTGCGTCTGCGTTTCAATGAGTTTCTCACCAGGACCAAGCCCAGCAGGCTCATCAGCGTGTGGACCGGCCTGCAGCTCTGTGAACAAACACATCACACATCAGCTTCCGTGCGTAAAGTGAGTCCTGGGCCGCTACTGAACCGCCAGCGTGCGGTTCTGAAGGAAGTGCTGAGGACCTTGTCTGGGCAGCTGGAGCAGCTGGGCCTCCGCATCCAGGTGCAGAGCCCGGAGCTGCAGGCAGGTCCTGGCGGACAGCGCTCCCTCCGGGTAGGCGTTGAACAGGCAGCGGTAGCAGCCTTCGTCCTCGCCCGTCACGCTGCTGATGACCAGGGAGCTGTTGTGCAGGCCGCCGCCTGTGATCGCCACCTTCCCTCTGAAGTCTGGGTTCACCCTTTGGCCGAAGTACTTGTTACAGGTGGCGACGTTCTTCTCGCCCTCAGGCAGAAGCTTCTGCCACGTCACTTGCAGAACGTCCTTAGATTCTGTGAGCAAACAGCTGAACCGAGCTTCTTGTCCCACAGCCGCCGTCACCGTCACACGAGTCTGGATGAGAGACGCCGGACGGACGTCTGCAGAGGAAAGAGCTGAACCAGGAGCAGAGGCAGCGTCACAAGCCACACACTGAAAAAACAAGCCCACTCCCCCAGTATGACAGCAGTAATAACACACTCCCCCAAAACAAGCCCACTCCCCTAGTATGACAGCAGTAATAACACACTCCCCCAGAATAACAGCAGTAATAACACACTCCCCCAAAACAAGCCCACTCCCCCAGTATGACAGCAGTAATAACACACTCCCCCAAAACAAGCCCACTCCCCCAGTATGACAGCAGTAATAACACACTCCCCCAAAACAAGCCCACTCCCCTAGTATGACAGCAGTAATAACACACTCCCCCAGAATAACAGCAGTAATAACACACTCCCCCAGAATAACAGCAGTAATAACACACTCCCCCAGTATAACAGCAGTAATAACACACTCCCCCAGTATAACAGCAGTAATAACACACTCCCCCAGAATAACAGCAGTAATAACACACTCCCCCAGAATAACAGCAGTAATAACACACTCCCCCAGTATAACAGCAGTAATAACACACTCCCCCAGAATAACAGCAGTAATAACACACTCCCCCAGTATAACAACAATAATAACACACTCCACCAGTATAACAGCAGTAATAACACACTCCCCCAGAATAACAGCAGTAATAACACACTCCCCCAAAATAACAGCAGTAATAACACACTCCCCCAGAATAACAGCAGTAATAACACACTCCCCCAGTATAACAGCAGTAATAACACACTCCACCAGTATAACAGCAGTAATAACACACTCCCCCAGTATAACAACAATAATAACACACTCCACCAGTATAACAACAATAATAACACACTCCACCAGTATAACAGCAGAAATAACACACTCCACCAGTATAACAGCAGTAATAACACACTCCACCAGTATAACAGCAGTAATAACACACTCCCCCAGTATAACAACAATAATAACACACTCCACCAGTATAACAACAATAATAACACACTCCACCAGTATAACAGCAGAAATAACACACTCCACCAGTATAACAGCAGTAATAACACACTCCCCCAGTATGACAGCAATAATAACACACTCCCCCAGTATAACAACAATAATAACACACTCCACCAGTATAACAACAATAATAACACACTCCACCAGTATAACAGCAGAAATAACACACTCCACCAGTATAACAGCAGTAATAACACACTCCCCCAGTACAACAGCAGTAATAACACACTCCCCCAGTATAACAGCAATAATAACACACTCCCCCAGAATAACAGCAATAATAACGCTGATTATTATTATAGACGCCGTCTGATCACTCTCACCTTTGGGAAACGCCGACATTAAAAGCAGACAGAGGAATCCACCGCCGGCCATCGTTGCTGCTTGTGCGCCAAAATTCAAACTCAGCTGGACTTTATCCAGGTGCGACCAGGTGCGGGCTGCTGTGCGCCGCGGATTGGACGGTGGACGGAGCGACAGCCCATCCGTGGGGTAAACACACCCACAGCCTCTGAGGGATAAGACCGAGTCAGCCTGGTGGTCAGACCGATGCCTGCCTCTAATAAAGCCTCTGTGTTGCTGTAGTAAATAGTACTAACAGCTCATTTTGTGTCGACCCCTCAGTGGAACAGTCCGTTCGGCAAAGACTGATTTGAACCAGTTACTTTCACTTTCGTTCTCGATGAGTTTCATTGGTAGATTAATTTGAAAGTCGACATCAGATCATTGTTTTAGTCAAAGTAAAAGCTGTTTAGTATCTTATGTACATGAAGGCTATGAATCGTATGTCCACTAAAAATCTACATGTAGAATAATCTGTGATGAACATGTCACGTGTAAGTAAAAGCATATTTGAGCTGTTTTAAAGGTAGAAACGTGGCTTTGGCCAAAGTCATACACGTAGAAATATAAACATTTATATCTACAAGTTTATTGAAGCAAAATTTCAGAGGATGAATGAAAATGTTTTAGTTTAATCCATTTATGTTACTCCTCAGTTAACGTGAATAAACAATAGCGTCCAGTGGCCATATGGAAAACAGCAGCTCAAACTCTTTAGCTGACTTTAAATGTTATTTTAAATACAGTAGATAGAATTAATTATATCTTAATACTGAATATGCAGAAACAGCAGAACCAAGCATGTGCTCAGGTTCTTCAGTGGCGCCGTGGACACAGTGTTGATGCCGTTTATCTCTGGTCAGACTGTGGCTTCATCAGCAGCAACGTCTCCAACGTCGTCAGTCTCTGAGGAGTTTGGGCTCTTACTTTGTTGGATTTCCTCAAATTTAGTCTGTTTCTTGTTGTGATTCTTCTGCTTAATCAAACGCAGTTCAGTCCTAAAGAGGAAGACAAACAGTACGTTACATCATAAATACTATTATCAAATAATAACTAATAAACAATATATATATACAGTTATATAGATGGTATGTTGCAGGATAAATATTCTATTTATAATTAATGTCACAATATTAAATGTGCAGTGTGTCTTACTCAGGTGGAGGCTCTTCAGTCTTAGTTGTATTCATCTTCATCTTCTTTGACAAACTGATGATTCAAGAGCAGTTAGAAACAAACATTGATCATTTCTCACCAGCTGATAAACAGCAACACGGGAAGTGATTTACAGAAATACCTCTTCCTGTGTCTTAGTATGAGCAGGACGACGACGACTGCAGCGAGACATCCACAGGACACTGCAACCGACACACAGCAGCCAACGTCGTCACTTCTTACACTTATGAAGCAAAGCGTGATTTATCTGAAACTCAACTTACTCAGATATTTGTTTTGTTGATCTGATGACCTGGATTTTCTGACAAACACTAGAAAGAGAAGCTGAACCATCAGACTGATGGAGAATCTGAAAGTGTGTGAACCAGTGTGTGTGGACGTGTTTCTCACCATCAGGCGTCTGTTTGACCTCAGTCATAGTCAGAAACACCTCTTTCTGAGGACCAGAGCCGACTCTCACTGCACATCCAACCTGTGTGCCGTCGCCATGGAGACCAGACAGCACCACCACGGTGCTGACGGTGACTGTGTTGTTGCTGTTGACAACAGTGACGGTGCTGGAGTTGTAGAAGTAGAGGTGTTGCTGTGTGACAGTCAGTGTTACTGTGGGAGCAGGTCGAGCTGTGACGGAGCAGGACACAACTGACTCTTCAGGAGAGTTGGACTCTCTGACATGGAGAACGGGCTCATGAAGCTCTGTCAACACACACATCACAGAGGGAGGAAGGTCACACACACACATCACAGAGGGAGGAAGGTCACACACACACATCACAGAGGGAGGAAGGTCTCACACACATCATGTTACTGGTCAGCTTGTTACCGTAGAGCTGGAGGCAGGTTGTTGCAGACAGAAAACCTTCATCGTAGGTGTCAAACACGCAGCGATAGCAGCCTTCGTCCTCGTCTGTCACGTTCCTGATAGCGATGGAGCTGTTCTGTAGTCCAACACCTCTAAACTCCACTTCGTCTATAAAGTCAGGATCCAGTGTTTGACTCATGTTGTTGCAGGTTGTGAGGTTCTTGTCATAATCAGGTAAAACTTTCTGCCACGTGACTTGATGAACTTCTCCAGACTCAGTGAGCAAACAGCTGAACTGAGCCTCTTGTCCTACAGCTGCCATCACAGTCTGATGAGTCTGTATTAGAGACGTTAGACCTGCAGGCAGTGAACATAAACTGTAAACCTTGACCAACACACACACTGTTTCATGTCTTTCTTACCTTTCTGACAGGCTCCCAGCACAATAAGAGAATAAATCACCGCACACTTCGCCATCTTCACTTCATGTGTTCAAAGTCAAACTGTCAGTGTAGGTCTGCTGGTGTAAACACATGCCAGCAGCTTCCTGGTAAGATGATCTCTGTGGCGCTAAACAAGCTCTCATTCAGCAACAGCGTAGCACACGCAGGCAAATAAAACATGCTTAGCTTGAAAAATATGATCGATTACCTGATATTTTACATTTCAGATACATTACAGAGCAAATTCCACAGCTGCTGCGTGACTTTAACATAGTGTAGCATCACTATAGCAACAACACTTATCGAGTGTTAGGAGCTGAAATGTATCTGTTCATATATTATTGTGTCAACAGGACTAACACAACCAATAACAACACAATGAGCAAAGTCAGACATGTGACAGCAGTCGACCTGAAATTAGAAAAAGTAAACGGAAATGAACACAACTCTGTGACGTGTGTTTGCAATGTGAGTCAGGAAACGTGTAATAAGGATGAGATTCACCTTCCTTCCCCACACGTCTGTGGAAAAGCTTTGTGTGTAGAAGGATGAAAGGCTGATACGTCAGTAATCTTCATGTGAGCGTGACTCGTGCAACAGGTGACGTGATGAATCCCTGCTCTGATAACTGTGGAGTCGTTCCTCTGCCCAGTGTGTTTTAGTGGGATCATAATTCTGCTGCAGTTGTTGCCATCGTGGTTCTGATTCTGTCTGACCCATTCTGGTGCACGACGCTGTGAAAGGCGCAGCAAAATTAAAGTTCCTAGATGGCACAGGACGAGCTACATTACTGAGCACGGTGTCATTGGAAAGGAAATGTCTACTAGCTTCAAAGAAAAGACATAATGTTGTACTGAAGCAAATTCAAGGTCACAACATTTCTTAACAGAACAGATGCAACTTGAACTTGCATTTGCTTTTATAAGCAGTTTCAGACAAAGTAACAAGGAGAACAATGAAAATCCAACTTTTCATACTTTTTAATAAAACACTTTGTATAAAACCAAATTTCTTATTTACACAACGGTAAGATTTAAGCCTCCTTGCTGGTGAGGGTCACAGCTTTAGGTCAAGTGACTGATTTCTTCTGGAGTGATCTGCTCTGAGAACGAAGAGGCTCTGGTCCTACAAAAGCATTACATAGTCACATGTAAGATTAAATATTAAAATGGAGTAAACAACAATAATAAATAATATAGACTTATTGTCACTGTTGAACAGTGCAGTTTGTAATAAACACTAAGCTGAAGGTAAGACGGTTATAGAATTACCTTTTATTAGTTTTCCTTATAACCAGAACAGAGATGACAACACAAGCACAGATCATCACTGGCAACACAACCATCAAAGTTTTTACTGAAATAAAACAAACATGATGATACACTGAGTTATAAAAGAAAAACACAGTGAAGGTAAATACTGACAGAGACCATCTGAACAGTAACTTACTGTAGTGGTCACGTTTCTCATCAGACCCTGAAAAGAGAAGCTGAACCATCAGACTGATGGAGAATCTAAAAGTGTGTGAACCAGTGTGTGTGGACGTGTTTCTCACCATCAGGCGTCTGTTTGACCTCAGTCATAGTCAGAAACACCTCTTTCTGAGGACCAGAGCCGACTCTCACTGCACATCCAACCTGTGTGCCGTCGCCATGGAGACCAGACAGCACCACCACGGTGCTGACGGTGACTGTGTTGTTGCTGTTGACAACAGTGACGGTGCTGTAGTTGTAGAAGTAGAGGTGTTGCTGTGTGACAGTCAGTGTTACTGTGGGAGCAGGTCGAGCTGTGACGGAGCAGGACGCAACTGACTCTTCAGGAGAGTTGGACTCTCTGACATGGAGAACGGGCTCATGAAGCTCTGTCAACACACACATCACAGAGGGAGGAAGGTCACACACACATCACAGAGGGAGGAAGGTCACACACACACACACACACACACACATCACAGAGGGAGGAAGGTCACACACACACACATCACAGAGGGAGGAAGGTCACACACACACATCACAGAGGGAGGAGGTCACACACACACACATCACAGAGGGAGGAAGGTCACACACACACACACACACACACACACACACACACACACATCACAGTAGAATCGTGTTTTCCTTTGTCAGGTTCTCACCACAGACTTGGAGGCAGGTCCTTCCTCTCAGAGAACCATCAGGGTAGGTGATAAACAGACACAGATAACAGCCTTCATCCTGCTCTGTTATGTTTCTGATGACGATGGAGCTGTTCTGTAGTTCAGTCACTTTAAACTTCACTTTATCTTTAAGGTCTGGATCCACTCTTTGACCAAACTTACTGTAAGTTGCCACATTCTGGTCATAATCAGGTAAAACTTTCTGCCACGTGACTTGAACAACTTCTTTAGACTCAGGGAGCAAACAGCTGAACTGAGCCTCTTCTCCTACAGCTGCCATCACAGTCTGATGAGTCTGGACCTGAGATCTGACACCTGGAGGAACAAGAGATGGAGGAAAGTAGGACTAGTTCACTGTGTAACAGATTAATACAGAGTTTACTAGTAGCTACACGACAACATAGTTGTAGGTAGGTTCCTTAAAAAAACATAATCAACTTCTCACAGAAGTAACTTGAAACAAGCCAAAGTAATAATAAAAAAACATTTCCTGAAAATGAACTAGTGGAAATCAGACGTCACTTTTTAATCACACAAAAGAACCACAGTTTTTTATTGGTTAATTTGCAGCCATTTCATTATTACTTTGGGCCGTTTTAACTTATCCTGTCGCTGTTGATTATTTTAGTAATGAGGTATTGTGTCAATTATTTAAGTGTTTAATCAGACATGAAATATTATTTTAATAAAAAGCAACAGTAAAGTATAAAAGTCTACAAATTAACAACGTTTGTCTTAGAAATGTGTGTTTTAGTACAGACTCACACTAAACACTTGTTTGCATTTTAAGGCCTTTTTTCACATATGGACAGAACTAAAGCTGCGGAGCTGTCAGGTGCTCAACACATCCACGAGACACAAAGTCTTAAATGACACAAGATCAAAACCACGACGTTGATGGTTTACGTGAAAATAATAATTTTCTAAACAAACAAACAAACAAACGCAGGTCGTGAGGTTTGTTTAAAGCCTCAGTAGTTGTTGTGGTGAAGCCTTCACTCGTCTCCGCTTCCTCTGCTTCCTCCTCACGATCAGCGACTCGAAGACGCGTTTCAGTAAATGAATTTTGACAAATGCAGTTTACGTAATGAAACGTTAAACGAAACTCGTTACATCGTTGCAGCTGATGTGTTTCTTACCCTTTAAAAGGCTCCAAACGTGACAAGTAAACAGTAGATACAGAAAAACATGGTTTGACATCGCTGCTTCACGAAATTATTCAAATTCAAAATCAGCGCCAAAAGTTCGACGGGTCTGTGACGTCAGAGCTGTAGGTGAACTTTGACACCAACAACCATGTAAAACCTACAGCGGTTCATTAAAATACACATCAGTCTATAGCAGTGATGTAAAGTGAGTCTATAAAACGTCACGACACTGATCATTTGATCCGATTCAACCAATGACTCTAGAATCATTTATTAATAAAGTATGTTCCTCCCTCGCAGTGGATCAATCCAGACACAACGTTTAGTTTCACTTTCGTTCCTCCTGTCGGTTGAGCTTCAAGGTAAAATCAATGAGCAACAGGAAGCTTTTATTCATAACAACCTTATTGTGACGGGATCCAGATCCAGATGTTCACACCTGGTGGAGATGGTTTAATAAAGCACCTGCTTTAAACTCTCAAGGAGTCATTTTGAACAAAAGTGACAGATAAACAAAAAACACAAGAGCAGAGATTAAAGTGGGATCATCCAGCTGCTCTGGTTGAATTTATTCTAGACTTGACTGCACAAAAGCAGGATTAGTCAAACCCAGTCTAGTTGGGTTGTGTCAGCACCTTCATCATGTTAAACACACATCAGTTACATCCTGATCACTGTGGAACTTTTTAACTTTATCTATAAAGTCAGAATTAACTCTTTGATATTAGAAAGTTGTTCTGGTCCTGATCGGGTGAAACGTTTTGCCAGGTAACTTAAAGCATCGTCACACATCACAAATAAACCTTCTGCTGCAGCAGCCGTCACACGATGAGTCTGTATTGGATGAAGAACCACCAGCTGTGGGGAGGAAGTGAGATGGAGAACGTTAAACTAGTATCTACACTCAGTCACTTCATCAGCTCCACCTGCACAAGTCAACCTCAGCCACACAGACACTAAACGTTAGTTACTGTAGTTTAAACGTCTACATTTGACTTAATAAGGAATCACTGTGTTTCCATTCAACCACAATTTAAAAGCAACAGCTGAGTTTCAGTAAACTGTTGTTTACAGGCACCAACCAAAACCATGGCTCAGTGGCTGACAGTGACGGTGCTGTAGTCTGAGAAGTAGAGGTGTTGCTGTGTGACAGTCAGTGTTACTGTGGGAGCAGGTCGAGCTGTGACGGAGCAGGACACAACTGACTCTTCAGGAGAGTTGGACTCTCTGACATGGAGAACGGGCTCATGAAGCTCTGTCAACACACACATCACAGACGGAGGAAGGTCACACACACACATCACAGAGGAAGGAAGGTCACACACACACATCACAGAGGGAGGAAGGTCACACACACACACACACATCACAGAGGGTGGAAGGTCACACACACACATCACAGAGGGAGGAAGGTCACACACACACATCACAGAGGGAGGAAGGTCACACACACACATCACAGAGGGAGGAAGGTCACACACACACATCACAGAGGGAGGAGGTCACACACACACACACATCACAGAGGGAGGAAGGTCACACACACACATCACAGAGGGAGGAGGTCACACACACACACACATCACAGAGGGAGGAAGGTCACACACACACACACACACACACACACACATCACAGAGGGAGGAAGGTCACACACACACATCACAGAGGGAGGAGGTCACACACACACACACATCACAGAGGGAGGAAGGTCACACACACACACACACACACACACACATCACAGAGGGAGGAAGATCACACACACACACACACACATCACAGAGGGAGGAAGGTCACACACACACACACACACACACACATCACAGAGGGAGGAAGGTCACACACACACACACACACACACACATCACAGTAGAATCGTGTTTTCCTTCGTCAGGTTCTCACCGTAGACTTGGAGGCAGGTGCTTCCTCTCAGAGAACCATCAGGGTAGGTGATAAACAGACACAGATAACAGCCTTCATCCTGCTCTGTTATGTTTCTGATGACGATGGAGCTGTTCTGTTGTTCAGTAACTTTAAACTTCACTTTATCTTTAAGGTCTGGATCCACTCTTTGACCAAACTTACTGTAAGTTGCCACATTCTGGTCATAATCAGGTAAAACTTTCTGCCACGTGACTTGAACAACTTCTTTAGACTCAGGGAGCAAACAGCTGAACTGAGCCTCTTCTCCTACAGCTGCCATCACAGTCTGATGAGTCTGGACCTGAGCTCTGACACCTGGAGGAACAAGAGACGGAGGAAAGTAGGACTAGTTTACTGTGTAACGGATTAATACAGAGTTTAACTAGTAGCTACATGACAAAATAGTTGGTAGGTTCCTTTAAAAAAGGAGAAAACCACAAAAAACTACTCACAGAAGTAACTTGTAACAGACAAATGCACAGATCATTCAAAAGTTTCATGGGCAAACAATTTAACTAACTAACGTCCCTTTATAATCCTTTAGAACTAAGGTTCATGAACGTTGATGATTGACTAGTAAACAAAACATAACAAAAGTGGTTTAAGTGTAAACTGTCACGATCTGCAGCCTCACTTCTGCCCGGGCTTTTACTGTGAAAAGCCCCGGCGGATACTCACTCACCACCTCCGCCAGCTTCCTCTGATTATGTGATGCCGTACACCTGAGCCATGTCTCTAACCCTTTCTAAAGCTCCCTTCACAGACAGTCTCACCTCGGATCGTCGAAGTCTTTCGAGCCAGCAGCCACAGACACCTCTCAGCAACCTGAACCTCCTCGCTTTGTCTTGTCGATGTTTTACGAAGGAATCACGACGACTCATGCTAAGTTCCTCCCACGTTACCTCTGTGTGATTCTGTTGTTTTTTCGGGAAAAGACCCGGCTGCCCTGTGGATTTGATCCATTAGCGTCTCCCGACTCAACATCTTCCTCTGCTCGCCTCGGATCACAACCATCTGTCCTGCGTCTCTTCGGTTTCTTCATCCATTCTCCCACTTTCTCATTCTCTCCCCTCTTTTTGGATTTGTGACAATAAACAATAATTTACAAACTAAATGAATACTACGAAAACCAGATAAACAGTCTTTTAAATGCAGTAAACAATAGTGATTGTGTTGATGGCTGCAGGTAATTTTGTGACTAATGTGGGTTTTCGTTGTGTAACTGAAAGATACTAAACGACTTTGCTGCTTGTATCAGACCTGATAAGCTGTAAACTCTAGTACAAAGCAACATGAAATAAAGACGAAGTGAATCTAAACCAAACTACACAGGTTAAATTATTAGACTACAGCTGACGTGTCTCTTACCTTGTGGAAAAACTCCTAGAATTAAAGGTAGACAGTAGATATAGACGCACATACTGTAGGTGGACATGTTTCAGTACTGAGTCTAAACCAGCCCAAGTAGTCAGACAAGTGTCTGTGATCTGTTAGTGTCAACGCCCATCTACAGTATAGAGCCATGTAAAACCTACAGTGGTTCAAGAATAAACATCAGTTTATATCAGTGATTTAAAAAAACTGTGAAATGTTACTGAAAATGTGATTAGTTTCAACCACAGACTCTAAAAGGATTTATTAAAAGCACAAATGTTCACCTTTGCAGTGGAACATTCTACTCCCACAATTCACTGAGAAAACGCTGAACTTCGAACGTTTGGATCAAAGACTGAAGTTCAAAGTGGGGAACTGGACATTTACTGTATTGTCAACCCAGCAAGTGGTTAGTGTGGGGCTGGTGCAATCAGCCCCAGGGAACTATGGGTAATAGGCCACGCAAATAGTTCTGTGTGTAAAGTGTTTAATGTGCATGATTTATGTAAATGTGTTTTTGTTTAGGTTTGGTTATGTGGGATGTGTGTGTAGGAGTAATCCCCCCCCCCCCCCCCCCCCAAACTAAAGCTCAACTACATCTGATGTTGGAGATAGTTGTGAGAAAAGGCAGAAGCTGTCTCGTCTTGTTTTAAGAGGCTTGAAACACTTGTTCTCTCACCCGTCTGCCATTTCAAATAGTTCCCTCTGCATTAGCCTGTTAGCACCTAAACCAGAGGTGCCCACACTTTTTCAGCGTGTGAGCTACTTATAAAGTGACCATGTCAAAATGATCAACCTACTATAAAAATGCTAAACATATTTATTTATAAATATATTGAGTCTTTATTTGTACAGTATATGTTGCATTACTGCACGAACCCATATTGAATCAACCTCAGCATCATCAAGGTCGCACGTGAACGTAGCGACTGGCTCCAGTAAAACGTCTTGAAAGCGTTTGTCAAACTCTGACACATTTCTCATCTAGCGTCAAGCTGCGCATGCGTCTTCCGTTGCGTCTCCAGCTCTGACGCAGGTTTTGGAAGTTGCCCAAATCACGTCGCTGCAGTTTTGAGGAGAGATGCTGCATTTGTCGTCTGAAAGAATGAACTGAGCTGATCACACTGATCACGTCTTCGTCTTTTCCTTGCAGCTCTACGTTAAGGTCATTCAACATGTTGGTCAGATCGGTTGAAATGCGAAGTCTAGCAGCCACTGGTCGTCATTTAGTTGGTTGTATTCTGCATGTTTAGTTACACAGAAAAACTCCTTAATCTCCTGATAGAGCTCGAATTTCCCTCGACTAAGCTCAGTGTGTGGCAACAACTCAGAGTGGTCGCAATCAGAGACTTCTCCAGATGCACGAAGTCGGCATGTGGAGATCTGGCATCTTTGTAGGCTGACGCTATGCGACCTACTCACACTACCTTTGCCTTGTTTCTACCTGTTGGTTGTTTCCATGTCTTGTTCGCAGCCTCTCGCTTCCTCTTTCCCAGACGCTACTTCTCCGGATCGTCGCTCATCATCGCAGGCCTTTATCTTCAAGCCTCTGCCTGACAGAGTCCTCTGAACCTCGCTCTCCACCTGCTGCTCTACCTGTGAGGGAGTTTTCTGCTGTGAAGGATCTCTGCTTCTCCTCCTGGTCCATTCACTGTCGCTGCAGCAGCCCCTGGTTTCCCACCACAGCTCATCCAAGAATGTGCCGACGAGACGTCTTGCAAGTTATTATCTCACTTTGTCAACTGATTATGAATAAACCTCATTAAGTCTTGATTCCGCCTGATCCTTAACAAAATTAATACTAAACTCGCATACAGTGATTAAAATTATAAAACCAGTAGAAAATCAAAGCTGCCTTCAGCATTTCTCATCTACAGTCTGACACGTGATTAACAAGGTTTACAGTAATATCAGTAACAGTGAATATAAACCAGCAGCAGGTTTGAGGTGTAGTGACCTGGATGAGTGAGGACCTGAGGTTCACAGTAAAAGAAATCTGGAAACTTAAGCTGTGACATAGTGAGATTCAGTCTGATTAAACATGAACAATAAAGTCTTTCAGGTCATGAAGTTCTCTAACAGCTTCTAGAGGATCCTGGTCCAAGTCTTCTCCTGGTTGATCACTGTCGTTTGATTCTTTCATCTCTGGATCTGACAGACGTTCATCTTCCTCCGATGCGTTAGAGGTTCGTTTCCTGACCTCTGCTTTCTGAGATGCTGGAGGTGTAGTGGGTTCTGCTTGACCCGTGGCCAAATTAGTGTCCTCTCTAAAATATGTAACAGTTAAACGTCAACTAGGAAAGTGAAGCAGTGACTGAAAATAATTTTTTTTCATATATGCAAAGAAAAGTGAAGCACAGCAAACCTGATGTTCTGCATATTAGTGTCTTCAGGTGTAGATGGAAGCGTCTCAGTGTTTTTCTTATTTCTGAGGGAAAAATATGAACAAACATGTATCAGTTGTCACAAACTGAGACACAGGTGATAAAACATGATGAAAAGAATAGAAGAAATACCTGCAACAGAAGATCAGTAAACACAAGACAATGACCAAACCAAAAGGCACAACCCAAATCCATCTCCATCCTATGAAAATAAGAGAATAGAAAAATGTTGATATAAACAGTCAACAGGTGTAAAGTAAATACAACAACAACATTTCAGTAACTTACTGCTTCTGTGTTTAGATCCAGGTTCCTTATCAGACCCTGAAAAGAGAAGCTGAACCATCAGACTGATGGAGAATCTAAAAGTGTGTGAACCAGTGTGTGTGGACGTGTTTCTCACCATCAGGCGTCTGTTTGACCTCAGTCATAGTCAGAAACACCTCTTTCTGAGGACCAGAGCCGACTCTCACTGCACATCCAACCTGTGTGCCGTCGCCACGGAGACCAGACAGCACAGCTGTCTTGGTGACGGTGAGTGTGTTGTTGGTGTTGGTGACAGTGACGGTGCTGTAGTTGTAGAAGTAGAGGTGTTGCTGTGTGACAGTCAGTGTTACTGTGGGAGCAGGTCGAGCTGTGACGGAGCAGGACACAACTGACTCTTCAGGAGAGTTGGACTCTCTGACATGGAGAACGGGCTCATGAAGCTCTGTCAACACACACATCACAGAGGGAGGAAGGTCACACACACACACACACATCACAGAGGGAGGAAGGTCACACACACACACATCACAGAGGGAGGAAGGTCACACACACACACACACATCACAGTAGAATCGTGTTTTCCTTCGTCAGGTTCTCACCGTAGACTTGGAGGCAGGTCCTTCCTCTCAGAGAACCATCAGGGTAGGTGATAAACAGACACAGATAACAGCCTTCATCCTGCTCTGTTATGTTGCTCATGACGATGGAGCTGTTCTGTAGTTCAGTCACTTTAAACTTCACTTTATGTTTAAAGTCTGGCTCCACTCTTTGACCATTATATTTAAAGTCAGTTGCCATATTCGTCTCATTTTCAGGTAAAACTTTCTGCCATATGACTTTAACAACTTCTTTAGACTCAGTGAGCAAACAGCTGAACTGAGCCTCTTCTCCTACAGCTGCCATCACAGTCTGATGAGTCTGGACCTGATCCCCTACACCTGGAGGAGGAAGAGACGGAGGAAAGTAGGACTAGTTCACTGTGTAACAGATGAGTATAGAGATTAAGTAGAAGCTACAGTATGTCACAGTTAAAACACTTGAACATTTTGTGAAAGAAAGACAAACCCACAATCAACCCTGACTGAAAAGATCTGAAACCGACAAATGAAATAATCTAATTTCCTGGATGTCAGTATTTAAGTTGCTCTGTGTGTCTGTCACTTGTTGGTGGTCGTCATCTGTTACTCAGTCTGTTTGCTCCGGCTCTGTTCCTGTGGTTTCCTGGTCTTTGTGTGAGTCAGTCTGTCTGTGTTTTAAGCCACGTATTCTGTGAGTAGTCTGTCAATCAGAATAGAATAGATCTTTATTGTCATTGTCACATGTACAAGAAAATTTAAAGTGCTCTCCAATAAGTGCATCATTCGGAGTCAAAATTATTATTAGTATTATTTTGACTGGGTGCTAAAATCACTAAAACAATAATAAATAGGAACAAATATACCTAAAAAGATCATATGCACATACACACCCAGGCGATGCATAAAGGGAATTAACGTGCATTCGTACCCACACATTTGTAGGCTTTTTAGCAGCATTCAGAGGTTATTGCAGTTGGCTAAAAACTGTGCTTGAGTCTCTTGGTCTTTGCTTCATATAACCTGAAGGCATTAGTTCAAACAGGGCGTGTCCAGGATGACATGTCTGTTATAATGTGCTGTGCGGAAGCTGTGCAGGTTTTCCATCGTGGGAAGATGGCAGCAACAACCTTTGGAGCGTTTTCCTCTGAACTGCTGTGCAGCTGGTGAACCAAACGCATATGCCAGGGGTGTCAAACTCAAATACACAGTGGGACAAAATTGAAAACTGGAACAAAGTCGCGGGCCAACATTGATATTTACTGGGGGGAAAAAAGTGGATATGGAACAAGCAAAGCTTGACTAGACTATTTCTGTAAGAAAATACACTGTGAATGCTGTAATGCTGAATTTATTCCCAAGAACTGCTGACTGTAGCTGGAGAGTTTAAAAAGTTCTTAAAGGTAGTTTAAGAAAAATCCAAGTGGTTAAAAAAAAGAGCTAAACATGTTCAGAACAAGTTAAAAGTCTTAAATTTCAAAATAAAGCATAATGAAGTAATATTAATTAGGTATTTATAATTAAATAATTAAAGAAAACACAGTTGAGTTGATCCAAACAGTAAAAGTATAGAAAACGACTAAAACGTGTTGATAGAATTTTGCAGGACTTTCCTGACATTACTGAAGTTTTAAAAGCATTATTACAACAAGTAGAACATTCAGATTCAATGTGATAACAATAAACATCACACTTAAAAAGGGACAACTCTAGGGGGATTTGAACCAGTAGCCTCACGTAGTAGCCTGCAGCAGACTAACCGCTGGACTATCTGAACAGCTGGAATTATCACCGCGCGCCACTCAGACATCCTGTCAGTGACAGCTGACTGCTGTGGCGATTCGCCGATGAAAGCGAAACACATTAAACGGGCTCGTTGCAGCAAAACCGTAACACGAATCACAAAAACCACCCGAAAGCCGATACTTTAATCTGCGACTTGTGTGAGTTTCATGTCCAAAGACTGAACATTTTTTAATTCCCAGCGAGTTGAAAACAATCGATCTGTCTCTTCTGCTCCGCGAGTCAGGCAGAAAAATGAGGCGTTCAATGGCCCAGAAGCGGCTGGTTCACAGTGAGCAAGTAGACAAGTGTCTACATTCGCTTCACAGCGTTCACAGTGATAATAAAGATTAGGAAAACAATACTGTTAATGCTTCTTTTAGCCATTTTGGGGGGGTAGCACGGTGCCAGTATTAGCATACGTTCTCTATGACTATGGTCAACAGAGGAGAGGGCGTTAATGGGTCCTCTCGCGATTGACGCCACCAAAACGCCAACAGAGAATTCTGGGATTTGTAGTATTAGCGGTACATGATAATTACCGGCGGGCCAGCTCTAATAGTAATTCGGTATGGCTTCACGGGCCAAATATAATTACGCTGCGGGCCAAATTTGGCCCGCGGGCCAGAGTTTGACACCTATGGCATATGCAGTGTGTTAGAATGATTTCTATGGTGGCTCGTAGAAGGACACAACAGCCTCTGTGTGATGTTACTCTTCCTGAGCATCTTCAGGAAGTACAGTCTTTTTAGCAGCTCAGGTATTCGCGCTCCAGGACAGACTCTCCTCTATGTGGACTCCCAGGAAGCAGAAGCCTGACACCCTCTCCACACAGTCCCTGCTGATGAGTAATGGTGGAATGTAGCTCAGTACACTGAGAGCATCTCCAGGTCCTGATGTTCAGAGACTCCCAGTTGGTTCTATCAAAGCAGACCTGCAGCTGCTGGAGGCACCGTCTGTGATGGTGGGAGCCGTAACAGCACAGATGGTCAGACCCAGGTGTGGTCTGGCCCTGTAGCCCAGTTTGATGTTGGAATAGCCCTTGTCCAGAGTCTTCTCTGCCTGGTAGCTCACTTAACAGGCTGGAACTCAGGGAGCTGCCTTTAGTCCGCATGATTCAAACCCCCTGCTGTGATCTGCACAGCGTCAGTACGTGCTCTGCTGGTGGCTAATGCTTGAATGAATGATGAATTAGCATTAGCTGGTGGTACGAACACAGCCGTGAGCATGACTCCAGTAAACTCCCTGAGGAGATAAAGCGCCTGCACTTGGCAGCCAGACCTACGTCCAGTCTAGACCGGATACCAGAGACCGACTATAGTCACCAGCTGTGGTTCACTCTGCTGTAGCCGCAGTCAGCTGCTCGGTCATGGCGCTGCGCAGTGTAGCCTGTTAGCTCGGTAGCAGAATCCTGGATGGATTGTTGCAGCCAGGTCTCTGTGATGAGCAGAACCCACGTATCCTTGACGCAGTTGTTCGTCGCGGTCTGTATCGTCCGTTCATCCATCTTATTCGCCAGGGATCTGTCATTAAATAAGCTGGGAGCGGTGGAGCTGAGTGGCTGCTTCCGTAGCCTGGCTAGCACCAGCCCTGCGGTCTCGACCTTTCTTCCTTCTCTCTACGCCGCCTGCGCCTCCTTCCTGGGTGATAATCCACTGAGGACTCATCGCTACTTCCACTGGATCTTGTATAAGCAGATAAACTCGCTTGTTACGCTCTCTTCGTAACATCCTCCGATCTTAACTGCGGTCGCTGAGCCGCTGTTCGCATTTCCATGGTCAAATCAGCCGTCACTGGATTTTAAGTGCGAGATTCATGCGATAATTACGGTAACGGTGTTGCGACCGCTTGGAAGATCTGAGAGACTGAAACTACAATGTAACAGATGGAGCTGATGATAAATGTGATCAAGTTACTAATAATATGAATTATAATAGGATACAATTGACTGAGTACGTTTAGAAATATTCACTAATGAAATGCATTAGGAAAACGCACATGACCTCTTTTCCAGATTTAAAATAAATAAATATTTATGTCAATATAACATAAACAGCCAAACAGAATAGTAGTATAAGAGACATGGTAATAGGTGAACTAAGTCACTAAATCACCTATTGCATTGGCAAAACTGAACAATATTCTCATAAACAAAACATTAATTTTTTTAAAACATTAACATAAAAATAAACAAATTTGTGCTTTCAAACAGATACAATGCGACATCAGTTTGGGTTTTTTTAAATCTGGAAAAGAGGTCATGTGCGTTTTCTTAATGGTAAATGGTTTGTATAGCGCTTTTCTACCTATCGGTACTCAAAGCGCTTTGACACTGCGTCACATTCACCCATTCACACACCGGTGGCAGAGCTGCTATGCAGCTTAAGATGACACACCGGGGGCAACTTGGGGTTCAGTGTCTTGCCCAGGGACACTTCGGCACATGACTGGGGGAAGCCAGGAATCGAACCACCGATCCTACGATTGGTGGGCGACAGCTCTACCTCTGAGCCACTGCCGCCCATTTCATTAGTGAATATTTCTAAACGTACACAGTCAATTGTATTCTATTATCATTTACATTATTAGTAACATGATCACATTTATCATCAGCTCTATCTGTTACATTGTAGTTTCAGTCTCTCAGATCTTCCAAGCGGTCGCAACACCGTTACCGTAATTATCGCACGAATCTCGCACTTAAAATCCAGTGACGGCTGATTTGACCATGGAAATGCGAACAGAGGCTCAGTGACCGCAGTCGATCACTGGGAGATCATGTCACTATAAATGTTTTTCGCCAGACCGAATGTACAAAAAACTCCCAAACACATCACCAACAACTGTGGGACTTGCTGCCACCTTACTTTCCTGTCATGTGACTGATGAAGTTCATTTTGATTTTCTGAGTCTGCGTCTTCTGTCCCTTTAGTCCAGCTGTGATTTTAAAACCTAGTTTGTTCGTGTGTATAAATATCTAGTATCAAGTTATTCCTGTGACCGTTGTGGGTTTTCTCTCTATAGACCCGCTATGTTTTTACATGCATTAGCTCTGATAAACTACATATTGTAGTATGAAACACAATGAAACCAAGACTGAACAACTAACTTCACACCAAACTAAACACGTTAAATTATTACAGCTGATGTGTTTCTTACCTTTTGGAAAGACTCCAAACATGAAAGTAGACAGTAGATAAACAACAACTTTGTTTAACATCATTTCTGCAGATAATGACGCACATCCAAGTCACAAACCTCTAGAGGACAGAACAACTACTTCTACTTCTACTTCTTGTTCTACTCTGCGTCATGTGTCTCCAAACCCAATAAAACCTTCAAATCCAGGCTTAGTTTCTTTTCTCTTAGTAAATCCACAAACCTTCCTCTTTGCTGGTCGTATAACAGACGTCTTAATATCACATGCTCCACTGTTTCCTTTCTGTTTTATGTTTCCTATTATTCTTCGTGTACTGTTTAAGTTTGTATGACCAAACCTCATCCTAGTTCATATGTTGTCCTTTCTCCTATTGCCACTACATCCTATCTGCTCCCCAACTTTCCTTTGTGTGCTATAATAGAATCTCCACTTACTCCCTTTGTCCCATGTAGTGTTAATTTTTGCTTCCTTCAGGCTGATCATCTTTTTCATTCCCGTCTACCCCTGTCTGTGCTGGTATCCACATAAACTGCGCCACCTCCCTAATCCTCTAATTCTATGATGAGTGTTTAACATTTCCACCACATCCTGTCTTAATTCTGCCTCCATATTTTTAATGCTCACCAGTTCACTACTCGAGTCTGAACCTATTCAAACCTTTTGTGGTTTGGTTTCCTTTATCCAGTGTGAAGCTGATCAGATGCCACTAACTCTCCTGTAAACACTGGCAGATTATTACTGATTCTCCTACTCGACACTGAGTCTGATTCTGGGTAACGTAGGCTGCTCCTACTCTCACATTTGTTGTCTTAGATGCATCTGTATAGACTCTTATGTAATCCTTGTATCTTAATCTTATATAATTCTTTGCTTCTCTTCTTTCCTTTAACAGACTTAGATCCACTTCTACGTCCTCTAATAACCATGGTGGCTCTGCAGAGAGGGGACTAGTTGGACTTATCCCCCTGCTGCCAACTTCTACCTGATTAACTAGATGCTCTAGAATCACCCAGATCTCCTCCCCTTCCCTTTGATTTGTCTCTGGCATTGATGCTGCACCTCTTGGTGGGGTGTCCGTTATCCTGTCCTTTCAGGTTGGCCCAGTAAGTGATAGCTAGTTGTTGCGTTTCATTCATCTCCACCTGTAAAGCTGACTCTGGTGTAGTTTTCACAGCTCCACAGCACAACCTGAGCACCTGGTGTTGGATTGTGTCCAGTTTCTTTAATAGCGTTTTAGATGCTGATCCGTATATAATGGAGCCATAATCTACTACAGATCTTATCAACCCATTATAAATTATTTTAGCACATTTCTATCTACTCCCCACTTTCGTCCCCTCAGTTATCTCATTATATTCATAACCCTCTTGTGTTTCTCCACTATTTTCCTTACATGCTCCCCCCACGTCAGAGTTTTGTCAAAGCAGAGCCCAAGGTACTTGAAGCTACCAACCTGTTCTAAGGTTTCAACGTATAACTTGAGTTTAATCTGATTTGCTCTTTTGATTTGTACAGTGAATGATGTTTGTTTTTTCCACTGAGAATCTAAATCCCCACTTCTTTGCCCAACTCTCTACCTCATCTATGGCCTCATGTAGCTTCTTGGTGATATAATCCATGTTCTTCCCTCTTTTCCACATCACCCCATCATCTGTATATAACGCTACTCCTGCTCGGTTCTCTATGTCACTGAAGATACCATTAATCATAATGGAGAAATGGGTGATGATGCTACCCTTTGGTTCCATCATCTACTGAGCAGCCATCACTGGTCCTTCCCTACTTTCACTACTATTGTCCTGTTTGATAGAAAGTCTTTGATACATTTATACATTCTGCCTCGTTTTCCAGTCTGATGTCATTTGATTATCAGTCCTTCCTATGAACTTTGCAGAAAGTCTGCTCCATACTATTACCTTCCCTCCATGTTTTATACCTGGGTTCCTGTGTCTTCTCCTCCTTCCATCCATGTCTTTGATCGTATTCCACACTTTGTCCAGTTCAGTGCTTTTCCCCAGTGATTCACAACATTCTCTCCAACATTGTCGTTGAGCTTGTTTTCTAGTTCTCCTTACTGTTGCTACCTTCCTTTTATAATCTGCCAGATGTGCATAGTTATTTGTTTTCTTAAATGCCTTTTTCGTGTCCTTAATGGCTGAACTAGCGTCTTGATTCCACCATGGAACGACCCTTTTCCTTTTGCCTTTAGCCTTAACTGTGGCAGTAGTTTAACTATTATCCTCATTCACTCTTTTAACTGTGTTCCAGTCTGCTTTTTAAATTCCATGTCCCTTCCCTCTGTTCCTGCTCCTCCTCCCTCTCTGGTCCTGTTGAGATGTCTATGGGGTAGTGTTCGCTACCTGTGCTGCTCTCTCTTAACACTTCCGACCTTATGAACCTTTCCATTCTAACCTTTGCTCCACACGATTTTATCTTCAGCTCCTTTTCCTTGAGTTGTCACTACCTTCTTCTCCCTTCCTCTCACCTCTCACGGCCTCTGCATACGTTAAGTTCTTTTCAACCTTCATTCTTTGAATCATCTCTGCCTCTTTCCTAACTTTACATCTTCCACATGCTGCCTAGTGCTCCCCTCCACAATTACAACATCTTAATTTGGCCTGACTCTCACGTTCTCCGTACATATGCTCCCCCCACATCTTCCACACCTCTGTCTGCCTCTGCACACACTTGCTGTGTGTCCATATCTTGGACACTTGTAGCATCTCCCACCATCACCTTACTTGGAAGTGTCTCATCTTTAAACTCCAGTAAAATAGATTTGCTGTCTACTTTCATGGCCTGTAATATTCTGATCCCTGTTACTCCTCCTCCTTTTATTGTTCTCTTTATCTCGTCCAGATTCAGATCCAGATTTTCCCCTATTGTTATTCCCGTTATCCCTCCTATAATTATTTTCCTTTCCCCAACATCCTACATATTGACTGTACCTTTAGCGCCTTATTTCTCTGTTCCACATTTACTCCCTTGACTATCAGGCATCCGTCTCCTAGTCCTTTAGCCATTTCATGTCCCCTATCGCTGTTTTTAAACCACTTGTAAGGCTTCAAGGTCACAACAGGAAGCTTTTATTCATAACAACCTTATTGTGACGTGATCCAGATCCAGATGTGCTCACACCTGGTGGAGATGGTTTAATAAAGCACCTGCTTTAAACTCTTGGCTGCGCAAAAGCAGGATTAGTCAAACCCAGTCTAGTTGGGTTGTGTCAGCACCTTCATCATGTTAAACACACATCAGTTACATCCTGATCACTGTGGAACTTTTAAACTTTATCTATAAAGTCAGAATTAACTCTTTGATATTAGAAAGTTGTTCTGGTCCTGATCGGGTGAAACGTTTTTTCAGGTAACTTAAAGCATCTGTCGCCAGAGACGCAACTAAGATGAATTCAGTCAGTCGCAGAGTAAGGTTCAAATAATGAAACATTATTTCACATTTATTCTCAGTGGTGAGATGAGAAATATGCAAAGGCAGGTAAACAAAGTCACCTCTCTCTCCTGCAGGGAGGATGCTCACAGGCTCGCGGGGAAGGACGGAGCCTGGGAGCCGCCGGCTGTGTCCCCCAGCCCAGCACAGCACACATCTCCCCCCTCGCATTCTAGGAAGCGGGTTTAAACCCCGAACAAGCATCAGAATGTGGAAATTTCATACCAACAATTGTTTGTCCAAATTCTTTTGTTGAACAGCTCAGACTGTTTTGTCTACAGGCCAGATTGTCTTCGTACCCAAGGCCAGCAAGCCTGCAAAGCCTAGACAGGACCTGTTCTACTCTATGCTAAACCCTTTAGCCTGAGCTGAATGTACATGTGCTAAATATATATTCCACCACACATATGCATGGACTTCCACTACAGTCCTTCCTCTGGGGCTTCCTAGAGCCGAACCAAAGCCGAATTAGTCATGTAGTAACACATTCAGCAACACAACCCAAGACCTGCAGTGCTCACTAAATGGAAACCGACAGAAAGAGAAACAACTAAAAGACAGAAACCCTTCAACACTTAACTTGTTTACAACCAAACCCTGCAGGTGGAGAAGAACGACTGAGCCACGTCATGGAGGTTTGCTTCATGGGGATGTTGCTTCTGGAGTTTCTGGAACGGATCCTTAACATCTTGGTTGGAATGACATCAGCTTCATGTCCCCACAGAACCAGCGCTGGTCTGTCCTATTGGTGCAGTGGTTCACAATCCATGAAACTCACGGCGTCAGTCGTCCTATTGATACTATCAGTCAAACATTTCTCTTAACTGGTGAGTACAATAAATTCGATGTCTTACATGATCCAGCTTGTGTGTAGCTCTTGTTCTCTAAACACAATATAATCTTGATCAATGTGATGACGTCTCCTGTCTCCAACATCAGTCTGTCTTCAATGCTGAAGTATAATAAATATTTCATTGACTTGGTCTTGGTAACATTAGATAAATAAATTACCTATAGGATCATCACACATCACAAATAAACAGCTGAAATTCACTACCAGCATTCACTGAGGCAATATTTAGACTTTCAGAGATTGAAAACACACAGATGTGGAATCAGTCCAGAAACATCTGGAAAAGGATAAACGCTCAGTTTACACAGTGTCACTTTGACGCAATCAAACATTTCTGCTTGTTTGTATGTGTTGCATTGGATACATGTATAGGATGAACAAGATGAACCCTGAGGTATGTGACTTAATAAGCAACTGGTTTTAGAGACGATGTGGTAGAAATGAACTCAGACATATAAGACTGTAAAAGGGAATCTGCAGAACAAACAGAGCTGCACTAGAGGGTTTTCTGTTTATCTCCCATTTTACCAGTAAATATTGTCGCCTCTGCTCCACAGCAGAAGAATCTGTTGCCACAGTTCACGTAACTTTGTATTTGTAAAGACAGTAGTTATGGTAATGACTAAAGAGACACATCAAGGCTCAGACCAACGTGAAAAACACAAACAACGGCTGAAGGAAGGTGATGATCAGATACATCAGGCGTGAACTGAGTTACTGGACACCTGATAACTGCAGCACAGCTCAGAACAAAAGCTGGAGGAGATAGTAAAGTGTTGGGTGGTGAGTGATGAGGATCACTGAGGCCTGACGTCTCAAGTCTTTTAAAGCCGACTTTAACTTTATTTATATAGCGCCAATTCACAACATCAGTTATCTCAGTCAAAGCACAAGCTTTGCACAGCTGATCATTAAGTAAACATGTGAAGGACAAAATGTTTTAATCACTTGCCTTCACATTAATGTAAAAAACTGTGTAGTAGCAACAACAAAACCAATAGTAAACTCGCACACAGTGATTGTGAACGTAAAAAAATTAGTAGAAAATCAACACATTAAAGCTGCCTTCAACATTTCTCAGCTACAGTCTGACACGTGACGTTTACAGTAATATCAGTAACGGTGAATATAAACCAGCAGCAGGTTTGAGGTGTAGTGACCTGGAGGAGTGAGGACCTGAGGTTCACAGTAAAAGAAATCTGGAAACTAAAGCTGTGACATAATGTGATTCAGTCTGATTTGAAATGAACAATGAAGTCTTCCACGTCATGATGTTCTTTTGCAGCTTCTAGAGGATCCTGGTCCAAGTCTTCCCCTGGTTGATCTTCTTTCATCTCTGGATCTGACAGACGTCCATCTTCCTCCGTTGCTTTAGGGGGGGTTCGTTTCCTGACCTCTGCTTTCTGAGATGCTGGAGTTGTAGTGGGTTCTGTTTGCACCGTGGCCAAACTAGTGTCCTCTCTGGTTAAAGGTGGTTGGTTTCTGAAAAGAGAATCAAAACTACTGACTAATTATGAGTGTTAAAAACATGTGTAATGTAAAATATATGACAGTTAAAAGTCAAGTTGGAAAGTACAAAATGTGAAAACATAAAAAATAAAATAAATATAAAAAATTGAATGAAAAGAGAATTTTTGCATATGTGCAAAGAAAAGACAGCAAAGCAAGTAAAGCACAGAAAACCTAGTGTTTTGCATGTTAGAGTCTTCAGGTGTAGATGGAAGCGTCTCAGTGTTTTTCTTTTTTCTGAGGGAAACAATATGAACAAACATGTATCAGTTGTCACAAACTGAGACACAGGTGATAAAACATGATGAAAAGAACAATAGAAGAAATACCTGAAACAGAAGATCAGTAAACACAAGACAATGAACAAACCAACAAGCACCAACAACCAAATCCATGGGTCTATAAAAATAAGAAAACAGAAAAATGTTGATATAAACAGTCAAAAGGTGTAAAGTAAATACAACAACAACATTACAGTAACTTACTGCTGCTGTGATTTGATCCAGACTCGTCATCAGACCCTGAAAAGAGAAGCTGGACCATCAGACTGATGGAGAATCTAAAAGTGTGTGAACCAGTGTGTGTGGACGTGTTTCTCACCATCAGGCGTCTGTTTGACCTCAGTCATAGTCAGAAACACCTCTTTCTGAGGACCAGAGCCGACTCTCACTGCACATCCAACCTGTGTGCCGTCGCCACGGAGACCAGACAGCACAGCTGTCTTGGTGACGGTGAGTGTGTTGTTGGTGTTGGTGACAGTGACGGTGCTGTAGTTGTAGAAGTAGAGGTGTTGCTGTGTGACAGTCAGTGTTACTGTGGGAGCAGGTCGAGCTGTGACGGAGCAGGACACAACTGACTCTTCAGGAGAGTTGGACTCTCTGACATGGAGAACGGGCTCATGAAGCTCTGTCAACACACACATCACAGAGGGAGGAAGGTCACACACACATCACAGAGGGAGGAAGGTCACACACACATCACAGAGGGAGGAAGGTCACACACACACATCACAGATGGAGGAAGGTCACACACACACACATCACAGAGGGAGGAAGGTCACACACACACATCACAGAGGGAGGAAGGTCACACACACATCACAGAGGGAGGAAGGTCACACACACATCACAGAGGGAGGAAGGTCACACACACACATCACAGATGGAGGAAGGTCACACACACACACATCACAGAGGGAGGAAGGTCACACACACATCACAGAGGGAGGAAGGTCACACACACACACACACACACACATCACAGAGGGAGGAAGGTCACACACACATCACAGAGGGAGGAAGGTCACACACACATCACAGAGGGAGGAAGGTCACACACACATCACAGAGGGAGGAAGGTCACACACACACATCACAGATGGAGGAAGGTCACACACACACACATCACAGAGGGAGGAAGGTCACACACACACATCACAGAGGGAGGAAGGTCACACACACACATCACAGAGGGAGGAAGGTCACACACACACATCACAGAGGGAGGAAGGTCACACACACACACATCACAGAGGGAGGAAGGTCACACACACACATCACAGAGGGAGGAAGGTCACACACACACATCACAGAGGGAGGAAGGTCACACACACACATCACAGAGGGAGGAAGGTCACACACACACACATCACAGAGGAAGGAAGGTCACACACACACATCACAGAGGGAGGAAGGTCACACACACACATCACAGAGGGAGGAAGGTCACACACACACATCACAGAGGGAGGAAGGTCACACACACACACATCACAGAGGGAGAGAGGTCACACACACACACACACATCACAGAGGAAGGAAGGTCACACACACACACATCACAGAGGGAGGAAGGTCACACACACACATCACAGTAGAATCGTGTTTTCCTTTGTCAGGTTCTCACCGTAGACTTGGAGGCAGGTCCTTCCTCTCAGAGAACCATCAGGGTAGGTGATAAACAGACACAGATAACAGCCTTCATCCTGCTCTGTTATGTTTCTGATGACGATGGAGCTGTTCTGTAGTTCAGTCACTTTAAACTTCACTTTATCTTTAAAGTCTGGATCCACTCTTTGACCAAACTTACTGTAAGTTGCCACATTCTGGTCATAATCAGGTAAAACTTTCTGCCACGTGACTTGAACAACTTCTTTAGACCCAGGGAGCAAACAGCTGAACTGAGCCTCTTCTCCTACAGCTGCCATCACAGTCTGATGAGTCTGGACCTGAGCTCTGACACCTGGAGGAGCAAGAGACGGAGGAAAGTAGGACTAGTTTACTGTGTAACGGATTAATACAGAGTTTAACTAGTAGCTACATGACAAAATAGTTGGTAGGTTCCTTAAAAAAAACATAATCAACTTCTCACAGAAGTAACTTGAAACAAACCAAAGTAATAATAAAAAAACATTTCCTGAAAATGAACTAGTGGAAATCAGACGTCACTTTTTAATCACACAAAAGAACCACAGTTTTTTATTGGTTAATTTGCAGCCATTTCATTATTACTTTGGGCCGTTTTAATTTATCCTGTCACTGTTGATTATTTTAGTAATGAGGTATTGTGTCAATTATTTAATTGTTTAATCAGGCATGAAATATTATTTTTATAAAAAGCAGCAGTAAAGTATAAAAGTCTACAAATTAACACGTTTGTCTTGGAAGTGTGTGTTTTAGTACAGACTCACACTAAACCCTTGTTTGCATTTTAAGGGCTTTTCTCAGACAGAACTGAAGCTGCTCAACACATCCACGAGACACAAAGTCTAAAATGACACAAGATCAAAACCACGACGTTGATGGTTTACGTGTAAATAATAGTTTGTCTCTTTAAGTCTGTTTAAACCTCAGTAGTTGTTGTGGTGAAGCCTTCACTCGTCTCCGCTTCCTCTGCTTCCGCCTCACGATAAGTGACTCGAAGACGCGTTTCAGTAAATGAATTTTAACACATGCAGTTTACGTAATGAAACGTTAAACGAAACTCGTTACATCGTTGCAGCTGATGTGTTTCTTACCCTTTAGAAAGACTCCAAACGTGAAAAGTAAACAGTAGATACAGAAAAACATGGTTTGACATCGCTGCTTCACGAAATGATTCAAATTCAAACTCGGCGCCAAAAGTTCGACGGGTCTGTGACGTCAGAGCTGTAGGAGGGTGATGACACCAACAACCATGTAAAACCTACAGCGGTTCATTAAAATACACATCAGTCTATAGCAGTGATGTAAAGTGAGTCTATAAAACGTCACGACACTGATCATTTGATCCGATTCAACCAATGACTCTAGAATCATTTATTAATAAAGTATGTTCCTCCCTCGCAGTGGATCAATCCAGACACAACGTTTAGTTTCACTTTCGTTCCTCCTGTCGGTTGAGCTTCAAGGTCAAAACAATGAGCAACAGGAAGCTTTTATTCATAACAACCTTATTGTGACGGGATCCAGATCCAGATGTTCACACCTGGTGGAGATGGTTTAATAAAGCACCTGCTTTAAACTCTCAAGGAGTCATTTTCTTGACTTGGCTGCACAAAAGCAGGATTAGTCAAACCCAGTCTAGTTGGGTTGTGTCAGCACCTTCATCATGTTAAACACACATCAGTTACATCCTGATCACTGTGGAACTTTTAAACTTTATCTATAAAGTCAGAATTAACTCTTTGATATTAGAAAGTTGTTCTGGTCCTGATCGGGTGAAGCGTTTTGCCAGGTAACTTAAAGCATCGTCACACATCACAAATAAACCTTCTGCTTCAGCAGCCGTCACACGATGAGTCTGTATTGGATGAAGAACCACCAGCTGTGGGGAGGAAGTGAGATGGAGAACGTTAAACTAGTATCTACAATAAAAAATAAAATAAAATAACTGAAGAAACCAAACTAAACGTGTTCAGTGGTTACAGACCTCAGCGGATGTGTCTCTTACCGTGTGATAGACTCCAGACGTAGTGAACCGTCTGGTTCCGTGATGCTGTACTTGAGCAGAGTCTGTGTTTTCTCTGTGGGAGGGTCTTACCATGAATACACAACAGTTTAAAGAACGACGCCTTTCAATAGAATAAACATGATATAATAGAATTCACCAAAAGGTTATGAAACCAATGATTTTATTAGTTTTAACCACTGAACCTAAAGTTAATTATTACAATCCCATATTTTCACCTTCACAGTTGAAAATTTTTAAACTTATTTCCACTTTTTGTTGTAGCTCAGTTGTTGGAGTTAAAAGGCAAAACTCAACGATAAATGATGGGTCTTTCTATTTGTAGTAATCACATTCTGATGTGGTTTATGTCCAGATGTGCTCTGGCAAACATCTGGTGAAAGGGATTTAATGCAGGACTTTCACTGTGTTACTTTGAACAAACAAGTGAAACTTTTGACAGGATTTGAGAACATAAACATTTTTGGATAAACATTTGTAGATAAATAAAAGAGAGACGAGCTTCACACAAACTACACAACTATAATAACAGTTATTGTCGAAGTCACGTCTTAACAATAAATATGGACAAACAGCGACACCTAGTGGACACATTACTACACAAACGACATGTTAAGATCATTTATGGAGTCATTATTATAAGACATAGTTCTAAACAGTATCATCGCTGGGTAAGACAAATAAACCCACACTCACAGATATCGTAGATATTAGGATAATTTTTATAAAATGACACTGACATAGTAAATCTTAATTACATCTCCAGAATAGAATATAAAAAAGCAGAATATCTGTCATTTATAATACATAACAATACATAAAAACATTGTATTAGCACAAAAATACTACACACAAAAAATATATATTTTAGTAAAAGGCAACTTGTAAAAATAACATTTTCGTTTTTTTCTTTATGGGAACTAAAGTGTTTTTATAATAACATCGGTAACAGGTGTGAACATGAACAAATACAGCAGCACCTTTAATCATGATGAGAGGATGTTCACAGCAACAGGATACTGTGCCTCTAAAGTTGTGATGTAGTGAACATTTTGTGACTCAGACAAGTCGTTGGTGTCACAATGGTCAAAGTCCGGAGCCTCTGCTGCAAGAGCTTCCTGATCCAAGTCTCCTGGTTGGTCACTACTCTCCTTTTCTTCCAGGTCTTGGTGTTTCGCTGTCATCTCGTTTTCTGACCTCGCTGGAAGGTGAACTCGGTTGTACCGCGGTCAAACGCTTGTCCTCTGTGGCTAAAGCTGTTTGGTTTCTGAAAAGATAACCACAATAGTTTTACTCAAACTATTTAAAAAGTGGATACTTTGAACAGGTTATGTACAAAAACACACTGACAGTGAGTCTGCATCTACACGTGTGTTATAAACATGCGTGATGTAAAATATGTCACAGTTTTTCTTATTTTGGAGGAAAACAACAACTATTTGTTGTCACTCAGATGATACGACATGATGAAAAGAGGAATAGAAGAAGTACCTCCACAGTAAGATTAGGACAACGATGAGAACCAACCCAACGGGCACCAACCAAACCCATGTCTCTATGGAAATAAGAAAACAGACAAATGTTAATATAAACGCTCAACAGGTGTAAAGTAAATACAACAACAACATTACAGTAACTTACTGATGCTGTTTTCAGATCCAGGTTTGTCATCAGACCCTGAAAAGAGAAGCTGAACCATCAGACTGTTGGAGAATCTAAAGTGTGTGAACCAGTGTGTGTGGACGTGTTTCTCACCATCAGGCGTCTGTTTGACCTCAGTCGTATTCAGAAGCACGTCTATCTGAGGACCAGAGGCGACTCTCACTGCACGTCAGACACAAACATCAGAATCATAATTAGGTGTTTTCATTACTCTGTAACACAGTCAGGTTCTTACCGTAGACTCTGAGGCAGGTTGTGGCAGACAGAGAACCTTCAGACACTGTATAAAACACACAGCGATAGCAGCCTCCATCCTGCTCTGTCAGGTTCCTCATGACTATGGAGCTGTTCCGTAGTCCAACATCATTAATCTTTACTTTATCTCTAAAGGCAGAATTCACTGCTTGACCGATAGAGGCCACAGTCTTTTCATAATCAGTTAAAACCTTTCGCCAGGTGACTTTAACAACTTCTTTAGACTCAGGGAGCAAACAGCTGAACTGAGCCTCTTCTCCTACAGCTGCCATCACAGTCTGATGAGTCTGGACCTGAGATCTGACACCTGGAGGAACAAGAGACGGAGGAAAGTAGGACTAGTTCACTGTGTAACAGATTAATACAGAGTTTAACTAGTAGCTACACGACAAAATAGTTGGTTGGTTCCTTTAAAAAAGGAGAAAACCACAAAATATTACTCACAGAAGTAACTTATAACAGACACAAGCAATAATAAATAAACATTCCATGAAAATTAACTAGTGGACATCAGACGTTTTTTAATGTGGTTCAACAAAAGCATTTTAAAAACTAATGAAAGTCTGAAAATAAAACAGATGAAAGATTTAGAAGAAACAGTCGTGACCCACTGTTTAAAACCTGTGTCTGGTTTTCATTGGTTAATTTGCAGGAATTTTATTTATTACTTTTTTAGTTTAGTTTAGTTTTTGTTGCAGCTGTTGATTATTTCAGTAATGAGGTATTGTGTCAATTATTTCATTGGTTAATCAGATATGAAAAATTATTTTAATAAAAAGCAGCAGTAAATTATAAAAGTCTACAATTTAACAGAGTTTAAAGCCATGTTTGCATTTTAAGGCCTTTTCTGTCTGGGTTGGAACAAGAGGCAGAGATCAGTGGGTCGAACCTGCACATGAGGAACCACCTCAGTCAACGCGTTGGTTGAAGTGTGTGTCGTATGGTCACATTGTAAAAAACAATAACAGCTCACAAAGACCAGTAAAACACAACTTGTTAAAAGGTGCGTGTGTGTGGAGCTGAAGCTACAAACACAGATCAGAGTTGGTTGCATAAAGTCATCATGCACATAACAACACACATAACAATAAGAGGAACCTTTTCTAAACCCTTCACCATAGTGTAGCTCATAAATGTAATGAAGATATAATAATAATCATAATGCAAAACCTACTACAACAAACAGAAACAGGGCTCTGCTCACCTGTCAGTTCTGTAGAGAACAGACACAAAAATATCAGGAGCAATATTTTCTCCACAGCAGTATGACCAGAAGACTTTCAGTTGGTGTCTGAGCAGCTATTTAAGCAGCACAGATGAAACTAACAGGGAGGAGGAGGAGCAGCTGAAGGGATTCACTGGAAGACACTAAATGACATGTTGATAATGAGGAAGTGACGTTCCTACTGGCAGCACAGTGGTGAACGTCCGTGGCTTTAAATGCACCACTCAAACAAGATCGGTACGGTCGAAACTGATCATTCGATCCATTTCATTCAATGACTCTAGAATCATTCATTAATAAAGTATGTTCCACCCTCACAGTGGAACAATCCAGAGACAATGTTTAGTTTCGTTACGTCGGGTGCATGTTGAAATCAATTTGCTGACTCTGTGAATTTTTTGATCTGTCACCCCAGCGATTAGGTCATACAGCAGCTAAAGCACACAAACGAGAAAAAGAATCAAATGTAAGCAAAAAATTCAGAACAGGGCACAACACCTGCAATCCATAAAACATATATAGTTAAAGTAACTCTGCGAGTGAATCAGTGAGTGTTAAGGCAAACTTACAGATGACATCTTTGCAGCACAACATAGTCTAGTAGCCTGATGCAATGAAAGCAACTGTGACCGTTAGCTGTGCTCTTGCCTTGGTTTTCCATTCTTCTTCTGTTCTAGGTTTTGTGTTAGTATAATCATTGTTGGTATTTCATGTTTTTGAAATCTAGTCAACTCAAGTCATGTTCATTCAGTCAAGTCACGTTTATCCGCAGAACAATTAACCCCATTTTCATGTTTAGTTAGGGACCCTGTGTTTTTGTCTTTAAGTTCTCGTTCCCTGCATGTGCAGTGGTTTTGAGTTGTTCTTGTTCTTGTGTGTGTGTGTGTGTGTGTTGTTAATTTCTAGGTTGCCTGTGTTCTCTTGGTTTCTTGTGTGTGTGTGTGTGTGTGTGTGTGTGTGTGTGTGTGTGCCTTGTTCTTTATATTCTTTATTATACTTTATCATTTAATAAATTCATTTAATACCCAGTCTTTGACCGGTTGTGCTTTTGGGTTCGTCTCCTTGTCCTCGTCCAGCCATGTCACGTCTGAGGCAGCTAGTTACTGGCGTCGTAGTTATTAGTGCAGGGATCTCTGGCGCCATCTAGTGGCGCAGCGGTGAATCGCTACCGGTCCTATTATCACCATATTCAACTTCAGAATAAAGCATCTGCAGGTGAAATGGCATAGTTTCACAGCATCCTTCTGAGAATCATTCCCTGCATCAAAGCTGAATGCAGTCCTTGGTGCACTAGGCCGTTCAGCTAGTCTGCAATGACAAGGCAAATTACATCAACGTCTTACATACCAGTAGCATAAAAGGAAACTCAGATGAATAAACTTCTTCCATGGCTTAGTTTTTGAAGAAACACGTGCCACCTCTTCTTCACCAGGGAAGAGGATATTCTTTGCCTAACCTAACTTACATTCTTCATCTTTTGGGTTTAATTGTTGAATCCTCCATCTGTTCAGGTCAGTGAGGTCAACGGCTTCTGGAAGCTTTAGCCTCATTGTAATCAGATACACAGTAATAAAAAGTACTTACTGGGTAATTTGTTGTTCAATTCAGCTCAAACACAATTTTCAATAATGTGACCAATGACTGTCCATAGAAATTCTGTGTTGTCCATTTGTTCTGATATGTTTACACATTCACCAAAGACTAGTCTTTGTATCTAAACAGTTGTACTTGCTGTGAATATAACTCAAACCCTATATGATTTCCACCCTGCTCCAGGTTGTTCTTGGTTAATGCTACTTCCACTTCATTACTTTTCTCAAACATAACAATGTAAAACAACACTTAGCAACTGAATAAATAAAAAAAATTCAAGTTTCTGTCATTTCTATGTTACTGGTTGTTATCTTTGAAGACATATGAGAAGAGACTAGAACTGTATTTAATGAGAAAATGTATTACAACAGCCCAGAATGCCCTAAAACGTCCTCTAAGAATTCTAAGGATCAACAAAAGCCCCATTCAACCTTTAACTTGTGCTCATTATAAAATTAGATCAGTGGCTTTCAAACATTTCCCTGTTAACAACCCCCACACCAGTGAGCGTATGGCAGTGGACCCTATTTGGTTTTGTGCCAGAAAAAAATATTTGTCTTGTTAACAATTAACAGTTAACAGTTTTCGACTGTTCCACATTAGATCATCCCTTGCTGTGGACCCCCCACACCCCAGAACCACTGCATTAGATTACAGATAATGCCGTGCATCATGACTAATAACTGAAATGTGACGGTTGTTCACACTGGCCTGGACAAAAAATATATATAAAATATATTATATAAACCCAGTTTAGTTTTTAACAGCTTGATGTATTTTAGAAACTTCTATAACCAGACGCACATTAACTATGCAACAGAAGAATGTGCATCACTTCAGGACTATGGAGTCAATCTGTGCACGTTGAGTTATCTCTGCACTAAGAGGCTTGTCAGCCAACGTTTCTCTCCCCAGACTGTAGGTGCAGCGTATCTTCCCATTATTGTTGTTATATATAAACTGTCGTCTAGCAAAGAGAGTAACTATGTCCCATAGACTATTACAACCCAAATTATAAAAAGCATTAGCTTACCACTGTTCCTAACAAACCGTCCCTTCAACAGACATGAGAAACCTGGACTAAATAATAAGGGGCCGTTTGTTTAAACATACATTTAACATGAATTCATTCTGAGAACTGGGGTGGTGGGTGTGAGAAAGGTAGAAAAGGTCGACTAGTGCCAGTTAGAGATGGATATGGACAAACACTACTAATCGGGTCATCGTGACACAGACAGATCTGGGCCACATGAACCAAACTACATGCCATCATAGAAACGGTGCCGTCATTGGCAGATCGGGCCCAAGTCTGGTTCATATGCCACTTGCCATGCCAGCAGTCAGCCAGCACTGCTTGAACATCTGGTCCACACCTGTCTGCTATGCGGGTATCGCTTATAAAAGCGTCACGAACCAGCTGATTTCATTAGTTTTTATCACCGACACTAAAACGAATAATTAATTCACATATGTCCAACTTCGCAGTGGTACAATCCATGGACGTCTTACTTCCGCTTCCTCTTCCTTCTTCTGTATCCAGCTTATATTAATAAATAATGGTTGTGAGTTTTCATTGTGTTATGTTGAACAAAGGTAAAGACACTTTGTCAGGTTACTACTGATAACATGGATAGAAAGTTTTAAATAAAAACGTTCACTTATGTTGGTAGATGTGTAGAGTCGTCTCACACAGCGACATCTAGTGGTCGCGGTGGGTTTTAACATGTCATTATTCACCCTGGCAGCTTTAATTTCAGTGACATCAATGGCTGCTCTGCTTGTCAGTGCGGACTTTAATTCACAAGGCAGGATCCAGTGTAATAACTTAACATCACATTGTAATTAACAAATAACAGCTCACAGACCAGTAAAACATAAAGACACGCATAAATTAAAACACAACTGAACACTGAACATACAAGAAAGTGCAAACAGTGCGCAAACACCACCAGCCCACTACTTACATTGTTTTCAATACATCATATAATAAATAAAATACATAACTATGATCTATTTGTACAACAACATGACGTGGAATAGGCTCCAGGTCAACAGATCTAATTTGCTTGAAATTACAATAGATTGAAAATTCAGTGACTTGTCCTTTGAGAACTAGTTACGCTGTATTTGTCATTTGGTTGATGATGGTCTCCCCTAATTAAATATCCCTGCAAATAAAACCCTTACCCATAATGAACAGCAGAGGGCGCTGCGGCCCCAGTGACAGTCCTTCCTGCTTTCAGTTCTGCTGTCATCTGTTACTCCTGGGTTTTCTACACTGGTCGCCTCAGTAGGTTTCCTTGAAACGACCTTCTTCTATTGCACTGCTCTCAACTCTAAACTACCCGCGTCCCGAAAGCGTCGTCCTGCTGCAGATCTGCAGGTTTCACATTCTGCAGCCTGCGCAAGTGGTTTGTTAGAAGCTCAAGAAGCAAAGTTAAAGTGCGGAGCGACTGCAGTTTGGATGAAATGTACATTTTACACAGATACAAGGCCACTGTCTGTCTTCCTGTGACGGATGACGTTGGCTTCTAGCTTACTTCACTGATGCGTGTCTACAGATCAGCTGGAAAAGTCCCTGCTTTGTATAATGCTTCTATTCATGAAGGCCCACGGTGACGGGAGACTTGTGTTAAGTTAAGTTAAGACGCTTGTGTAAAGTTAAAACCTTCCTCCTGAGCAACATCTCTATGTCTTCTCTTCTTCTTTAACCTGGATGGAGGAGACAGACGAGCAGAGTCTGTTAGAGGCGGAGGAGACTCGCACGTAGAGGAAATGTGCTGCTGAAAACTCACCTTGTCTGCCTCACTGCCACAGCAGCAACAGCGATACTGAAAATGAACAGCAACACAATGACGACAGGTGCAGCCACTGACGACAACGGCTGAGGATCTACAGAGAGAGAGTGAGACCACAGGTCATTTCAGATGTTTCACTTCCTCAAAATAAGATGGTGGAAAGTTTTCACGGTAGTGATTTTACTTTTAAATGTCAACACAGTCATAACGTGTTCCTTGACTTTCCCTAGAGAGACGATTATTAGCACTGAGCAACACGAAACCTAGGAAAAATGAAACTGAAAGAAACTGGCTGAGTCACCGCTCAGCTGATTCAGGAGCAGCACTAAGTTGTGGGTAAAGCTTATCGCATGTGGTGACATTTACATATTCAGCGACAGCTTTTCCCAGACAGCATCACCCTGTTGCCTTCCTGGTTCCTGGTTGAGACGAAACCAACCAACCTGAACTGGTACTGAACAAAAAGCGATTTGTTCATTCTCACGTCACTTCCAGTCACCTTTAGCAAAGGTGAAATTTCTGGGAAGTCTGAGACACAAAGCTGATTTCACAATACCCTGGAACTAGTCTGGCACCGACTTCCTAGAGAACTAGTTTGACAAAGCATTGTTTAAGGATAATCAGCCTCTGGAAGTTTGCTGGAAACAAATTTTCCTGTTTAGCAGGAGGCTGGAGCTACACCCCCCCGAGGCGTCTATCCGCCTTTCAGCTGCTCTGTGGAGCTACACCCCCCCGAGGCGTCTATCCGCCTTTCAGCTGCTCTGTGAAGCTACACCCCCCCGAGGCGTCTATCCGCCTTTCAGCTGCTCTGTGGCGTCCGTACCCTCTGTGTCCCAGTCTCTCGTCCTGTTCTCGGTGAACGGGATCCTCTCCAGCCGCTCTCCCATCATCCCGCTGTTCAGCAGACAGTCCACGTGTCCGTTCCAGTCGGGAGGAATCCTCAGGGTGATGTTGCTGCTGCTGGTGAACGTCTGGTCACTGTTGGCCACTGTGCTGGTCTGTGCCTCCTGGACGCGAGTGGCTCCAGCTGTAAATTCCCACTGAATGGTTGGAGCTGGTTTCCCGGTGGCAGAGCAGCTTAGCATCACCTCGTTGTCTCTGTTGGTAACGTGTGTCGTGTGGACTCTGGATATTCCTTCATGGAGAACAGTTAAGTATTAAATGTAATGTGCTTCTGCTTTTCACATACCATGTCTTTTCTAATCTTGCTGTTCACTGTACCTTGCACTTTGAGGCAGGTCTGTTTACTTGTGGACCCAGCAGGAAATATATTAAAGTAACAAATATAACAGCTCTCATCCTCCCACGTTAGATTCTTCACAGTGATGGAGGTTGAACTGAGGGACGCTTCTGTGAAGATCACTTTCCCCCGATGAGGGTTATTTATCTGCTGTCCGAAGCGATTGCTGTAGCTCGCCAAGTTTTCTTTGGACTCATCCCCGAAAAGCCTCTGCCAGGTAACCTGCAGGACGTCTGCAAACAAAAGTCAGACCCGTTTAGAGCAAAACAACAAGAGGGTCAAATAAACACAGAGCTGCTCAATGATTGACAAACTCTCCAGCCTGGATCAGTGTAAATGCCTTAAATGAATCTCACCTTTAGGGACATCCATCGTACATCTGTAATGTGCTTCTCCACCGTAGACAGCAGTTAAATCCCCAGATGTGTTTATTTGTGGAGCTGAAGCTACAAACACAGATCAGAGTCAGAGTTGGTTGCAAACGTCAACACGTCAAAGTCATCATGCACATAACACATAAACAATAAGAGGAAGGACTTTTATAAACACTTTACAGTGTAGCTCAAAAATGAAAAGCAGATATAACAACAACAACAACAATAATAATAATAATAATAATATCAATAATAATAACAACAATAATAATAATAGCAGGGCTCTGCTCACCTGTCAGTTCTGTAGAGAGCAGACACAAAAATATCAGGAGCAACATTTTCTCCACAGCAGTATGACCAGAGTACTTTCAGTTTGTGTCTGACCAGCTATTTAAGCAGCACAAATGAAACTAACAGGGAGGAGGAGGAGGAGCTGAAGGGGAATTCACTGGCACACATTAAATGACATGTTGATAATGAGTCTTGTTTATGGGTCAATTTAGATTTATATCAACAATTAACACAGAAAATGTTTAGTTTGAGGGTTTGATTAAATTCATTTTCTAAATGAAACTCAACAGATTTTATTTATAATGCTGGACTTTCATAATGAAGCTCAGTATTTTTAAGTATTCATAGGGAAAATAGGGCGTTGATATAAAAATGCATTATTTGAGAGGCTGCCAGAGATGATTGCTGAGGGGAAATGTGTCATTCTAGACACACATCTCACACTACTGTGTCATGCGATACTCTCACAGCCGTGAAATCCAGTAAATAGTTTATGCTTCTTGCTACGTTACATCAGCTCCAGTAATCTGAAGTGGCCAAAAAACTCCCAGAAGCAGAAGTAGCTTCAGCGCAGCTCAGCCTGTGACTGGTCCCCAGTGGTTTGAGGTCTGACACCGCGTGCGAGTGCGTGCGTACAGATATTCGGTGCTGTCACACTGAGAATGAGCACGTGCGCAGCTGCAGCCAACTTGAACTGGGAAAAGACCTTTCGCAGCTTCTGTGTAGCTACATGACAAGTACTACCAGCGAAAGCCCACAGAGCGATACGAGTGCTGTGAGTCAGTGTCCAGTAATGACACACACATCAGCGCGCGTAGTTATTGTTTAGTGGGATTAACATGGATTAACGCCAAATAAACTTCCTGTTTCTCTCATGGTCTTCACTGACGTACAGCCTTGGCTTCAGTCTCGTTTTGAACCAATTCTTGCCAAGCCTTGTTTCACTTCATTGGAAAAGATGAGACACAATGATATGGTCTATAACTGCACGATGTCGTGACTTGTCATCACTAAAAACTTTGTCCGACTAGGAAACAGTTTCTTGCTTTATCTTCAGGAAGCAACAGGAGGTCACATTTTGAGCATCATTGTCTGGTGGTGAGTGGCATCCGATGCTGCGGAGTCTGTTCCAGCTGATCTGGTGACTGGACGACTTCCAGCTGCCAGTAAACAGACTATGTTTTTGTTTGGTGTGAAATCTTGTTTACACAAAAGAATTGAAGGGAAGTTCGTCTGTGATTCCTCTTTATTGTGGCCATGCTCTAGGAAAGAACCTAACTGCTCCATGGATGGTGTCCTCCAGTCACTACTCAACATATTTTACTTATGAGTGGACTCAGAGCCTATTTCAATGAAGACATTTAGATGTGTTTCCTGAATACTGGCTCTATACTTGGGAACCTGAATATTGTGACATCTGGAAAGTACCAGTGCTACCAGGAAGCTGGCACTACATTACCTGCGGGATTAAACTACAATGTCAACACTTCTCTGAGCAGCAGAAACAGTAGCAGCACTGATTGAATTTCCCATTTTGCTGCATAAAGAGACGTGATCACTCCCATGCAGGCAGGGTTCAAAAGCACATGAGCTGCTGAAATCTGCAGTCTCATCCGTGTTGAGTAATCCCATCGTGGTGTCCCATATTGTGACTCGGTGTGTGACCGTTGCGTGCTTGTGCTGAACACACACCATGTCTGGACTCGTTCAAGGGCTTCAGCAGACTCCAGACCCACCAGTGAGCTCTGCCTGTCCGAGACAACAGTCACAGCTGCCTACACACCCTGAGGTTTTCATCCAGTCAGTGTCCTGCTGATATGAGCAGCGTCCTGCTGGAGGTCATTTAAGTCTTGTGACACAGTGCTTCTCCTGCTGCTGGGTCCCTGTGACCCTGCCCCTGTTTCCCAGAGTGAATCCTTAAAGGAGAAGTGAAACCAAGTGCCTTAAAAAGCAATCAACTACGAGCCTCATTTGTGATGAGCAATGCTGAGTATGGTTCTGGTCAGGAACACAGCGCTGACTCGTTTCCCTTGAACATCCTCCTCTTGCTGATATAATCAGTTCTCTTGACCCGTAATAACTGCTGCTGATCTGCCACAGCCCTTAATGAAACACAGCACAGTGCCAACATTACGTATCTTACTGCTGCCGATCAGACAGGAGGGGATTTAGATCGGAGCTATTTCCTTATAAAAGAGAACCTCGACGCAGGGGAACACCACAAGGACAAAACAACAAGAAGCAACAAGCAAATTCACCTGAGTGAAAACCTGTTATGTAACAGTTAAAGCACAGTCACCGTTTACAGGCACCATAAACCCTGAGTCAGCAGACAGATTATATGTGTAATCTATATATATATATATATATGTTGTAATCTACATGTGCAGGCTTGGTTGTTTGTTGACCTGTGGAAGTAGATACTTTGCTGCTGAATCAGGGTTTATGGTGCCTGTAAACGTGATTGTGCTTTAACTGTTACATAACAGGTTTCACTTGTTTTAATACACTGTATTACAGTTGAATTTTCTTGCGTTTCATTCTAAAGCCCTGCTGAACCAGCTCTCTCTCTATATATATAGATTACTGTAATCTCTCTCTCTCTCTCTATATATATATATATATATATATATATATCATGGCTGCAGCAATAGAGCAATAGAGGCCCAGATATACCACACCCGACCCCAGGTGCAGGCTGTGCAAAGAGGCCTCTGAGACAATCCAGCACATAACTGCAGGGTGTAAGATCCTGGCAGGAAAGGCAAACATGGAGCGTCATAACCAAGTGGCTGGTATAGTGGACAGGAACATCTGTGCAGAGTACGGACTGGAAGCACCAAGGTCCAGGTGGGAAACACCCCCTAAGGTGGTAGAGAACGACCGAGCCAAGATCCTGTGGGACTTCAGGATACAGACAGAAAAAATAGTAACGGAGAACCAACCGGACATTGTGGTGGTGGACAAACAGCAGAGACGAGCCGTTGTGGTTGACATAGCAATACCTTGCGATGCTAACATCAGAAAGAAGGAACTTGAGAAATTAGAGAAATACCAGGGGCTCAAAGAAGAACTTGAGACGGCCTGGAAAGTCAAGGCGAAAGTGGTGCCCGTGGTCATCGGAGCAGTCGGGGCAGTAACCCCCAAACTGGAGGAGTGGCTTGAACAGATCCCAGGAAAGACCTCAGACATCTCAGTCCAGAAAAGTGCAGTAGGAACAGCTAAGATACTGGCAGAACCCTCAAGCTCCCAGGCCTCTGGTAGAGGAGGGACATTTTATATATATATATATATATATATATATATATATATATATATATATATATATATATATATATATATATACACACACACATACATACATACATATATATATATATATAGAGAGAGAGATAGTAATCTATATATATATAGGTTACACATGAAGAGATAGCAACTGTCCACATGAACAACGTTGAGTTCAAACCAGTAAGATGAAGAATAACAACAACTATACACAGCAGAGACTGTGAATACTGACTGTGACTGTGGATCCAGTAGAATGACCCAACAGACAGACTTGACTAGAAGATACATTTTAATAACCAAACACAGGAACCAAACACACTGGTAAACACAGAGTTAGACTGTCCCACTGCACAGGCAGGTCAGAGCCTCGACACGACTTTACTAGAGGCGCAGCACGAAAAAACGACTTCACACGACGAGGACGGGAACATACATGACATGACAAGAGCACACGACATGACTGGACTGGACTTGACTAAAGCCGGACAGAACAAGAACCTGGACCGTACTCAGCTTTGGCTAAACTTGACCTAAAACATGTAACAGGGTCCACATGGTCCATCCAGGGACCAAACAACACATCCAACAAACCAACAGAGATAAGAACAAGGAGGGAACCAAACAGCAAATAAAACACAGGTGCAACTGCTAACTACAGAGGAGGAGCACACAGCGAGAACGAGACATAAACCCGGGGCCTTCAGGGAGCTGAGGCTGTGGCACCAACACCTGACCACCATCCGAAGGTTAATGAGCCAGGATAACACAGTATATTACTGTCTAAAATATTGTTGCCACAAAAAAAGAAAAACTGGGATATTATTGTGGAGAAACACGATCACTTCTCTGTTTTAAAAAACACATAGAGAAGAATTAAATTGGCTAAATCTTAGTTCAGATATAAGCCCGTAAAATGAAAACTGCACTTTGTTGGTTTCTCTTTCTATTTCTGATAGTTTGATTTAAAATAAAATCATTATGCTGACAGCAAAACGCTTTTTAATGGCTTCATAAAAAAATGATCTGTCAGGCAAAACATCAACATCTCACAGAAGCAGACACAAACTGCCACCTAGTGGACAACACGTCTAATTTCACCAAAACACTGGAAACACAAAAAAAAGGAAAATGCTAAAAAGTTCCTGAACAATCTTCTGGTGAAAGTGTTTTCGCGATAATCATTGATGCAAGTGATGCAATTGGACTTTTGAGTAAAAGCCGTTTTCTCTGTGCGTGTACGTGCTGTACGGCTCAATGTCTTCTGGAACCTGCAGAGAGACACAGACAAAACCTCTTAAAGTGGCATCAACGCATCAGCGATGGAGCTGCAGCAGTTCTGTGTACGGTACCGTGTGTGGCCGACCGCTCCGAGCCTCGAGTCGCCTGCTGTTGAGACAAACACTTCAGCTACAGAACTATGTGCTTAGGGTTCATAACAGGAAACGAAAGGCGAGTCCTGCACCACATGAAACTCACAGCGTGAAATACAGAGAAATGTAGACACGCTCATATTTAAAACGACTCCTTGATTATTTGTGTGATACTTATGAAGAAATATCATTCACTGAAATAGTTTTGCTAACGACTGCAGACGTTTCTCACCTGTTACTGTGGTTGAGGAATATCAGGATGACTCCAGATGTAATGACGACAAACATTACACCAACCAAAACCCAAAGGAGAATTCTCTGTTGTGTCGAACTGCTGGAGTTTTCCTCCTCTAAACATGGAAGACAAACACATAATTAGGATATTTTAGAATAAAGACGTGTGCTGCTCTATTTACTCGCTGTTTGATACGGTATCAGCTCAGTGTGATGGAAGTTAACCATAAAATACTTAGAGTCCATTTACCTTCTACTGTGATGCTGAGATGGACGATATAGGTTCCATCAGCTTGTGAACACTCACAGGTGTAGTTCCCACTGTCCTCTGCTGTTAAACTGGTCACATGGAGAAACACAGTCTGATTCTCTGCTATTAGACTGAACCTGGAGTCACATCCATGTTCAAAGCCGCGTTTATATCGATACAGCAGACGACACTCAGCTCCTCTGCTCCTCTCTGTGCTGATCTTACACACAATAAGTGTGATGATGTCCGTTGTGTCATTGGTGCAGAGAGGAGTCACATCTGGTTCACTGCTGAGAGTTTTGACCAGCTCCACTGCAACAAGTCATTCAGCCGATAACAACCAGAGTCAGTAACTTAGACAAAGACATAGAAACAAGGTCAACGTTTAAAATGGCTTCCTGAACGTTACCTTCACTGTCACGACACACAGTTAGTGGCAGAAGCAGGACAAAGCACAGAGTCCATCCATCCATGCTGGTCTAGAATCAGCTGATGTTGGCAGTGAAGTCGACCGAGGAGACAAAGACACGAGCCTCTGATCTGCTCTCTGGCAACTCGAGCTCTCAGCTCATACAGAGGTTGAAGCAGATGTGAAGTATTCTATGAAGGAAGTGATTGTAGGACGGCTTCCACTTTCATGTACAGTGACAACACCCTGAAGGTAAAACTGAGAGATAAACCAGAAACACTAAGACTAGAAACCTCACGATGACTTTATAACATCTTTGAGTAGTTGTTAACATTTAAACACACAAACTAGTGACGTAAATTCAACCTTTCGTTCCAGGGATTATCAGTCTTCATCAACTTTTCTAATTTCGTTGTACATGTAACATGTTGCAATGACAATAAACTCCTTGACCTTGACTTGAACATCTCATGTCTGAGCTATAAACGTGTCTGATGTCTCTACATGCACATGTTCAGCTCACGTTAGCACGAGTCCAACGTGTGTTAACTATAATTCTACGTGTCTTAAAGTTCATGTGGTTTGTGAGAATAACATGTAAGACGTTGATGAAGTCTTCGCTTCTGTCCTCACATATTTAGAGAGATGAGCATAAGCTATAAATAGACGTTAGTGCGACTCTAGCAGCTTGTTGCAAACTCAACGGCCTCAGTGGTTTTTATAGGCTCCACACTTCAGTCACCTGAAACACTGTGAGTCAGTGAACACACCACTGGATTCAAGTGAAACTGTTTTATTCAAATACAGTTTTAATGCAGATTAAATAAATACTAACAAGTATCTTTTATGCCAGATGTACAGAATCGTTTTCATTCAACAGGATCAAACTAACATCTGCACATAAAACGTGTCAGAGGAGGCTTCGAGTTTATTCTACTGCCGTCAGAAGACGTTTGTCTCAGTGCTTCAGGTCCGTTTCATTAGCTTCACTGATGTTTTCATAGAGTTTTGACTCTGGGTGAGTCTGCGTTTTATCCGTTTCCTGGTTATTAAGGTCTGAACCTGTCCTGGCGTCATGGTGACGGTGAACAGAGGAGACGGTTTGGTACAGATCAGCTGTTGGCTGCTGGAGGCCTGTGTAGAGCTCGTCTGGGTCGTCACGGCGCTGAAACACACAAAGGTTCTTTATTGTCCAACTAAAGAGATGTTGGCTGAAACCGAAGCCAAATCTGTTTTTAATATATTTCTGCCTTCAGTGAACTTTACTAGGGTTTAATCTGAGTGTATATGTAGTTTCATGTTTGTGTGTCCTCTGAGCTTGTTGTAGAACACAAATGGGCTTTAGTCACCTCACAGCTGGAAGAGTGATGTGCAGATGTTCCAGATGTTGCTGACTTTGAACACTGTCTAAATACAGAGACAACAGCATTAGTGCCACAACAAACTAACAAACCCAGAAAGAACCTACAGCACATAAAAAATAAAAATGTGTCAGGTTCATATTCGGAGACAACAAATATTACATTGAGTTTAAAAGAAAGTGTAATTCACTGAAATAGTTTTGCTAATGACTGCAGGCGTTTCTCACCTGTTAAGGAATATCAGGATGACTCCAGATGTAATGACGACAAACATTACACCAACCAAAACCCAAAGGAGAATTCTCTGTTGTGTTGAACTGCTGGAGTTTTCCTCCTCTAAACATGGAAGACAAATAATTATACTTGTTACTGAAACACACACAAACTATTGACTGGTAGAATAAAGACGTGTGCTGCTCTATTTACTCACTGTTTGATACGGTATCAGCTCAGTGTGATGGAAGTTAACCATAAAATACTTAGAGTCCATTTACCTTCTACCGTGATGCTGAGATAGACGACATGTGTTCCATCAGCTTGTGAACACTCACAGGTGTAGTTCCCACTGTCCTGTGCTGTTAAACTGGCCACATGGAGAAACACAGTCTGATTCTCTGCTATTAGACTGAACCTGGAGCCACATCCATGTTCAAAGCCGCGTTTATATCCATACAGCAGACGACACTCAGCTCCTCTGCTCCTCTCTGTGCTGATCTTACACACAATAAGTGTGATGATGTCCGTTGTGTCATTGGTGCAGAGAGGAGTCACATCTGGTTCACTGCTGAGAGTTTTGACCAGCTCCACTGCAACAAGTCATTCAGCCGATAACAACCAGAGTCAGTAACTTAGACAAAGACATAAAAACAAGGTCAACATTTAAAATGGCTTCCTGAACGTTACCTTCACTGTCACGACACACAGTTAGTGGCAGAAGCAGGACAAAGCACAGAGTCCATCCATCCATGCTGGTCTAGAATCAGCTGATGTTGGCAGTGAAGTCGACCGAGGAGACAAAGACACGAGCCTCTGATCTGCTCTCTGGCAACTCGAGCTCTCAGCTCATACAGAGGTTGAAGCAGATGTGAACTATTCTATGAAGGAAGTGATTGTAGGACGGCTTCCACTTTCATGTACAGTGACAACACCCTGAAGGTAAAACTGAGAGATAAACCAGAAACATTAAGACTAGAAACCTCACGATGACTTTATAACATCTTTGAGTAGTTGTTAACATTTAAACACACAAACTAGTGACGTAAATTCAACCTTTCGTTCCAGGGATTATCAGTCTTCATCAACTTTTCTACTTTCGTTGTACATGTAACATGTTGCAATGACAATAAACTCCTTGACCTTGACTTGAACATCTCATGTCTGACCTATAAACGTGTCTGATGTCTCTACATGCACATGTTCAGCTCACATTAACACGAGTCCAACGTGTGTTAACTATAATTCTACGTGTCTTAAAGTTCATGTGGTTTGTGAGAATCACATGTAAGATGTTGATGAAGTCTTCGCTTCTGTCCTCACATATTTAGAGAGATGAGCATAAGCTATAAATAGACGTTAGCGCGACTCTAGCAGCTTGTTGCAAACTCAACGGCCTCAGTGGTTTTTATAGGCTCCACACTTCAGTCACCTGAAACACTGTGAGTCAGTAAACACACCACCGGATTAGGGTGAAACTGTTTTATTCAAATACAGTTTTAATGCAGATTAAATAAATACTAACAAGTATCTTTTATGCCAGACGTAGAGAATCGTCTTCATTCAACAGGATCAAACTAACATCTGCACATAAAACATGTCAGAGGAGGCTTCGAGTTTAATCTACTGCCGTCAGAAGACGTTTGTCTCAGTGCTTCAGGTCCGTTTCATTAGCTTCACTGATGTTTTCATAGAGTTTTGAGTCTGGGTGAGTCTGCGTTTGATCCGTTTCCTGGTTATTAAGGTCTGAACCTGTCCTGGCGTCATGGTGACAGTGAACAGAGGAGACGGTTTGGTACAGATCAGCTGTTGGCTGCTGGAGGCCTGTGTAGAGGTCGTCTGAGTCGTCACGGCGCTGAAACACACAAAGGTTCTTTATTGTCCAACTAAAGGGATGTTGGCTATAAAGCCGCGTTTATATCCATACAGCAGACGACACTCAGCTCCTCTGCTCCTCTCTGTGCTGATCTTACACACAATAAGTGTGATGATGTCCGTTGTGTCATTGGTGCAGAGAGGAGTCACATCTGGTTCACTGCTGAGAGTTTTCACCAGCTCCACTGCAACAAGTCATTCAGTCAATAACAACCAGAGTCAGTAACTTAGACAAAGACATAAAAACAAGGTCAACGTTTAAAATGGCTTCCTGAACGTTACCTTCACTGTCACGACACACAGTTAGTGGCAGAAGCAGGACAAAGCACAGAGTCCATCCATCCATGCTGGTCTAGAATCAGCTGATGTTGGCAGTGAAGTCGACCGAGGAGACAAAGACACGAGCCTCTGATCTGCTCTCTGGCAACTCGAGCTCTCAGCTCATACAGAGGTTGAAGCAGATGTGAAGTATTCTATGAAGGAAGTGATTGTAGGACAGCTTCCACTTTCATGTACAGTGACAACACCCTGAAGGTAAAACTGAGAGATAAACCAGAGACATTTAGACTGAATTTTTATTTTAGAAGAAAAAAAATATTTGACCCTAGTTTTTGGAAGCTTGGGGGTCCCTGATAATATATTGATCATAAAATGTGACCAGCCCCCCCACTAGATTTTGGTTTGTTGCCTCAAGGAACAACATGCTGTGAAGGCACTAAAGCACCAAGCTTTTCTAATGTATATAACAGATAAAAGGAGAAGCAAAGCAGCAATAAATATAGTCAAATAAGCTTTATTTCATCAACAACAACTATTTTAACAAGTTTTATTTCAACAAACATTGTGCACAAACGATTGTGACATTTTTTGTAGTGTGCGTATATACAAAACACAGACCATTTTATTCTGTATGAAACCTATGGAAGCAGTTGCTGGTGGATGTGAAACATAGATGGACATCACAGTTTGGGCCTGTTGCTTTAGTACCTTTGCATCCTGGTACCTTGCATCTACCTTTCTTGTCATCCATGATGATCCAATGAGCAGTGGTGTCCAGACGCACATCAGGGACTGGGATGAGTTTTATTGGACCCTCTTCTCCTCTTTTCTTCATATTCTCTAGCAATTGTGGGACTGGGATGTCCTCTCTTATGTTTAGCTTTCTGCAATGGAGGACTGAAAGTATTACCTTCACATTTCTCTTCATCCACAGACTCATTGGTATCAGATAGGCTATCTGATAAAAAAAACAGTAAGCAAAAATTAGACATATCTATTACCTCTCTTCACCCACTAATGCATGCAAACATATACATCTGCACACACTTCAATACACAATTATGTTATTCTACTGACAGAACTCTGATCTTCTAACTGTCCCTCAAACCTGATTCTGGGATCCACTCACTCACTCTCAGTTTCCAAGCTCACTGTCCTCACTGTCAAAGGAATGAGCCTAAGTGCTTGATTGTGTTTCTTACACCTATAAAATGTTTGTGCAGGCATTTCCTGTGAGTAATAATACACATTCTGTAAAAAAAAACTTATTATAGTACAAACTACACAAACTTGCACATCTCCATCCATGTGCATAATATTGTTGAAACAAAAGTGGCCTAACTGCATGATGTTGCCCTGAGGCAACGAATGAAAAAGTATGATTTTTATATATAAATAAAGGAAAAAAGTCTATTTACTCAATCAAGGATGCTTCCTAACATATTCATGCATAGCACAGATATTTTTTATTTAAAGTGATTTGACTTTAAAGATGCTAAAAAGTTAAATGTATCTTACCTTCTGCTTGCTGTGTCTCCAAGCCTGCTATGGTGCCAGAAAGGAGTGTTCCACCCAAAGAGGAAGGGTCAAATCCACACCCTCCGTAGATTTCATTGGTCACAGACTTATAACAAGTCTTTAAATGTGGCCATTTACTTTTTAAAATTTAAAGGGACGGTGCTAAAGACAAAATAGTGGTTTGTTGCCTGAGGGCAACGCGATGCCATAGAGGACTAGAAACCTCATGGTGAACATTTAATCACACACACTAGTGAAAGTTCAACCTTTCGTAGTTCCAGGGATTATCAGTCTTCATCAACTTCTCATGTCTGAGCTATAAACGTGTCTGATGTCTCTACATGCACATGTTCAGCTCACGTTAACACGAGTCCAACGTGTGTTAACTATAATTCTACGTGTCTTAAAGTTCATGTGGTTTGTGAGAATCACATGTAAGACGTTGAAATCTTCGCTTTTGTCCTCACATATTTAGAGAGATGAGCATAAGCTATAAATAGACGTTAGTGCGACTCTAGCAGCTTGTTGCAAACTCAACGGCCTCAGTGTCATGATCCACACTTCAGGTCCGCCGGAGACTTTTACTTTGAAAGGCTCCGGCGGAGACGCACACCACACCTCCTCCGTTCTGCTCATCTGCACCTGACTGTTTTCACCTGGTTCCCTGATCCTCTACTTAAGCTCTCGCCACAGTTTACTCGATGTCAGGTCGTCAACGTTACTTGGACGCACTCGACCCATGACAGACCCCAAACCTGAAACTCCTCGATTCAATCCTCGGCTGCCCGGTGGAACGGACCCACGCTGAGACTCCCGCTCTCGACCCCGGACCACACCACCCTCTCCTATGACTGCCTGGACACCACCTACTCCCTTCACGCCTGCCAGCTCTCTCTCCATTACCGACTCCACTCATCCTTCCTGAGCTTGTTTTCTTCGCCACGTCCTCTTCACGAACAGGGCCGGTAGAAGGTAACGTGAACCCGCCTTAGTTCAGCCTGTTTCATCCCTCTCGCTGTTTCCTATCCTGGTAAACATAACACTCAGTGGTTTTTATAGGCTCCACACTTCAGTCACCTGAAACACTGTGAGTCAGTGAACACACCACTGGATTCAAGTGAAACTGTTTTATTCAAATACAGTTTTAATGCAGATTAAATAAATACTAACAAGTATCTTTTATGCCAGATGTACAGAATCGTTTTCATTCAACAGGATCAAACTAACATCTGCACATAAAACATGTCAGAGGAGGCTTCGAGTTTAATCTACTGCCGTCAGAAAACGTTTGTCTCAGTGCTTCAGGTCCGTTTCATTAGCTTCACTGATGTTTTCATAGAGTTTTGAGTCTGGGTGAGTCTGCGTTTGATCCGTTTCCTGGTTATTAAGGTCTGAACCTGTCCTGGCGTCATGGTGACGGTGAACAGAGGAGACGGTTTGGTACAGATCAGCTGTTGGCTGCTGGAGGCCTGTGTAGAGGTCGTCTGGGTCGTCACGGCGCTGAAACACACAAAGGTTCTTTATTGTCCAACTAAAGGGATGTTGGCTAAAACTGAAGCCAAATCTGTTAATATATTTCTGCCTTCAGTTAACTTTACTAGGGTTTAATCTGAGTGTATATGTAGTTTCATGTTTGTGTGTCCTCTGAGCTTGTTGTAGAACACAAATGGGCTTTAGTCACCTCACAGCTGGAAGAGTGATGTGCAGATGTTCCAGATGTTGCTGACTTTGAACACTGTCTAAATACAGAGACAACAGCATTAGTGCCACAACAAACTAACAAACCCAGAAAGAACCTACAGCACATAAAAAATAAAAATGTCAGGTTCATATTCAGAGACAACAAATATTACATTGAGTTTAAAAGAAAGTGTAATTCACTGAAATAGTTTTGCTAATGATTGCAGACGTTTCTCACCTGTTACTGTGGTTGAGGAATATCAGGATGACTCCAGATGTAATGACGACAAACATTACACCAACCAAAACCCAAAGGAGAATTCTCTGCTGTGTCGAACTGCTGGAGTTTTCCTCCTCTAAACATGGAAGACAAATAATTATACTTGTTACTGAAACACACACAAACTATTGACTGGTAGAGTAAAGACGTGTGCTGCTCTATTTACTCACTGTTTGATACGGTATCAGCTCAATGTGATGAAAGTTAACCATAAAATACACAGAGTGCATTTACCTTCTACTGTGATGCTGAGATGGACGATATAGGTTCCATCAGGCTGTGAACACTCACAGGTGTAGTTCCCACTGGCCACATGGAGAAACACAGTCTGATTCTCTGCTATTAGACTGAACCTGGAGCCACATCCATGTTCAAAGCCGCGTTTATATCGATACAGCAGACGACACTCAGCTCCTCTGCTCCTCTCTGTGCTGATCTTACACACAATAAGTGTGATGATGTCTGTTGTGACATTGGTGCAGAGAGGAGTCACATCTGGTTCACTGCCGAGAGTTTTCACCAGCTCCACTGCAACAAGTCAATCAGCCGATAACAACCAGAGTCAGTAACTTAGACAAAGACATAAAAACAAGGTCAACGTTTAAAATGGCTTCCTGAACGTTACCTTCACTGTCACAACACACAGTTAGTGGCAGAAGCAGGACAAAGCACAGAGTCCATCCATCCATGCTGGTCTAGAATCAGCTGATGTTGGCAGTGAAGTCGACCGAGGAGACAAAGACACGAGCCTCTGATCTGCTCTCTGGCAACTCGAGCTCTCAGCTCATACAGAGGTTGAAGCAGATGTGAAGTATTCTATGAAGGAAGTGATTGTAGGACGGCTTCCACTTTCATGTACAGTAACAACACCCTGAAGGTAAAACTGAGAGATAAACCAGAAACATTAAGACTAGAAACTTCACGATGATTTTAACATCTTTGAGTAGTAGTTAACATTTAAACACACAAACTAGTGACGTAAGTTCAATCTTTCGTAGTTCCAGGGATTATCAGTCTTCATCAACTTCCCATAAAGGTGTCTGATGTCTCTACATGCATATGTTCAGCTCACGTTAACACGAGTCCAACGTGTGTTTAACTATAATTCTACGTGTCTTAAAGTTCATGTGGTTTGTGAGAATCGCATGTAAGATGTTGATGTCTTCACGTCTGTCACCACATGTAGAGAGATGAGTGTAAGTCGAGTATACCTGAAACACACTGTCAGCCAATGATATTGCAGCATTTCTTACGCTCTCCATGGTCCTGAACTTGCAGATCAGCGTTTGCTTTAATATTGTCTCACTAAAAGAAACGTCGACTGTGAATCGTTTGCCCAAGTCAACCACTGAGGAACACAGTGAAACTGAGTTGACTTCATTTGTGGTTGTCACATATTTAGATGTGTGAGATCAGGCAGTGAAGAGCAGGACGGACCTCACCTCGGTGCGGTTTCTGACTTTATGTAGGCAGCTGTTCAGTTACAGACAAACACACATTTCACATGATACAGACATACAAATGTAATGAGGTATCATATAATATATTCAGATGACTGTGTCGCCAACACGTTTGCCTTGTGGATAAAATAAACTACTCTAATAGGACGTTTACTGTTTATTACACAGCTCTAACAAATTATCTCAATATTATAGTTATAGATTCAAGGCTGACGCATCTATGAACCATGAAGCATCTGAGGATGGACATGACATGAAAAGTTAAAGAACTAAAGTAGCCTGACAAGATGTTACAATATCTTTTATTATGTATGTTTTATACAAAGCATGTGCAGCATGATCAAGGTATAAGAAATGTGATTTGTTGCTTCTGTTCATCTGCTCAGTCCGGTTGTCGACTTCCTGCTCTTACATGTGCTACTACCGTTAACTGGTATTGAGCACCACCTAGTGTTTGTAGGTTTTATCACACACTAGTCTGGTCGTCTGTTTATTAATTTGTGGGACATTATTTTTTGTTAAACGATAACACAATCTTATGTTTTATTATTGTTTTCTTTTTTCTGGATCCCCTTCACCACGAAGTCTCACTTCTCTCATGCGTAAGAGCTGGAGGGAACTGAAGGAAATGGTTCAGTAGGATGCATGAACAGTTTTAATTTATGCACCACTACACAGAATGTATCTCAATCTGTGAAATTTACATTAAATATAAAATAGTTTGTACTTAGTATGGAAAGAATCACAGTATTTGCTTATTTTGTGCATAAAAAACATTAAAAAAAAAATAATTATAATCTTAATATTCAGGAAAATCCTGCATCCTCAGCTCTGCAAACAGACACTGATGGTGACTGACAGAAACAAAGACTATCCACATTACAGCAACACTTTTCCTTCTCTGGCCTGGATATTCTGGTTGTATGTAACGTTGGTCACTGTGTTTTCCTTCTTCCTGATCAGTGGAGACACGTGACTGTATGTCACCGAGCTGTTTGCAGTTCGCTCATCTTGGTCCTACAAAGCAGAAAAGCTGTATTACATGAGGCATCTTCCTGTTTCTGTTGTCTCCCCTGGATTTAAAGTCATCAACACTGAAATCATTATATACTCACCAAACAGCTGTAATCTTTGTATTCAGATCCTCCAGATGCAGCTGAGCTCCAACAGTTTCTATGAATAACACTGACACCATCAGTGGAACATTAAGTGTAAACGTGGTTGGTGTTAAAGCATCTTCAGCTTTTATAAAAGTTTTATAAACAAAAAGCAAAAGAAAATCCCACACACAGCACATGTAGCTGACTCTGGTTGAGATTACTTCACTCTCACCTATGACTTCTCACGCAGTGAGTGACTCCACTTATGATGACTACAGTTAGAACAATCCAAACTGTGGGAAAGTACAGCCCTGATGTTGAAACGCTGGTGTCTTCGTTCTCTAGAGCTGAGAAACGATCTGTAAGAGCAACGACTGTGGTTTGAGTTTCTCTCTGTATAAATAAACGGTGTAATCTTGACTATATAATGTAGAGTTTTGATCTCACTGTCTATCAAATCATTATCTGTTGTTGCTGACAAACACAGTAAAGTAAAGTTTAAATAAACAAGGCGTAAACACATTTATACTATATATTTAACATGAGCTCCAGCAGTAAGATACAGTACGGAGAGGAAAAAATAATGATTTACCTTCAACTGTGATATTGAACTGAAGAGTCTTTGTTCCACTAAGACCTGAACACTCACAGGTGAGGTTCCCACTGTCCTCTGCTGTTAAACTGGTCAGATGGACAAACACAGTCTGATTCTCTGTTGTTAGTCTGAACCTGGAGCCACATCCATGTTTAAAGCCTTTTTCTAGGTGATACAGCAGACGACACTCTGCTCCTCTGCTCCTCTCTGAGCTGATCCTGCACGTTACCAGAGCGATGAAATGGTTTGTATCGCTTTGCTTTGTTGCGTTGGAGCATAGAGGAGCAACAAATTCTCCTCCCACCTCTCTGTGCACAATAGTAGCTGAAATCATACAATAAATCTTAATTTGAAATACAGTCATTAATGAACCACTTTATATATAATTGAGGCCAATAACAATTTCCGCAAGAACAACAGAACATTTTTTATTGTACCTTCTATGTCAATGCAAAGCGTTTGTGGCAGAAACACAAGCAACCACAGCTTCCATCCACCTGCAGTGATAAAAACATACGATCCTGTGAAATGAGCTTCAGGTCGGTGAACACGACGCATTTGTTACATTCAAGGTTCCTGATACTGGTCAATGCAAAGCATCAGTCACGATGCAACAAACAAAGCTTCTTTACCTTTACCACCACAACACAAGCTCAGGGGGAAAAGCAGAACCAGCCTCAGTTTCCTTTGATCCATGTCAGACAGGAACTGAAGAAGAACTGAGAGATGCAGTAAACATGATGCCTTAGAGAAGGGCGGATGCCAAACACGCGCCACCCTTGGTTGAATCAGAAAGGCCCCAAAGACCTTATATGTCTATGAGCAGCCTCTACACATCATGTCCAAATGTCAAAAACTGAAAATTAGACAGTTCTTATAGGCGACACGATTAACAGTAGGTTACTGCAGCTTCCTTTAACCACAGAGCTGAGCAATCAACTAACCTTTAGTCCACGTCACACCGTGCATTAATTAATACAACGATAAAGACGTCGCTGTCGGTGTCAGAGCAACGTCTCTACCACTGAATATAAGAAGAGAAAATTAAAGACGCCCCACAGACACATTTCCCTGTGAGGCCTGTTGTCAGAGCTGCTTGTGCTGCAGGCCGCTGAAGTGCGGGGGAGGCGAAGAGTCAGGAGGCGTAACGCCACCGAGGCAGCAGAAGATGTGAAGGTGGCTCAGTGTGGCCAGTGACAGGAAGCTCAGGCAGGAAGCTGAGACGCGGCACTTCAGGTCAAGCTCCCACCTGATTAATTACAGCTGCTCCCCAGGTGTTTTAAAGAGCGGAACCCCGCTGACATACGTGATCCCATGCGTGAGAACACGTCTGCATGTGTAGAGCAGGTTAGCGCGTTTATTCACAACAAAGCAAAACGGTCACGGTGCAAAAATACAGATTAAACGTATTAATGCAACTTTGCATGACAATGAAAAACAGAAGAATCACTCGACTTAGTTCTTTCGTTCATTTATTAGGTTAATGAATGTATCAGTTTTGCAGCATGTTAACATTAAATAAAACAATGTTCCTATATTACACTACAGACCAAAAGATGCAAACAAAACAGCGTCACCTCATCCATTATTCAAAAAAATCTGCAAAATGCTATAAACCGTTTTAAATACGTGTCTGTACAGGAGCGGAGTAAAGTGAATTCTCTCTCTGTATGAAGGTGTCGTATGGCACAGCTTCTGGTGACTCCTGAAAAAAACAACATTTCAATGAGTGACCTGAGCAGCAGCCAGTGTCAGTAACACAGTTTAATGTAAAGTACCGTGTTCTGAAGAACGTCCAGTCGCTGTGATCGTCTCCTGTTGGGTAAAATAAAGTAATTACAGTTTATGTGTTTATTTACTTTATCAATTATGTTCCATGGGCAGAAACAGAACTCGATGCAGGTGTTTAGTTTGTTTCTGTCAGAACCTTAACAGTCTCTCACCTAAGGCAACATCCCAGAACCACAGCAGTCACGATGAGGAATACAGCCACACAGGAAATGCAGATTATTACCACAGATATGTCAGGATAATTATTTGTATTGTTATTGTTTGAGTCTTCATTCTCTGAAATATTATAAAGAAAAAAATCCTGTTAGCAGCAATTTTCAAACAGTAATTTCAGCATGGTAGGATGTGATATATATAATATTTGTAATATACTTTATAATATTTGTTACACTTGAATTACTTATAAAATTTTTTTGAAAATATATATTCTTTGATAATATAAACATATTGATTGAAGTGTAACAATACACTGAGCACAAACTATATATTTTTTAATTTTATTTTAATGATTTACCTTCAACTGTGATATTGAATTGAAGAATCTTTGTTCCACTAAGATCTGAACACTCACAGGTGAGGTTCCCACTGTCCTCTGCTGTTAAACTGGTCACATGGACAAACACAGTCTGATTCTCTGTTGTTAGTGTGAACCTGGAGCCACATCCATGTTTAAAGCCTTTTTCGTGGTGATACAGCAGACGACACTCTGCTCCTCTGCTCCTCTCTGAGCTGATCCTACACGTTACCAGAGCGATGAAATCGTTTGTATCGCTTTGCTTTGTTGCGTTGGAGCATAGAGGAGCAACAAATTCTCCTCCCACCTCTCTGTGCACAATAGTAGCTGAAATCATACAATACAATCAAAGGTGAATATGAAATGAAACAGTTTCAGCAGTAGCTTGATTTGCCTAATGCGGAATCAATTACAACGTTAAAACCATAGAAAAGAAAACAACTTTCGTAGGTGAAACAACATTTTAAGATCTTTATGCTTTACCTTCTCTGTCCATGCACAAAGTCAGTGGCAGCAGCAGAACAAACCACGTTGTCCGTCTGCCCATAGCGGTCAATCACCCAAGTGATAAGGCTTTTGCATGTGTACAGTGCATCTTACTGTAGCAGGAATAGAAGCGCCGTTGCATCGCTCTTTAGCTAAACCTCAAACCTTCTCAGCTCAGAGGTGGGTTAGAGTGAGGTCTTCTGAAAGGAAGTGAACCAAGAGCTTAGAGCTAGAGTCTGCTTTCAGGTTAGCAGAGCGAGTCTGCAAAAGGAACGCGTACCCACGCTGCCTGGTTCAGGAGCTGTTTACGACCCTCAGCACCGTAGGAGCTGACTGGTGCAGGTCCTAACTAACACGTTTCTGCGTTAAGTGACGAGCGGCACACGTGTTACTGTCCTGTACTGTAGCAAACATCTGCAAAACGTGCTGCTCTATTCACACCTCAAGCTGAGTGAAAAGCATCACAGCAGCCACAACAATGCTCAGATCTCATTTTGTTACAGAAAACAGACGTAAAAACTTCAGGTACAGTGTGTGAAGCTTAAAAACCCTCAAGACTTGACGACTCATAACTTTATTAATTACTATTAAAATGCAGGAAATCCCAAATGCATCATTCAATGACAGCAAAGCAGCAACGAACTGGCCGAAACGATTACATAATAATAATCTATCTGAAACAAAATGCACAATGTTAACCATTTTAGATTTGTTATATTTATACCGTACAACAACAAACATGAAACTAAAACACTGCGTCACACAGTTACCTACATTCACTCTCATACGAGTTATGCTTATGCAGATGACTGAGTAATGATTACTTCAGATGTTTTCATAAATTTCCCAGCTGTGACCGGTGTCTCTTCCGGCCGCAGTGAATCCCTTCGCGTGGTTGACAGGATTTCTGCTGTAGCGCTGCTGGATCCGTACGTAGCAGTCAGCTGACGACGACGGAAGATTCACATACAACTCATCTGGTTGAGCTTGGTCCTTTAAAGAGAGCAATCACATGTGAGTTGGATTTTTCAAACTATGGAGGGCTGCAGCACATGAAATGCATCATGTTTGGAGCATATGTTGGACATTAGGGTGACAGGTGGCACATTGTAATCTCCCATCATGTCCTTCGTATTTGAAGCAAGCGTCTACTTACTTCCTCATATTACGCTATAGATGCATAAACACCACCAAACCAACTGCAAACTGCAGCTCGTGATGCTTTTGGCTTTATCACCTTGCCTTTGTTCACTTTTAACACTTTGTACCACTTGTGAAACTCGTCACAGCATTTACCGTAAGAAGCAGCACATTTATTGTAATGTTGGCTTTATGCACCACTCACCAAAGAGCAGGAAGCTCCACACTCAGCTGATCCCGTCTCTGCACGCGCCCTGACAAAGGATTTGAGTGAAAACGCTAACTAAATGTGTAGAAGATGCGAGTACAAACTATTACAGCTAGCAAACATTATCCTCTAACTACTGTACATCCAGGTTAGGGCAGAACCTGCAGTATTTCCTCCTCAGGGCGAGTCCAAGCACAAATCCAGTCACAGTTATGCAGGCAGCAGCGCTGGCGATCACAGTGGTTGTACTGAGCATTTTCAGAGAGCTGCTGGACTGACCATCACCTGGAAACAATCAGAAATAAACACACGGCCCACACCTACTGTAAAGGGCTCTACCTTATTGGTACATTCACCATTTTGCTATTTTAATTTATATATTTTACAATATTCATGCTCATACATCATATATCACTTTATTCCAGATTAAAAACCTTTACCACTCTGTAAACGAGGCACATTAAAGCAACATTTACCTTCCACTGTGATGTCCAGGTGGAGCTGCTTGTCTGTTCCGTGGGTACGTGAGCACCTGCAGGCGTAGCTGCCGCTGTCGTCCGGAGTTAAACGGATCAGGTGCAGAGACACGGAGCGACTGTCATCACGCAGCGTGAACCTGGAGCCGCATGAGCTGGTGAAGCCTTGTCCATGTCGATGCAGCAGGCGACACTCGTTCCTCTTTGTCGTGACGTTGCACGTTATCAGTGTGATGTTTTCCAGTGTGTCGTCTCCACACACTGGAGTCACGACTGGTTCTCTCCCAGAGGTTTTCACAACAGTCGCTGCAGTTAAAGTCATTCATTCAGTGACCTGTTGTGTTTCCAGTCATGAATTCTGCCCAATCACAATGTTTTACCTGCTGCAGCACAAGCAGCTTTAAGACAAATTGAAAGGAATAATAATAATGCGCTAAATCAATTTAAACAGACTATTACACATGAATATATTACCTAATAAAACGCTAGTACCTTTAGTGTCAAACCCCCAAAACAGGAGCAGAGGCAGGACAAAGCCCAACCTCCATGGATTCATGACGGCAGTAAACTCCAATGAAGACACTTGGGCCTGATTCTTTCTGTGCATGTCTTGAAAAGGAAGTTCAGTTCATCAGTGCTTCGACTTTTCTCTGAGGACGCTTTGACAGACTTTTAGCACCTTTTTTTGCCCTTGGTAATAGTTAACTTTGTACCTAACACCATCGTACAAACACGTACGGTGGCTGTGAGTTCAATTAATCACTTTGGTTGAAGGTTAAGAGGATATTCAGCAGACGAGTCTCTGTCAGACCAAAGTTTAGACCCTGGAAGCCGAGCCAAAGCGTGAGGCGCTGACAGAAGCTCACGCTACAGCGACGGACTGGCAGACAGACGCAGGTTCGTGGGTATCAAACCAGGCGGAGCAGGTTGTCAGGTCACAGTGGCCACAGAGTTTCAAGAAGAGTGAAACTAGGCCAAGTGTTTAATCACACACACGAGACCAAAAGCAGGTGTAACACAGAGAATAAGATGTAGTAGTAGATTTGCTTAAAGCGTTAAGTGACTGTGTGGTTGTCCTTCAGACAAATCTGCTTCTACGTCAGATTTTCAGCTTGATACATAGAAAGAAAGAAACGTTATGTTTCACTGGACACAACTCAGCTGGTTCTAAATTAGAATTAATTCATTAATTATTCATCACTTTGCCTGTGTTACTGTTACCTCCTGCATGAAACAGAAGAGAAGGATGCACAACGTACGATCCCGGTACATATACCACAAAGCAGCTTCACAGACACATTTGACCTTGGGCTGTGTGTCGGAGCCGAGACCTCAAACCAGTTGCTGTGAAAGGGCCCTGGCAGCAGTTCACACCGCACGGCTGCAGGAAGCGCTTGGTTGAGGTTACTAAAAACAGATTTCACGTACTTTTCTCGTCATAACTGTATTTATTGAATGAGGATGTTCAATAAATATACATGAAAGATAATTATTCTTAGCTCAGAAAGATTGTGTTTGGTGATATTTACGACTTGGGTAAAGATCAGATCAAGTCATTCATTTATGCGCAAAACGAGGCTTAAAGCTCTGCAGCTGTTTCAAGCAAGTCTATACCCAAACCCACAGATTGACTATTTGTCTCTGGTTTGTGTCTTGTGGTCACACTGTCAGACGACGTGTTGTGCTTTAGAAAAGCCAAGCGCACAAAAAACTCCTTGTTATAGACACAATACATTCATTACATACAATCATTTCTGGGGAGACATTCAAAGTCATTTTATATTCATCAACCTGCCAATCTCATGTGAGCTTGTCTTTGAGAAACCGAAGTGTGACAGGAATTCTTCTGAATGAACGCGATGGGTGTTTGCTTAGCACTGCTTCAGTTTTATCAAACAAAACAATCATGGGAGGCAAAGGGTTCATCTGTGTTTTTTCCATTTCCTCTGAAAGCTTTGAAGCCTTGAGCCAAACCATGACCCAGATATAGAAGCAACAAATCTCACAGCCCTCAAACACCCAGCTTCTCTGTTTTACACCACTTGTGGAAAGACACAATTAGTCACATTTTCTGAAGAATAACGTTTAATAACCGTATGTTGTGTGTCTACATGCTAGTTGGCTGTGAACACAAGCGGGGAGAGATTACCTTCAAAACACTGAGAGGGAAACGGATGAGACCACTACACGTACGCAGTAGCTTTCATGGTCGTCTGTGAAACGCTGACCTTTGTGATTTTGTGGTCAGCTGATGTTTACTTAACAGGCTGACTTTACCTCAAACACAAAGCTGTGCTGTGTATTAACATGACACTATTAAAAACTTGTAGTAAGACAAGTATAAAGAGTAAAACGCAGCTTGGGTTGTAATTGTGCCATGTGACTGCCTCCGAAAATTACATATACTCCTCTCAAATCAAGATCATAAAGGAATTTATCCTAGAAAACACAAAACAGCAAATCATTCAAGCCAAGCAGAAAGTAGATGTGTTAAAACTGCTCTGGCTTTCATTTATTTAAATTTTAAATCAGAAGAAACGCTGAAAGGAAAGGTTTCGTTACATTGCGTCCACTTGGTGGCGCCACGTGGTCACCAACCGTTTTAATCTGACTCAAAGGCTTCTGGGAAATTTTGTGTGAGGAAGCATCGTGCGCTGCTCGAACAGCTCGCGCCTCGCAGGTAAATGTTCGCTGTGTGTCAACACACTTTAGATGCAGGCGTCCGGTGTCCACGTCGTGGATTCATGTGAGGTTTATTGTCCAGCTTTGCCGTTTTAAACCCCAGACGGACGGACGCTGCGTCAACGCGCTCGCGTTTGTTTTCATTTCCTGTTTGTTGGCGTCAGTTGATCTGCTTCTTGCCGACAGGTCGCTGGTTTGTACAACGTTGGCGACATCAGCAGGGAGAGACGCAGAGCTGCAGGGTCCGCCATGGTAAGAGCTGACTGAGGCCTGCAGGGACCCGTGGGTGGAAAAGTGAAAACAAACCCGAGGCTGCAAATGACTGAAACGTGTTCTCATCAGCAGGAGGACGTCAGCACCGTGATGTCCTGGTTTTCCAGCCCGGTGTACAGCCGCTACTGGCAGCACTACCAGCAGGCCATGGCCTGGCACCAAAGGCACAGACGGGCCTATCAGAAGGCCCTGGAGGCCGCCTACGGCCCAGGCCGCAGCCAGGAGCTGCCCCCCGGCCGACGCTACGCAGACTGGCATAGCGAGAGCGACGGGGAGGCCGGGGCCCAGGAGAGCAGCTCTGACAGCGAGATCGAGTGTGATGTCAGCAACATGGAGATCAGCGAAGAGCTTCGGCAGTACTTCGCCCAGACTGAGAGACACAGAGAGGAGCTGAGTACGTTGACACGTAGAACTGCCTCCTGTGAGACCGTCCGTCTTCTCTGCACAGCTACCGTTGGTGGAAGCTCCACCTGTTCACATCTACAGGTCCAGGACCTGCAGCAGTGTTTCATGATTTCAAATTACAACCTTTACCTTGGACTAATGTTTCTCACAGGTTGATTTATGAGCCATATGCAACATCAACAGCCTGGTCTCACTGCTATAAACAGAAGGCCAGTGTATAACCATAAGAAATATGCAAGAACAGATAAGAGACAACCAGTATTTCACCTGTCCCCCTATAAAAAGATGTCTAATGTCTATGTCTAGTGCAGCGTCGCGTAATAAAATATGAGAAGGTGAAGAGACTGCTGTTAGTCTATAAATAATAAAGTCTGCTTTCCCGTCTTTGCAGAGAAGCAGCAGCAGATGGAGGCTGAGCAGCACGACAGCTACGTGCCAGCCGACCAGGACCTGCATGGCGTCTCCCGGCGGAGCACTGCGGCTCCTCCCTGCGAGCGGCCCGGTGAGCGACGCGGGGCCGAGATGAAGAAGCTCTATGGCGAGGATGCAGCCAAGATCCTGGCCATGGAGGCGGCGATGCAGCTCACATTTGACAGGAACTGTGACCTCAAGCAGCCCAAATACTGGCCTGTCATCCCACTGAAACTGTAGCGGCTGTGCATTTGGTGATCCCTGCTCTGATCTCTGGGTGAGACGGCAGCTTTGTCGCGTAATGGACTGAGGCCGACGAAGCCGCTGATGTAGAACTAATGGTTTGGGTTAGCTCAGGGTTATAAGTTATTTTAAGCACAAAAAAGGCACCTAAATTAGCTGAGCTTCTGCTTAGCCAGACGCAAATGTTGCTGACCTGTCAGCTGCTGCGCCAAATCACTTATGGCTGTGATAATACACAGAAGGCAGGATTGTTGGGGTTTTTTTGAGCATTGCGTTTGCCAGTCATCTGATTTTTAAGACGAAGCTTCAGAATAAAAACACTAAAGAGAACAAAGTGTCAGCGGAGGTTGTGAGGTTCAGTAAAACTAATACTTGTGTCCTGGTGATGTTTCAGCTGCAGTAGCTCGACTCAGTAGAATCGAATAGAAGAACCACTTTCATAACCTATCCAGAAGCTGCTGTGTGGCTCCTCATACTCCACATTTCACAAGTGATTGGTTCTAACTTAGCTAATTTCATTAGGTTTAAAGTCGTTCATGTGTTTTTTGCATGTATTAATTTTTGCTGTTGCCTGTTGCAATTTTTTATATAAATATAGTTTCAATAAATTGTTTTATACCTGAATCTTTTGTCATTTTTATTTCATTCATTCTTTCATTTCTAAAATGGGTGTGAGAGTGATTGTTGTCTCTGTACGTGGCCCTGCGATGGACTGGACGTCTCCAGGGTGAACCGCCGCCATCATGTCCACAGGCCCCGTGAGGAGAAGCGAGTGAGATGGTGAGTGACTGGGCTGTTTCTCTGTGACATGCGTCTGGTCCTTTCATTGCATAACTGCTATTTGCTTATTTTATAGTACATTTAAACTCAAAATTAGGTCAGCGTCATATTTTATCAGAAAGGTTTTTACATCATATATGCACACTCTGCACTTTGCAGCACAGAATTTCTTAATAATCTTACTCTTTCGTAATCTAGTGAAAGTAATGTTTTTTCCAAGCAGACGTTAGTGCCACACCTTCATTTGGTATCTGTTGACAGGGTCAGAGTCAGGCTTCTTCATTTTCATTCTTCAGTTTCCTTAGAGGTAGTTTTGGATACATCCAGGTAGTTTGTCCAAACTAGAGGCCACTGAGTGTTTACCAGGGGATGGAAAGAAGTAACTTCACTCACTCAAGTACTACAGGCAAGTAAAGTTACGACGTACTTCACTGAATTCACATTATTTTGTCCTTTTAGTCCGCAGCACTTGAAAGACAAACAATAAAACTCAACTGCTGCATAAACGCGTGAACTGTGGCTTCTTTGGGGAAGAGTCTCTTTGTGACGCATTAGCTCTTAATGAACAGTAATATTTCCATAACGCATGGCCCGCAGATAACGACACGTGCGAGTGTTTGGATTAGCGGAGCCTGCAGCCGTGACGTCACCGGCGCCCGCCCGCTCCTGAGCGGGACGTCCAGTTGTTTTCCCTTCAAACAACCTGTGACCACATCTGGGCTTTTCTCTCCGCGCGTCTCGCTCCACAGCAGCTCAACCATGGGTGAGTGGAATCTTCAGTTCTCTGCTCCATGTTGCTTTTGCGCCTGTTTATTTCGGATGCTGGCTGTTCTGCGGGGACCTTCCAGGTCGCGTGCGCTGCGTCGTCGGCGTGGGGACCTCTAACTTGCACGTGCGCGCCTCAGTTTATGGGCACAAATAAAAATTGCAGAACCTCCACAGAGTAACTTCCTTTGACTGATATGACGTCATTAACGCTGATATTAACGCTGCAGTAACGTGTTGTGTGCGTATGGAACAGAATGTGCGGCTGTAAACACCAACTCCTGTGGTTTAGAGCTTTGTGCGTCGCGGGTTTATCACTAATTACTTGTAAATACTGTGTATTTTCCTTTGGCCCTGTATGAAACCTGCTGAAGTTGCCCAGTGAGATTACCTGTGTTCCAGTAAGACTGTGTCAGCTCGTCATGTGAGAGTTGATTGGATTAGGAGGGAACGATCCATTTGCACACTGGATTATTCAGGCTGTACAAGCCTGGAACAAGGAAACAGCTGCAGAAAGCGAAGGGGCTTGTTTCCATGCGTCTGAGGACTTTTTAGGATCCTTAGGTCTTTTGCTAGAGAGACATGTTATCAGTAATGTGATGCTGTACAACACGCCGTCATCGTGTTCTGTGTTGCCGCTTTTGCATTGTTCACTTGACTAAATAAGAATAAATGCAAATCAATCCTGGCCCCGATAAGATGCAGAGCGATTTAAAAATAACTCCATGTAGGGTTGTGTTGCTGCGCCTCCGTGCTCCAACAGGGGCCTCCGTCATCTGGCAGTTACAATGAGAGTGGATTAACCAGTGTAGACCAGCTGTGAGGATTCAGATGAAAATCTTATCACAACATTACATCCATCCCAACCACTTGACATAGTTGCCAACCGTTCGCTTGTAACTGAGCTGTAACGCAGCCAGTCCTTGCGCGGTGCCGGCGCTGGCACACGGCTGTGGCTGTGGATGCGATCACCTCATTTGCTTTGCAGTTTGTTGGGGACGCTGTGCAGAGCCCAACGCCTTGGCTGCAGTGCAGCGTCGTGTCTGGTTTACTGGAGGCTAGCGTTCGTTAACGTCCCACCCGAAGCTACCAACTTCTGTCTGTTCCCCTCTGCACCTCTGTGTGTTTCTTTGTCTCGGTGCCTCTCTTTCTCTCTCCCATTCACAACATCTGTTTCCAATAAGGCAGCAGCCCTGTTTACCGCCTCCAAGCCAGTGAGAAGTTGAGAACAGACAGGATGTAAGCAAGTGACATGATTTACTGTGACGGGGAACTGGAGCCATTTTTCTGCTGGAAGCCATCGTAAGCTTCCTCTCTTTCACCACCTCCTTCTTGCCTGTTATGGTCCCCAAATGCTAGAGTCTTCATCCTCATCATCATCCTTTCATGTGCATGTGCTCCTCTCATCATCTCTCCGCTTATTGTCTTTATCCTTATTCCTTCCATTACCTCCCTGCCCCCCATCCTTCCCCCCAGCGTGTCCTCGTTCGTGAATTTGCTCTTTGTGCTCCCTCTTTTTTATTTTTCCTTTTTGCTGCAGTTCTTCATGCTCAGGCTCCGCGTGGAAACTCACATCCCCTCGCATCCTCTCCTGTGGATTTGCTTTGAGCTGATCCGCAGAACGCAGCAGCCATCAAGCAGGCAGACTTCAAAGGCGGCAGATTGTTTTATTCTGAAGGAAAAAATGATCAGTCATCTGGAAAAAGAGAAAGTGGAACGATTCACTGACCTGATTAGAGGAACTCGACACCAACACTTAAACTGCTGCAGAATGACAGTCTGGGGAAAAGCTGGAGACACATTGAGTGAATACTTTGCTTTTAGTCAACTTCAACACCAATGCTTTAAAAACTGTTTGGTGTGAATTGGCTGCCAACTCTAAATTACATAAACATATCAAATGACATGAAACGTATCCAAATTATTCCACTTCACTCAACCACGTAGCTTATCTCAACATTTTAATCCAGTTTCCAGCATTAACCTGTGTTGATTTTTCAGCGTTAATTATGAAACACAGACAAGACATGAGAGCTGCTTGTTCGATCACACAGCTGATTCAGGAGCAGCCTTTCCAAACTATCCAAACGTGTTAAATTATGTAAGCGGTGGCGCAACTGTTGATCATTACACCACCAGAGTGTAATTAAGGCTGACAATTGGTAAATTTGGACTCAGCTGCCGCGCAGAGCGTAGAGTCGAGAAGGTGAACTGTAAGTGAAAACGGAGGATGTGGGAAGCAGAGAGGCCGATGCAGGCAAATGCTAAGAAAATGAGGCTAAATGCCAGAATGCAGCACAGCGACGTGTCTGGAGCAGCTTGAACTACTACAGCTGGTGAGCGAAATGTTAAAACCCAGTGCAGAATATGTTTACACGCACCTGTAGCTTCCACCATTTTGTACCGTCCATCTCCTCCACGCTGAAGGTCAGCGCTGCCAACAACACTTAGTATTGATCACGCACAAACGCAGAAGTTCACCAAAGGTTAATTAGACACACAAATATGAGGATTAGCTTGATCTCTGCAAACAATTTGAAGTTAAGTGGCAACGATACGAACATCTCGCTTGTAGGTCGATACGAAGCTTTGGAAAGTACCACCCCCACCATTTCACTGCCTTGTAAACTTAATTTGACGTTTGACAACTGCTAATTTCCACTTCTACACTATCATAAAACATGTTTTAAATGCATTACAAATTTAAATCGTACAAATGTGAATTAGATCATAGTCTTTAAACTGTGAGTTTGATCAGGGACCTCAATGTTTTACACAGATTTCCAGGATAATTACAGCAGTGCGACTGTGGCACATCGAAAGGTCTTTTAATAACTTTTAGCGTTGATGAGGGGACTGGGAGCAGGAGTTACAACGTTCTTAACGTTTGTGGAAAAACTGTTGAAGCTGACATTACACCAGAGAAATGTGAACTGATTTCATCTGGTTCTGTTAACAACATCGTATTTCCTGATCTATTTATAGGCCTGTCAGAGTCATGGCCTTCTTCTCCCTTAGATAAGGGTCAGACACTTTCCTTTCCATACCTATACTTACGGTTTGCTATACTTTTCTAAAACCTTTTTGTTTAAAGGGCTTTCGTGCCCTGACTAAAGGTTACAGAGACAAATCATTTTTCTTCTGTAGCATTTCCAACGTGTTTTCTTCACCCACCTCCAAAGCCTCATATTTGCCTTCACATTCCGGCTACACTTGTCTCTTGCTTGTCATTTTAAACTCAGCCCAACGGCTACTCCGATGCGTTGCAACCGGTTATCGTCAAGAGGACCTGTTGCCATGGCGACACAGCAACGCACAAAGCTCAGAGGCAGGGGCGTCATTTCAAATCTCGGCACATGCGAACCATCGTATATATGAACACACGAGCCCACACAGGCAATATATAGACGCAGCATAAATATATAGGCCTACGGATGAGCGACAGACAGCCAGGGACAATTATTCTCCCTCACTTCACCCTCCTACCTCTACAGTGATGATGATGATGATGATGATGATGAGCCCACCCTGCTTTGCATTTCCTCCACACAGTGACTCACACTGTGCTTGTGTACTGTAGATGGAAGCAGCTCTTATCCCACATTGCTGCTGGCGTGTGCTGCGGTCCGGTACAGTAGGTCACAGGTGCAGTAGCTCCAGAGTCACGTGACTCAGGAAGCCTGGGGGGGGGGGGGTTGTGTGTTTGGAGTTGAGGTGGGGTGCGTAATTGCTGAGATGACGATGACAACATAACAACATCATGAGGAGCAGACTGTGAACCAAATCTGGGCCAGTGGGATTATCAGCTCGTTGGATAAATTGTCGCTGGGGTGGGGGTGTAGGCGTGTGTGTGTGTGTGTGTGTGTGCGAAGGTGTGTGTAGGTTAAACCCATGTGACAGGAGTCACATATCGTAAAAAAAGCAAGATATATCGAGATATTCTCTCACTTTGATTTGATTTCTGTTCCAGTAAAGAGTGGGTGTTCAGTCAGGCGTGTGAGAGCGAGAGAGAGAGAGAGAGAGAGAGAGGGCTGAAGGCCAGAACACACCCTTCGCTGCTTTAGCTGCTAAATGTTTCACAAATCATGTCATTGCAGCAGGTGCTGTGCAGACAACAATGCATTTTTGCATGGATTTGCATTGAAGTCGACCATGTACTGGACCTGCTTTCCGTTTCAGTTGGCGGGAGAGAGAACACGTTAAAGGGATGACGTTCTGCTCTGTATTCCTCTAAAAGTCATACTAAGGTTTCAGTACAAACAACAGTCTGTCCGTGTGCTGATATCGTCAGCTACACCGTGTCTGTGCACGTTTGAGATGGATTAACCTTTGTGAGCATCCGACGGTTCCGTACAGGGATGAGAGGGAAGCGTCTCCTTGGCGACCAACAGCTGAGGGCGGGGGGCGAAACTGGGTCATCACCACCACAGATTAAGGGCCCGATCTGGACACATGCACACACTCCAGTGAACACACACACATGCGCAGACACACCCAAAAGCATAGGCACATGTACAAACCCAGACGTTAGGAGCTTCTCAGGTGAGAGACGCTGACGCTTTCTGCCCAAAGGTTCTCATTAGGAGAAGCCAGAAGCCCATTGAAATGGACAAGAGTAGACTAAAGCAACAGCACGAGGCTCACAAAGCGGTCGATGAGATGCCTGTCGCTTGTTTCTCTACAAAAAGCAGTGGCTTAATTAAAAGGAACTGAGGAAAATCTGATTACAGAAAATATCTCAGCTCTGATATTATCGTGTTATCGTCACTCCCGTGATTCTTCATCTCATTCACTGTGACATACAGGCCTGTATGAGACACACAAACATCTGTGGGCAGGGCAGTGATTTCCCAAGGCGTGGGACTACAGAGATGGTACAGTAAGTCACAATAAGGTCAACCTCCAGGATCAGAGCTCACAGCCTGACCGTCAGTGTCAGTGCTTTACAAAAGAGAAGCATAATGGTTGTGATCAGCGTGTCGGGAAGACGGTTAAAAGGTCAACGTGCTGCCCTGAGCGAGGCCGAGGACACAAAGGAAGCTGGAAAAGAATGTGGAGCACAGAGAACGCTAACACAGTACGGCTACAGTTAGGCTTCGATCGGCACGTTCAACAGCTGCTAGTGATGGTAAAATGCTCCATTTACCATCCTGACGGCACAGATCAGTCTGTTGCTGACACTCAGAAAACTAAAAGCATCTTGTCTGTGAACAGTCCAGTTTATGGAGTCACGCTGATGCAGCATCACAGAAAACTGGCTGCACATCAACAGCTACAGCCTTTAGGAAAGTCAGCTGTAGAAGTACAAATTATTTTACGGATGTTTCAGTAATAGGATTTATTATGGTCAGTCCCTCTTCTTAGCGCTTGTATTAATTTGCTTTTGGCTTTTGGCAGATTTAAACTAGTACAAGACCACATGAGAAGTTTTCTAGGAACTGATAGCATCGCAACAAGATCTGAATCAATGCAGGCTCCAGGCTGTGTTATGCGTCTCCATGGCAACAGCAGAGCCGGTATCATTCTGAGATCAGACTACTCTCGTGTGGAGGATGTGACCATCACAAGAGTCTCAGCTTGAAGAAGAAATCTTTGAAGCTGAAGCTGAATTTAAAGCCAATTACGCTGATCTTTGCAGAAGTGTCCAGGCTCTATCGTGTCGTCCTTTTGTTCTTCCGCCGCTGCTTCATCTCTTCCACTGCCTCCACATCTGCGGTCGTGAAGGAGCCACGGTGGCCTCGTTACTCCACTCGGCTCCGCTTTCCCGTCTCTGTCTCGCTATAATAGGTAAAAACAGGCTTTGGATGGGCTCCCCCCTTAATGGAGGCACATTAAAAAGTTTCTGCAGCAGAGCGGTGCTCCCTCTGAAGCTCACAGTTGCTTGAAATTGCTCAAGAGGATGCATGATTCAGCGAAGTCAGCTGGTGCTTGTGTCAACCTGAAACATACGCTTTAAAATGTGACAGCGTTTTAAACATTTGCACACACGAGCTCGACTCTACGGGCTGCACACATGGATTTATGGTTAGTGAACCGCCTCTGTCCTCTGTCTACGCTAAACCCAGCTTTATTACTGCTCATGTCTGCGTAATACACTCGCACAGGCGTAGTCATTATGTCTGAAGGGGATTATCTATGAATCCACAAACCTGACTCCCACCCCCAAACGCACACACACACAGTATACATCCCTTTGATATGATAAGCTACACAAAGCCAAATAATTTTCCTTCTTACAAATCTCCACGTCCATACATTCAATTGAATTGATGCAATATGCTACGTGGAGACTAGAATCTCTATAAAACCTTCAGATATATTGCCATGACATGTTTGCTGTTCCAGAGATGGCTGCTACTGACCTTCATTTCCTGATGTTTCCAGCAGGTCGACGTTGGAGTATTTTGGTTTATGGACAAATAACTTAAAGAACAGACATTACTGTACTTTCCTCTTAGCTTATGACGCAGGAGATGATGTGCAGTGGATACATTTTGTGGGATGTTGTGCTTCTTGATATTCTGACTTAAAAGAGATGTTATGTTGCGCTTTTCTTAGTAGGAACTATGAGATTTGCTTCTTTCTGGAGATCTGCATTAGTTTAAGGTTTGGGCCACAGTCCAAGCACTGCTGTGTTACAGTAAGTGTGTGTGTGTGATGGTGTGATGGTGAAGACTGCCAGGGAGCACTGTATCTCATCTGCTGGACAAGACCTTAATCCATGTGACCCAGCAGGGGATTATGGGGGTTCAGGGGGGAATATGGGACTGACAACGGTTTACACTTCACGTAAATGTGTTTGTGCGCATTTCTGTGTCAAACACAAGGCAACGCAATGGACCCAAAGTGCAGCTGTAGCACAGACACGTTTACCACATGTGGTTGTGGTTTCTGAAAACATTTCCTCAATCTGTCTCTGTCCCTGGTTCTACATAGACTGCGTCTGCTGCAGTGTGAATCATAGGACCCGAGGACCAAACATGTGGGAGAGAACATGGGGACAGCAGGAGCGTACAGGTGTTTTTGTGTTCCCAGCCTGGCTTACATTACCCCGGCGCTGTGTGCCTTGTGTGATTCACACACTGAATCTTATACATAACAGATAATTGCTTGCATAAAAGCTGAGTGATGCTTTATGGGCTCCATGCGGTGCTGATTAACATCAGGTGGGGAGCAGACGCTGGTTGTATTATCACGCATGTCCCGGCTAAGACTTGGTGTCTGACCTCTCAGGAAGTCTGAGGTCGCTGCTTCAATGTTGTACGTGCATGGTTCATGTTAGATGTTCCACACAAATGGCTCAGTGGTTCAATATGAGCTAAATATCTGAGTGTTTTTCCATGTTGGCATCTGAAATACTGCGCCATAAATAAAACAACCTCAGCTAAAGATAAAATAAAATAACGTCCTTCATGTGAAACCTCCAGCTGACGTCGTTTTTCAGTGGCATGACTTCATATTTATTTTTCACATATTCAATATCAACATTTAACAGAAGAGTATTCTGAAAGCAGTTTGTTGCTGTTGGGGTCATGGGTCTCTCCAGAACCACACCCAACTTGTTAGCAGCCTTCACCGACACACTCACTCATTTATGCAGCGGATCAGGTTTCGTCATAGAGGCTTCAAATGTCAGAAGTCAGTGTGATGGGTGACCCAGCGATTCACCAGCATATGGCGCTGATAGGGAGGGTGTTCATTTCAGCCCTTGGGGTAAATGGGTCCATTTAATGTCACGGTATCTGTTGTGTTGGTGCCAGCACCTCCGTCTGTGTGGGGGGGTGAGGAGGGGGGGGGTTTCCTCGACTGTTCTACGGGCTGATCTTTGTCTGAAATAAGGCCACGTGGGCTTGAATTAAAGCCTTATTTAAGAGGATTCAGGACAGATGGTGTCCCATTGTTTGCGAATGGTTTTATTATTAGAAAATAGGGTAAATGATGGAGCCAGCCAGGACCCCCCCCCCCACCACCCTGCCTCTGATAAACACACCACACCCACCTTTCATCTTTCCTCAGGGATTTGGGGAGTCACCTCATTTGACTTCCCATTGGATTGTGGGATCCTGCACTAAACCAATCATCGCGCTCGGCGGCAGACAAAGGACCCCCTGTAAATAAGCAAAGCACATGGCTGTTTATCAGTGGGGCAGATCGGATTGGTCAAAAACGAGCCAATCGAAACTCAAATCAAGTCGGGTAGAGATGTTTTCCACAAGCAAGGAACTGGTAATAAAGTAGGAATTGGTGGCGATAAGCAGTAAGCAGGACGCACGCTGTCAGTGGGAACTGTCCTGAGTGCGTGTTGCCCTGTTTGTTCCAGTGGGATTAATATCTTGGCAGCATCAGCGTTGGACCTTGTCGAGACACAGAACCAATCACATTTCTGTATTTTGGGGAGTGAAGGTGCTGATTGTCTTCCTCAAATAACCAAGTGTTATGGGAGATGTTTTTTTATTCCCAGATCGACATTAGTTCAGACCAGTTTGATGTGAAGCAAAGCCGGAGCCCTTTCCCGGCCTCTCGCACACATTCTCACGTCTTTCACTCCAGAACTGCGTCTCTTCATTCCGCTCTTCTTTCCTCCCTGACTCTGTTTCACTCTCAGATCACCAGATGGAGAGGGGGCGGTGAGAGCGTGTGGTTGTGTATTCATGCACGCATGACTACCCATGAGTTTGCATATTTACATCTTCTGCCTATAACAAAATCAGTTCTCTGCAAATGTGAGGCCATCAGGGGAAAACTGGTGAAACAAAGGTACGAGGTTTAAAGCGAGTAAGAAGAGCAGCCACAAATCGTCCTTTATAAGCATGTGCCACCATCAGCCCCATTGACTCCACAGTTTTGGGAGCCAGAAGCCTTATCTGGCATCATCGGGCAGCTAATCCGCATGTGCGAAATAAAGCAAATCCGACGGCGCCTTTGCATCTAGAAACTGGATTGTTAATATACACAGAGACGGTGCTAAGCTCTTACAGGGAGAAAGAGAGAGAGAGAGAGGGACGGGGAGAGGGAGGGTGTGTGCGAGGGAGGCAGAGAGAGAGAGAGAGCGACAGAGAGAGCATCAAGTCACCAGAAGAGGATCCACCATCCGCACACTGTAAGGTACAACTGCCACACGGAGACTATATTCCTCTGAAATAATGGACGGGACAAAGCCGGCAATGGAGTCCAACGCGGAGGAGACTCAGGACGAGGGGCAGGAGAGCAAAGGTAAACCCCGTCTGCCGCTGACATTTGCGCCTTCTCGCGCCTCCATTGGCGTCTGCGCTTTAACCGAGTTGCAATGGCTTCTTGCTTGCGCGCGACACAATAGCGATGCGCTTTCTCCGGCCTCTCACCTATTTGGGCAACAGTAACGGTCTCCGTCGCGCAGATGGCCGAGATTACTCCCACAATCCTCCGCGCAATTTTGGCGTTTTCGGTTACGCCGCGCGTTGTAATGGATTTGGACACCGACGGGGGAGAACAACCGAGTGGGCGGGAGGACGCGTTGGAGAAGGTGCGCGCCCGGGTTCTGTGGAGCGCGTATTAATGCTAATTTGCTGCTGCACCGTCGTGAGCTTGCTGCTGCCTAATGAGCGGCTGATCGATGGGCTGCGGTGGCTGCGCGCCGCGCTCCGTGCACGGCTGCATTGTTTTGCGCCAGGTGTGGAGCTGTCACCGCCGGCACCGCCGCATTCGATGTTGGATCTGTCTGGAGCGGGATTAGTCGACGGTGCCCGTGCTTTGTGCGACCGCAGTGACCAGGAGGCTGTGAAAGGGACAATCAGGGGCGCACTTGACGCAGAGGGTCGGCGGCGAACCATCACTTACAACCCATCACTCACTCCTGTCAACGGAGCCTCTGTCCAATCAAATGAGGCTTCATGATAGATGCTGTATTTGATTCAACGTGGCAAAGCACCATTTAAATCCTACAGCATCACTGTGAACATCCAAAACGCTCTGTGAAGCCAAATGGCAGGTGCATTTGCAAAACAAATAAACTGTATAAACCCTGTAAATAGTGTGTTTTCCATAAACGCGACAGCCTTGATTTGTGCCCGAATGAAAGCAAACTGTTGCTGTTTCTGTGCTCGCAGCGAGTCTGTGTTGTGTAGGCGAGTCTGTGCGTTGGAGGTCTCAACGCCCAAGCAGAGTGGATGTGACTGATTTGTTTTCACTGTGCCTTGGTAGTAAAATCACATCCTTCACTGTGGAGGCAGCAGCGTTGAGAGGAGGCTGTTAATCGCGGACGTCGTGTTTATTGATCTACATTAATATGAATGAATGATTTATCCACAGCTTTAATTTGATGTATCAATTATGGTGATGTGGCCTGTGTTGCCACAGGTGTGTCGTGGATGCAGCAGTGGAAAAATGATGCTCATGATGGTGTGATGACAGTAATAATGATGGTCATGGACCTTTTTATTTAGCTGCATTAGCCAGAGGCAGTTTCTAGCCTTGAGGGTTGTCGGAGCGCGGGGTAGACACGTCCCTGGACCTGCGGGGCTTTGCAGCAACACCCACTGGTTCCTCTGTTTAGGACGACACTTACTTCCCGTCAAATGAAGGCTCTGTGATGAAAAGGCTTTGACTGAAGTGACTTTTGCCTTCATCATAACAAAATCTTATGAACTTGTACTATTTTACAAACTAAGCTTGTAAAATGCCACCAAATTTTCAATTTGACCATCAGTGGGCGTATTTATAAGCAAATGATCAGATTAATCACATCCTGTCATGATATGGTACAAATATTCAGCCTTGGCACGGTTTGCAGTCCTCGCGGCCCCTCTTGACCCTGCCACAGTCACACTCGCGGTTTATGACGTACGGTGCAGAGTGGGGTGTCCCTCAACAGTGGCGGTTTTAAAGGCATTACATCATCCTGTCCTGAGGCCTGCAGCTACACGCAATGAGATCCTTCATTATACAACTCGAGAGAGCGTGCGTTTAGAGATCTTGAGGAAAGTGGTGCAATTCTTCTTGTTTCCTTTGAGCTTTTCCCTTTTAGAGGTGGCCGAGCCATCTTCCTCCATCTAACCCTGTCCTCTGCCTCCTCGTCTCTCCTCTTTCACCACATCCAGGTATCTGCTCTTTGGTCTTCCTCTAGACCTCCTGCCTGGCAGCTCCAACCTCAGCATCCGTTTACTGATATATTCACAATCTCTCCTCTGAACATGAACGTTGTGCAGTTAACCCTCTGAATTCCTTCGTCGCTGTTTTAGCAGCGATTGTCGCGGTGTTTCCACGAGGTTCAGCTGCTGCGGCCTGGACTGTTGGGCTCCAGGTGTGATGTTGTGTAACCGCGTCCCAACGTAACAGCAAGTAACGTAACAGAGTGGCCTGGACGGCGGCCTGCTCGTCGGTGTAATTATTTGCGTGTGCCTTTGACATCTGGAATGTGACCATAAGCTTATGGCGTCCGTTAAGAAGCTGAAGATTTACAGTGGGGACAAGAAGGAGAGAGCTGCCATCTGAGGAGCTTGCGTTGGTGGGAGCCAACGCTGCCGCTTCGGAAACACACTTTCTGACTCACAAAGCAGATGTTGGAAGTTTTTAGAAGTCGGATATAACCAGATATCTTTGGGAAAATACTCTTATATTGGTTTTATTCGTAGTTCAAAGGGGCTTGAGACACTTGGTTGGCCAGTTGATTTACCTCATGGTTTCTAGATGATTTAACTTCATGCGTCACTATGTTCGCAGTCTGTCATGAAAAGCATGACTGACTGACATTAGCTACCTTAATTATGGTGAACACAGCCCGTGCTCTTGATTGCACCTCTGTCGTGTCTCTGCACAACACTGAGCTGCGAGTAATTACAAACTGGAAAATAAATGCAGCACAACAGAGGCTTGGCTCGTAATCCGGAGGAGCGGGTGGCGCTGGTGCTGCTGGTGGGCATGGATTGATCTTTTTGCTTGAGCGCGTCCTATAATCTCTAATCTTGTAGAGCTACACTGCGCTCGTATTCAGATGATGAGACATCAGCGACGCTCTCTGAGGTACAATTAGACCTGATTTCATTAGCATGAGACAGTTTGATTATAGAAAACCTCCTGTGTGACATTTTTATTTTTATCGTTAATGTGGTTCTTAAAAGCAGCTTTGAATGTTTCAAAGTGGCCCTGAGAGCGTTCCGACGTTTGATTGGGCCGTTCGCGGACACCTTTCGTCCTCGTTTGTTCGTGTGTGTGCGTGTGCCCACTCTTACATAACGCAGCACTGGCTCACAGTCCTTGATTATGATGTGCAGGTCGGAACTGTAAGAGATTACATCACCGTCTGGAGGGGCGCATGTTTCACTGAATTCACCACGCAGACGGGCACAGCGGGAGCAGCACATGCAGAAAAATGTATGAAGCATGAATAACAATGATCGGAGCAGAGCTGGAGGAGAAGTTCATCTTCAACTTTCGTCTTTAGCAGAGTCAGACGAGGAGATTGACACCATGCACGTCTTTACGCTGAAATATGACCCTATTACAAAACCAGGTTCTAGCACTGAGACCACGAACAGCTTCTTTCATATCTCAGCGTAATTTTAGTGACTTTTTTTTCTGATTTCCTGTAAACTGACATAATTACTCCCTTAATGCAGATGTCGTCTCTGATGGTGAATTCGTTTGGGTTGGAAATTGTTGTCGGACCAAACGAGGTAACTCAAAATGTCGCGCGCTGTGGCGTTGCGTTACACTCGTGGTAACACTTTGGAACCAGGTGGCTGCTTCAGAAACCAGTGGTTACTTCCAACCCTACAGTCACTGGACCAACACGTCAAGTGAGTGACGAAGCAAATGAACCAGGATGCTTCTGTTGAAGTCCAGGAACAGACCGTGAGAGAGGGAAAGTGCTCTGTCGGTAGACGCAGGTCACACGAGGAAAGGCTCAGGCTTTGAATATAAGGCCGACCTCTGTGATGATCATCAAGTGGAGCCGGGCGTCAGGAGAGGAGCCGACTAGTCGCCTCTACTGGTGCTGACATTTGGTTTGTGTTACAGATAAATATTGGACAAGTTCCTGTCGCTGCATTCTTAACTTACTGTAGACCAAGCAAGACGTGTTATATAAAGCGTTTGGATTATTGCTGCTGCAGTAAACAGTCAGACCTCCAGGGTAGTTTGAACTGAAGTCCTCCTCAGACATCCAGCGCTTTGTAAAGGCGCCTGTTTTACGACTTTCTGCTTCCTGTAGAAGTGATCCCATGCACATGTTTAAGCAAAGCCAGGAAGTCGCCTTCTCTTGACACTTGTGTGTGTTTGTAATAAGTGGACATGAAATGTGTCAGTTTCATGACTTAGTCGACAAATATTTAACCGCTATGGCTTTGATAGTGGCTGAGTTGCATTTAAATGACCATCAGCTGACATCTGCTGGTAGAACCAAACACATGTATACACATCAGTCCAGTGTTTGGATTGTAGAGGTTGTAGCACTCGGTACCTGATTAGGACATTTTCCACTGAGTCTAACTGTCTAGTCGTACAACAACTTTCTCTTTCACACACACACCTGCAAGCATCAACTTGCTTTTAGTGAATCGGTTACGTTAACCGGATTAGACCCAGGTGTGACTCCAGTGACTCAGGTGGAGCCCTGAAGTCAGCGTCAGCTTCCAACGGCACCAAACAACTACAAAACTGTTTTTTTCCCAAGGCAAAGTCATGACTTGACGCACACAGTCTGTCTTTCAGCTGTTGTGCAGACTTTAAGATGTCTTATCACATGTTTGCATGAACAACATAACCAAAAATCACTTTACACTTGGTGTCTTTGCACGGTTGAAAACTTGCTGCGCAATTAAAAACCTGCACTGTCAGATGGATGGATCAGTTGAGAATTAATTGCACTCGTTTCTTTTCTCCCTCGTCTCTCACTCTAACTATCATGTCCTGATTTTCCTGCTTATCACCCCCCCGCCACACACACACACACACACACACACACACCCTTTGCTTATGCTCTTCTCTCCCTGGAGGTGTGTGAGGTTGTGGGAGCATGTGAAAGCCGTTACACAGGGAGAGGCTCATGTGTTCCTCATTTTAAGCCATTTGCCCATAGCACGCTGTCAGCCTCCATCTGGATATGTGCGTGTGCGTGTGTGGGCGTCAGTGTTTGTGTAAGTGTCGGCCTGTGTGCTTATATTTGTTTACGTGTCAATGACCAAGAGTGGTTCAGGGGAATGTCTGTTGGTTCTCTGCTTGCACTAAGGAAAATGCTATTTTTGTGTGCGCACATGTGGGCGAGACCGTGCGGTTGCTGCTTTGTTCGTAGTCAGCTCCCTCAGTCCCTACACATTTATATTTGAAATGAGAATGTTCTGCTCACATGTTCACAAAACAAACCATATTGAGTGTGAGTGTGTCTCGTTTCTATTTATCCCCTGCACGAATGCAGAAGCACTGGGGACAACCCTTAAAATAGCTTTTCATGCCTCACCTTAAAAAGCAACTGACTGTTCAGCAGAAATCACATTTTTAAAAGCTGCATTTTTACTTTATCCTCCATTTTAGACATGTGCAAAATTAAACATGTTGGCATGTGTTTAAATGTTATTCTCCAGTACTGTGTTTTAACATTGCTCTAATCCGACCACCTGTTTAATGATTATCTGCTGTTGGCTGACATTTTGGAACCTAAGACAAAGCATCACCCTCCAACCCTGCATCCATGTGTGAACCGCAGTCTGCAGTGCATCTATGAATAGCAGCGAGTGGCAGGTTGGCTCAGCGTGGCCTGTTCCTGAGGAATGCCAAGCTCTGGCCAAGCTCTGGCCAAGCTCTGGCCAAGCTCTGGCCAAGCTCTGGCCTTCCTCCATCTCCCACTGATGCCCAACCTGCTCCTTTCCTGCATAGACCCCAAAACGCCTGATGCCGTTTAGCACTGTCATCATTAGCCACGGATGACATTGACGGGACAGGATTAGGATATGATTCCATCTTTGTTTTGACACATACTTCAACAGCATATATTATTATTATTATTATATTCGTTTTCTGTATTAGTTAATAATATACATTTTTAAAAGAGACTAACCATATGTAGTCTTTACACTCTCACACACGTTTATCGAGCCCCTGTGGCTTCTGGAAATCGAGTCTTCATAATCACATCAGGGGGAGGAGGCTGGAGCAGAGCTGCAGGGCCCAGGGAGGGCAACCGACTTCTTTGAGATCTCAGGGAAAGTGACATTAGCCAAGTTGGTTGCATAACCGCTGAGTAATTCAGTTCAGTGTTAAGGCACTTCTGGCTAGAGGCGCCATTTTACATTTTGGTGGAACAAGACTCCAACTAATAGCGTCCACTCTACTTCAGTGAGCCGGCCGGCGGCGGCTCAGGACATGTGATCCTGCCTCTGAATAGGAGCAGATCCGAGATCCGAGTGCTGGGCCCTGAAGCTACTCACTGCTTCAGTGTTCTCTCATCTTAAAACCTACTAGTCCTAAATTCCTATGTTTCATTAGAAACCGTGGAAATAGTATTTTTCCTTGGGCATGCAGACGTTAAAGGCATCTGTGCTAAAAATAAGAGCTCGGATGCAAAAATGCTGATTGTAATTTGCAGCAGATGAACAGTTTGTATATCGCTGCGTCTGTGTGTTTATACCAGCGCGTCCTCTCGCATGTGTGCCCCATCTGTGCATATCTGCATCCCTTCAGATGGATGGGTATGTTTGGTGTGTGTCTTGGGAGTTGAGTCCATCGCCCAGCTGTGAGATGTTTGGCCAGATTGGTCACACAAACACAGAGAGACAGAAGGAACTGACAATCGTCAGATCAGCGGGATAAAAACTATTGATCACGCAGCAGCACACAGGATTTTTAAGCCACTCAGTCCATGGGGCTCAGTTACGAGGCCAGATTTAACCTTTTGGCCTCATAACGCTGCATAAACAGCCAAGTGTTTCTCCCAAACAGAAGATTAGGGTCAGTTCTGTCAGGGAGCGGTGATGGTTGCATCATCCTCTCACCTGGTGCAGCGCATACTGTGTCTGTCCTCTCGATTACTCACGTTCCTTCTAAGTGCTTCCTTTGCATAGAGCCCTTTGTCAACATAAATTCACATTTTCCTTTGTTGCATCCTGGATGTTGGTTTTAGTTATTAGTACTAATGACATTACTAAGTTGATTGATCGGCACATGCACACAACAAAGCAAACCAGGAAACATCTGTAACTGGAGGGTCCAGTGGGTTTTATGATTACTCAAATGTCTCCTTTCACAGCTTGGTTAGTTGAGTAATCGGTGAGCACTTGTTTACAATCAGTCACTGAGCATAATGAACCAAACTTGTTTTTAGTTCTGTACTGATGACGTGTTGATCTAAAAGGCTGTCATAAAGTCAAGCCTAGCGTTTTAGCCTTCACCTCACCAGAACCTTCCCAAGCTGCATGTTACAAGTGTGTGTGTGTGTGTGTGTGTGTGTGTGTGTGTGTGTGTGTGCGTGTGCGTGTGTGTGTGTGTGCGCGTGGCTGATGAGTGCTGGCATCAAACAGACGGGGCTTTTTCGTCGTGCTTTCACTTTCCCACACCTTTCCTCTGTTCTCTCTCATTCTGAGCTTCTTCTTATCGCTTACGGGAATCTACCCATAATGTCTTGTGAGGAAATTGCCCTATAATGAATTTACCACTTTTAAATTGGAATACGGCTGCAGGCTGAGTCGAGACCGGCCGCTGAAATATGAAAAAGCCCTTTATTAACACTGTTATAGCTGGCAGATGCCACACACACTGACACTTGGCGATAATCATGCAGTGCCACTGGGTTGTACAGTTTATGGCAAGTCATTACCCATCAGGACAGGCGATGTAATCTCTGTCCTCTGCCCTGAGTTCATGTTTAAATCTCATTTATGGGCATGACTGAAAGGACTTTAATGTTGCCAGATAAATACAGCACATAAACCGAGGCAATATTATCCAGGCATGGCAGGCACTGCAAAAAGCTGCCGGAGCTCACATTTACCTCATTTACCTAGGTTCATTTAAAATAGTTTAAATAGCTGTAAATTCAAACTAAGCGACATTTGTAAGGCGCCGTGCATTTGAGGGATTATTTCATGGCGACGCTGCTCATTTGTTGGCGTGGGCGGCAGGTGATTGACACGAAGCGGAGCGTAGTCACAAAAGACGTCGGCAATCAGTGACAAGTTCTGTCTCCAGCACGTCTGCTCTGTGGCACGTCTTACTTATCCAATCAAACAACGTGCTCCGGTCCAATTAGAAGATCTGGATGAATGTGATGAAGAAAAGTGTTTGTATTGTGTGCGGAGGTTTTCTGCTGCTGTTGTTTAGAAAATGAGAAATATGAATGAATGAATGAATGAATGAGTGTGGACTGGCTGCATATTAACGCATTTAGTAGATGTTAAAATAAAGAAACGATGCAAAACCTGGTCTACATCTCAAAGAACACAATCAGTTTGACCTACTTCCTAAAGACCTGAGCTGGGGAATATAAATTGAGCTTCTTTACATTTCCCTCCTTCAATTTTTCTTGTTTTCTCTTTGATGCTTGTTTTTTTTTATTATATATTCTTTATATTTTATTTTGGCTTCACATTTCTGGCTGCTGCCATCATGTAGCACCAAGTCTTTAGGTTGTGATTGAAGTTACATCATTCTACATCACAGTGAGAAGAGCAAAGCGGCTGCGACGCACTAAGCTACTGCCGAACTGGGTCGTTGGTAACGCGTTTCTATGGCAACTGCTATTCGCCGGCCCTGGGGCCAAGAGCTGCTTTTCGCTTACGCTTCTCTCATTCTTCTCACTCGCTTCACCTTCATCTCTCGTCTTCCCCTTAGTTTTGCTGCTCGCTTTCTATCGATCCTGCTCGATGTTTCCATTCACCTCTGCTTTTCCTTTTTGCTCTCTTATACCACCTTCGCTTTTGTCGTCCTCCTTTGCGTTGTTATTATTATTATTATCATCATCATTCTTTTGCGTTACTGCCACCTGCAGCTTGAGAGGAAGACCCATTTTCTCATTTTGTCCTGCAGGCTGCAGCAGCTCCTTTGAAGGGAGAACAGGCGTTAACAGCAGGGAGTTTAAATTCTTAATTGCAGCTCTTGTCAGTCAAATGACAAGATGCAAACATTTCCAAATCCTTTGTTCCTTCCTGCTATTGTTCAGCTACTTTCACAGACAGGTTGTAAAACGTTCCCACCAACTGATGCATCGTCGTCGGCCTAAGATTGTTGGGATGATAAACGACGAAGCATCGTAATGGGAGCGTAACATATTGTCTCAGCGATTAGCTCCATCTGGCTCAGTGTAAGTAAAGCGTGAGCGGGCAGTCATTTTTCAAAGAGGGCGCAGAGAAGAAGACAAGCAGGGCAAAGGCAAAGGCAGAGGCAGCGGGATGCAGCGAGGTATAAAATGAGAGCGATGGGCCGGCCTCGGCGTGTCACCTAAATTCTACTCTAATGAATAGTCCATTGATTTCCATTAGGGCCGGCTGGAGCCGACCACTCCGACCTGTCTGTTTCCCATTAGCGCACTTTAAAACAGAGGCTGACAAACAGTTATAGCCACAGGCACCGGATGGGGGCCCGGTGATAGCTGCAACCAGACCGGACGCGGGCCCAGCGCCGTGTGTAAAAGGAACCTGTGAATTCGTCCGTGAAGCTGAAAGGAGCCGAGGAGCAGAAATAGTTCACAGCAGAATAATATGAGACTTAAAGAGCGTTAACCTCCATCCGCAATCAGACAGATAAAACCAACCCTATCCGGACGCTCTGGATTTGCATTTGAAAATATTGGATTAGCAAGTTTGCTTTTGAACAAGGCTCAACAGACTAAAAACTACCTGTGGAGACTGACCTTTTATAGCAGGATGTAGTGAGTGTAGAGCAGCTTTTACACGGCCCCCAGGCCTTCGTCGTATCACACTGTGAATCTGTGGCAGCCCCCCCTGAGGCCTGGCCCGTTTCTCGGCTCAGGATTTTAGTGCCATCCTGCCTCATCGGCTCCACCTCTCCATCAGTCCACTTCCTTCATTAACATTAATAGGATTTGGATGTATTATGCAACAAGCCTTGCGTGCGTTATGCAACGCGGACTCTTCCTCAGCAGCACCACTCTTTAGAGAAGAGCACCTTTAAGTTTATGGCTTGGGTTTTCCATTCTCTCACAGGACTGTAGGGGCCTTCAACATGTGGTGGTATGTGTGTGAACAATGACGTCACATTTACATTTTAATATGATCGTGACACTAGATGTTTTGTTTGCACCAGTGTAAAGGCCTCATACAGTCAGGGTGAGTAATTTAAACAACAAAGCCCATAAAATCAATAAGTGCACTTTTCTCCCAGCTGTGATGCGATAAATGACTGATTTACCTTAAAGGGGCTGAAATCAGACGCCCACACAGTTGTAATACTACCGATGTTGAATTTAAAAAAGCCTGGTACACAACAGACGCACAGAAGTAGGATACGTATAAGATACAGTGTCATGGAGATAGTTCTGCGTGTTTCAACTCCTGTCATCAGCTGTCAGAGCTTATCGATTGCGTTTCATGCTGATAAAAGATGTCAGCAGGTCATGTGTGGATGTGAGAGTGGCTCTAATGTTCTGTCAGATCAGCTGTCATGCATCATATTTATCTGAAGTGTGGCACTAAGTGTGTGTTATTCTCTAATGCCTGCTATCACTGTGGAAGCACAGGCTGTCAGAACAGCTCATGTCTGCAAAGCTGCACATAAAGACGTGTAATGCGGTCAGCCGCCTTTTGAAGGCTTCGCAAACAGATATGTTTAGATTCACCGAACTTCTCTACGTGAAATAATAATGCTTCACAGTTGCCAATTGGAGCAGGTTGTCATGGAAACAGCAAAGTGGCACACAAGACAGTTCATTTTGTCTTTTTTTCCGGAGTAAGCTATTTTTAACAGGCATTATATAAGATGTAACTCTTGTGCTTAATACAATGTGTTATATTCAGTCCTTTTCATTCCTCTTTATCCTCTTGGCTGCGATGGGAGCAAGATGCACCAATCATGCATTTCCCAAACAGGAAGCTTCACGCGCTGTTAATGGAAAACAAATTTACTAAGTCATCCTTATCACTATAAACTGAAGCAGGCATGTTTGGTGTTTTAGAGGCACTTTAATGCCACAAGTCATTTATTTTTCAATGTGTTTTTCAGAATAAACTCTCTGGCTAGAGATAAAATGCGGTTGTAATATGAAGTAACGTTTTAATGTGTTTGTTAAGGACCAAGCGAGTATTGACTGGCGCAGGGCTGGTTGTGAGCACTTAGCTGTAGCTCACATGTGAAACTCAACGCTCCCTGCTCTGTTAGCTCAGGCTAACTGTGAACGATGTGAGTGTTGAGCGCTGCATCACTGGGGCTTTGTCGCGTTACCGCTCGGCTCACTTTTGCGTTTTCAACCTCATCAGACATTTGGCAAACTTTGCCCTAATCGCCTGTTGATGTGTGTTGTGTTGTAGCCTCGTTAGCCTCATCAGTAACCCCCCCCACGTCTCTGTGTCTCCCCCTGCAGGATGCTTCGAGTGCTGCATCAAGTGTCTGGGCGGGGTCCCCTACGCGTCGCTCGTGGCCACCATCCTGTGCTTCTCAGGCGTGGCTCTGTTCTGCGGCTGCGGCCACGTGGCGCTGACCGGCACCCTGACCATGCTGGAGAACCACTTCTCCACGGTGACCAGCGACCACGCCACCCTGGCCACGGTGTAAGTCAGTGGGCCCCAAGCAGGAGCCAGCATTCATGTTAGCTAAAGTCAGCCGCTTCACGTTAGCTAAAGTTAGCTGCTTCAAATTAGCTGCTTCAAATTAGCTCAACTTAGCCACCTAAATTCCTGGTCCTTAAGGGTCTAGCTAACGCTAGCTGACATTAGCCACTATATACTTGTTCAAATGGTTAATAAATTGCTAAGAAAAGCTACAGGTTGTAAAATGTTACATACGCTTATCAAACATAACTTAAATAAATATCAGCGAAGGTAATCAGCTGTATATGCTGCCCACATAACGACTCTGTAAGTTAGCAACAATAAACCACTGAAGTTAGCCAACGTTATATACTTATATAGCATCATATAACATCTGTTCATCTACAATATATAGTCTCTCTGGGCTAAAGGTAAACACCTGCTAGGCTGCTTCTTATGTCTGACCAGTTGCTACCATTTTATCCAGCAGTAATATAAACAGACGTTTTAACTAGACCCTAAAATGTGTTGTTTATAGCATAGTCTTGATTTAACTTGGGTAAAAATATAGAATATTAAAGTGGTTTGAGTGACAAGCAGCAATAGCAGATGTTGTTAATGTTGGTAACGGAACTAAAAAGGAGCAGTAACAAATCTGACAGCCTTTAAATATGTGGTTGGGAAGTGCTGCCATAAAAGCGCTGCGTAATCCTAACCGTGTGCATGTTGTTCTTTTTCAGCATCCAGATCTTTCAGTACATCATCTACGGTATTGCCTCCTTCTTCTTTGTCTACGCCATCATCCTGTTGGCTGAGGGCTTCTACACCACCAGCGCCATCAAGAAGGAGCTGCAGAGCGACTTCAAGACCACCGTCTGCGGACGCTGCATCACCGCCTTCGTACGTCCACACATCCGCTGCGCACAGCGAGCAGCTGTTGCAAATCATCACACCCACTGACCTAGTTCCATTTTAAAGTGAAGCCTCTATGTGAGATGTCGCGTGCGTTTTACAATTTTATGTTTTTTAAATAGCGTTTGGAAAAATGAGAACAAAATATTTATGCCTTATAAAAATGGAGAAGAGTCACTGTGGAAGTGAGCCAGAATCAGTCTGTGCCTCACATTTATAATCACATACAACGGAAGATACGCGTGTGCACCAACACACACGAAGCAACTCACTCAGGCCTTGGGGGTAACTCTGGCACAGTTTGTCCTTTCTAGCCTGGTTACTCTAATTGCAGATGTCCAGTAAGATTAGCTTAAAAGTGGACTTTGTGTGTATCGTGGGCTTCAAGGAATATTATTAACCTATTTTTCTAATGCAATTCAGCCTTTATGGAGGAAGAATTGCACAGACTACATTTTTGTCTCTCCTTTTATTTTCGCTGCTCTGCTCTCTACAGTTCATGTTCCTGACCTACATCCTAGCTCTGATCTTCCTCGCCATCTTTGGCTTCACGGCGATCCCAGTTTTCCTCTTCTTCAACATGTGGAATACCTGCGCGGCCATGAAGTCTCCTGATGCCAACATCACCTCGCCTGAGTCCATCTGTGTGGACGTCAGGCAGTACGGTAAGCACACACACCCACAGACATTTTCTCAATGTTTAGATATGTGTGAAGAGCTACTTTAAACACAGTGAGGTAGTCTTGTAAGGTTGATATTCCCTCAGCACCGTTAAAGCAAAGTGTTCTTCACCATGAGCTCCACTCATCAAGGCCGCTCTGTTCTTTATATTATTGCTTCGGCTCCGTTTCTACACACCTCATCTAATTAAAGGTGACATGTTTTCATTACACTTCATTCATTATACTACAATTCGATTAGTGAGATGAGATGTGTAAAAGGAGCTTCCACATAACGTCAGCTTGTGGGACAGGTGTGTCTTGGAACTTGTTTTTGTTGCTATTTCAGTGACAAATCTATTTTTGCTAATTTTTAGGGTTTATCTCTCTAAATGAATGGCAGCTTACAAACAGTTGACATGTTTCTTTATCTTTAAAACTTGACAGGCATCAGCTTTGAGCCTGAAAGAGAGCTCCATTCCATTAAGTGCTGGTCTTCTTTCTCACTTAGTGTCTCACTGAAGAGGAGTTTAAACTTTATTAATCATTGCTATTGATTCTCAGTCATTCAGATTCTAAATAAAAGTGCATCATTAGTCAGATGGAGATTACTGCAGCCACAGCTAAAGGACAGACACCTTACACACGTACTGTATGTGTTAATGTATTTGTTTACATTTATGTACATTTCTGAGTGATAGGAATCAAAGCTGTGTCCATTAATGCCTCCAGATACAATAGGAAAAATTCTAAATGCTTCTTGTCATAATTTCCATAGACATCAAACAAAAACGACTGGTCACCACTAAGAGACGAGAGCAAGTGGCCCAGTGTACTCCTCTCTCTGTCGACCTTTCAATTCGCTTCATGGGCTGCACCTAAGAGGAATTGGGAATAACAGCTTTGCAGTTCAGAAGACACTGTGACAAGAATCTTTAAAATCACCTGAATAAAAGTCGCTTAGACTCGAAATCTATTTTTCGAGTGTAATCTATTTTGAAAACATATAACAAAACACTGTCCAATGAAATAACAAGCTCCTCCCCAGTGTAACATGTTGCACATCCGTGGTGTATTTTGATTTGCAGTTGAAGCAAACAGGATCAGATCACAACACACATTTCTTTGCTCAAGGCAAGAAAACTCAAACATGCCAACTAGCCCCTACAATCAAAGCTTGTAAGTGTGCACATAAAACAACGTGCTTCTCACACTGTTTTCCAGATGTAGCTGAGTCTTACCTGCAGGATAGCTGGTTGGTTAGAAGGAAGCCAGATCTTAGAGAACGATTGCTCCCACTTGTGTTTACGTTCTCTTCAAAAGTCGTTTTCTACACGCAACACGGTCAGAAACACATTTAGATAATTGAAAGCCAGATTTCAGCTCTGAAAGTCCACATTGGAGTAGTATTACAGCACAGCATCCTCCTGTGATTGCATATCTGTTCGATGGCCTAATGTACAGTATGTGACCCACATTTGAAGGACAGCTGGCCTGCTTACAAAGTCGGATGAGGATCACATATGCTTCACTGGCAGTTGTACAGTTTGAAATATTAACGCCAATAACTGGCAGTGCCGACTTTATTGTCAGCATTATTCACAAGCTGCAGTCTACAACCGATGCTTCGATGACTTTTTTTGCAGGCAGATCTGTAATATTAATATGTATTAATCAGAAGATGCTATAGAAAATGTAGGGAAAAAAATACAAAACAAGAAAAGGCAACTAAGTATATTAAAGATCTCAAAACGTCTACACACCCTCTAGCAGTCTCTAAAAGTGCTATTACAATGAAGAAGTGATTCAAAATAATGACCCGTATTTTTCCTGTAGGAGAGGATCAGAGGCTCGAACAGCAGCGGCCCTGTTTCCTTTAATCTTTATCTAAGCCTGATTCATAATACCTTCCATCATACAGTCTCAGGGGAGCAAAAAGCTTCTTGACTCAGATGAGAAGGCTGTGACGTTTCTGGATCTGTCTGATCCTATGCAGGTATTATTCCCTGGAACGCCACACCGGGAAAAGCTTGTGGAGCTACACTGGGAGAGATCTGTAACACCAGCGAGGTGAGAGGGCACAGACCTGACCCACTTTCTTTGCTTTTGCTGGGTTTTTTTTAAATCCTCTGCTAATTTCTCTTTTCATTCCACAGTTCTACCTTTCCTACCATCTGTACATCGTTGCATTAGCTGGCGCTGGAGCCACCGTCATCGCATTGGTAAGCTTTTCATGATCCCACTGATAATGTGCTGCTCAAAATATGCACGTTGCCATGGCGTGCTTATCTGTTGCCACAGCAACCCCGTCTCTCACGTTTGTCGGCATGTCATCCTATGGGTTGAAATCTTACCCTGCAGGCTGCTTTTGTGTGCGAGTACGTGTCTACAGAGGGTCAGGGTTCCACTCTGCTGTGGAGGTGGACTTTTTGTTTCGTGTCCAGGAAATTGAAATACTGAAAATGCAGTAAGCACTTTTCCAGGTGTTGTGTTAGTTTTTTTATGGCTTACTGTACTTTAGGTAGAATGGTAGATGCACTAGTAATGACAACAATAAACCACCGATCCTTGTCCTATACAATACTCAACAGTTTGGAAGACACTCTAATTTGACCTGTGCTGTATCAGTTGGGTCAACATATCATTGAAAACAATTTTTTAATGCGTAATGCTGTAAGATTGGTTTCATTTAATAATTACTCTTTATTTTGACTACTACTACCTCCTTTCTTACTTGAGCTGTAGTGATTAGTCGCTCTTTATTTCCAAATGAGTCTAGTGTAATGCACTAACCTCTGACAAGCTGAATTCGCTCATCGACTCCTTCAACAAGCTAGTTTAGTGTCATTTAAACCTGCTGTAATTATATTTTCCATTTAGGGATCCGCTGCATTTGAGCACAGCTAAGCTCGAGCACCAGGTGATTTCAGTTTACCACCGCACTGTGCAGACTGGCCATTTGTTACTAGCACAAAGTGGAAAGAGAGACTCACAGCTGCAAAAGATTTACTGTAATTGTGGATGGGGGTAAAACAGCTTTGAAAAGATCTCGGAGGAGTTTTAAAATTTGTTGTTGTTGTTGTCACAGTTAGTTTAAATGTTTTCCAGCTGTGTGCAGCTCTACCATTTTATTTGTGCATTGCATTGTGGGAGACTGGTGATGTATTGCATTTGAGTTACATTTATTTAGTCACTTTACCCTTAAGATTTGTGTTTTTTTGAAGTGTACCAGCATCGCGCAGCATTAACTTAGTATTGGATGTGTCACAGCACTCGTCCTCCACTGCACACGGCTTTGTTTTCTTAATGCAAATGAAGGAACATCTGTGTTTCTCTAGATCCACTACCTGATGATTCTGTCAGCCAACTGGGCTTATCTGAAGAGCGCCGTCACCACGCACGAGTACCAGGACATCAAGACCAAGGACGACCAGGACCTGGAGGCTGAGGCGCGCTCCAAGGAGGGCCAGAACTCCTCCTCCTACTCATAAGGACAGGAGATCCTCTTCCGACGCCACCCATCTCCTCTCCACGCCTCAGCTCCCACCCCACCACACCCAGCACCCAACCCTCCCTCTGTTAAAAGAAAACCTCGGTCATGTTAGCCCCCACCTCCTGATTCTCCATCCTCTTCTCCTCCGTGATGTTTGTTAAGAGTTGTGGGTGCGTGCTCACACCAGAGGGGCAGAGAATAGAGGTTCAGGAGAAGCTGCAGGCCCAGACGGAGGCAGATGCTTCAAAACGAGAGAGCTCGCCCGTCGGGTGGAGCTCAGGTATGGTACATCATTTCAGACGCGTCTCCTACCCCGTGCTTTTGGGCGGCGGTTCACGAACGTGGCCCGGCTGTGATGGCCTCGCGCCCTGAGCCAGCACAGCCTCTCAATACACAGCTCCTAACAGCCTAAAAACATTGTTCACTGTCTGTTTCAGCCACAGGGAAGCCAGGCAGCGACCAACTTCCTCTGTTTTTTTGGTGTTTTATATGCATATATATGAATATGAATATATTGTGCGAATGTGTATGAATGTTGTTGTTTTTTTAATACGCTCTGAAAAGTATGCCAGGTACTATTATGATCTATCTTCTTTGTTTTTGCGCTCATATTTTTTTTTCTCCTTTACTTTTCTCTCCATCTTTAACTTTTTATTGCTAATGCTCGATACATTGTTGCACTATTGAAGAAACATATAAAAAAACATAAGGGAGAGCGAAAATCCCTTAAGATACAAAGGCCCCCTCTCTCAAAGAAAACCCTCTCAACTCATTCGGTATCTCCAGGAATATTGTGCATTTACACGATCACAGTTTATTCATCCACCGATTTATTAACAGTTCATTTATGATCAGACGTGTACTAAAGGTTTTTAAAGGAAATGTTTAGGGAAACCTTTAACGCTTTTTCTTTTTAATTGAACAAAAATGTGCTTCGAAGAACTTGACTGCTCTCGTTTCCTCGAAACAGAGCCAGTGTAGCTGTTTCCCTGTGTTTAAGCTGAACAGCTGCTGATATCAACATGAGAGCGGTCTCATTCTTCTCGTCAACTTTAAATCTCAGCAACATAAAAGAAAGTTACTAAGTAAATGCAGTTTCCCAATTGCAAGCTGTTCCTTTAAAAACTTTTATGGTTATTGCTACACTCATCACCAGCGTCAGCAGAATTTAACGATAAATCGCTTTGTCTTTTTACACAAATAGACACACACCTCAGGTAACAAACCAAATCAGATTTTATCCTGTTGTGTTCTTTTTCCAAGGTTTGACCATTTTAACACTTACCGTCAGTGGATTGGTACGCTGTCCTGTGTGAATTGAACTCAAAACCTGCTCTGTCATTTTCTAAAATTCCTCCTTTTTTGAATGAAATTCACCTGTAAATAGCTGAGTTGCCCTGGAACGTCTGGATTTATGCCCCTCGCTAACCTGGGGGGACACATTCAGTGTTTTGTCATGCTCTTCTAATATTTTTTCCACAAAATATTTGTAAATGTACCCTTTGAGATATGTGTTTAGCACTCAAATACTAGTTCTGCATTTGATATAATAATTGTAATGTAACATCTTAAATGCTATGTTGTGAGAGGGATACCGTGATATGACATGATGGATTGAGGTGCTTGTGACGTATACATTTAAAACATAAAAAAAAGGAAATTGATTTTTAATGTTTTATCAGTTTTAGGCAGCTGAGTTCTTCTTGTGATTCAGTAACAATGATTTAATGGAAGTTGTCTGTGCTTATTTTTCAATAGTCGGCCAAATGAGAGACTCAACACGTGGGTTGAGGAAAAGCCACTTTTTTCTTTCTTTTTTGATTAATTTTTTGAACGTTATGCCTCATATGAGCCACAGAGACTGTTTTGGATGTTTACACTCTGAATAAAACAAGTCAGGAATTTTCATACATTCATTTTATAACCAGATATTGTTTAATAACCATATAAAATATCTTCTATATTATCATCGCTGGTTAGTTTACCCTCAAAAAAACACATTTTTGAACTTTGATGAGATGAAGCATGTCAGTATTGTCCATGTGTGCAGCTGTCTATTCTGTATAAAAAAGGACTATATTGCCATGTGTGTTATGTTTGATAAATATACGTGCTTTGCCGCCAGATCGATGTAAAGGCAAACTTCAATTTCCTATAAGACGATGCGTGTCAGGGTGTTGTTGTTTCCTCGTTATTTGCATGAAGGAGACATGACTGTGTCTTCGCAGTTTTTCAGGTGATGTGTAGTCAATTGTACTGACAACTATGGTAGGCGGTGTTTGCCCCCCCCCCACGCCTCCCCTCCCCTCCCCTCCCCACTTTTTTTCTAAAGAAATCTCCATTGTACTTTGATGGCATTGTAGTCCCTGTAGGTGTTTCATTATCGTTTTTCTTTTTTAAGTTGGAAATAGTTCTATGACTCCTATATAGTGATGATTTTTGTAACCTTCTCTAGTAAAACCGATATTTTTTATTATCGTGACACCGTTGTCTCCTGCCTCTTGTGTGAGTTTGCGTGTCTACAGTCATTGACTATATAAATTTAGTATTAGTGCAAAATAATTATTTATGCAGCTAATTATTTATATGGCTATTTAGTCCACGGGTTTGAACCACTCAACAGATGAGGTCCATTAGTTCACTTTTTCAACAAAATGAACCACATTTAACCATTTTTATATAGAAAAACATTAACCAAGCAAAAGCTAGTGCATGTGACTACACGACCTGGCAATATAGCTTCATGAGAAAGATGCTTCCAATGTAAGAGTGCATTACAATATTAAGGCTGCAAAACTGTAAGACGTTTATTTAAAAACGACGTCAGAGTAAAACCAAATGACTCAATCATGTGGAGATTTGTCAAGAGCTGCAGCATTTTAGTACAAAAGGCGAAAGACAGAGGACTTGGGATAAACATTGAATACAGTCTGCCGCAAACGACGACTAAAGGCTTTAGAAAGAGATTGATTCAGGAAGAGTAGCTACAAGTCAAGACCTCATTTGGTAAAGTCAGTGACGCGTTTTCACTCATGTTGCTTGATTAGCCTGTATTTACCCGACTGAGGTGGCAAAATATCATGTTAGTGCAACTTCAATTTAATAAGGCCACAGTATTGTATAAAAACAAAAAGTTACTAAATCTTAATTCAACACCAGTGTGTATGTATTCAATTAATTACATTTTATCAATTTTAACACATTTACAGTCAAACTACAATCTGTGAGTTTATCTCCCAACTTTTTGACATGTGTGCAGCCTTGTGGACAGACAGAGTACTGCTCTTTAAATGAACACGAAGGCCAGAAGATAGTTCCAGTAATGTGTTGTGATGAAATCTATAAATATGAACCCTATTAAAAACAAGAAATCAGTGTAAAAGGAATCACAAAAGTAAAGTACAGACATCTCTTCAGAGCAAAGACCAATTTTAAACTAAAAATATAATCTGCACCAAAGTATTAGTAAGGCTGATTTGCTACAAATGTTTTTTTTAAAGAAAAATTTACGTAAACTAAAAATAAAGTAACAGTGGTTAAATTAAATGTCGTCCACAGGTGGCATTAGCCCATGGTAATAGTGTGTTTCAGTCATCGCATTACGTCACAGTACTTCTGTGAAAACTCTCGGTTTGTTCGCACTTCCAGCATGTCTCAAATACTGATGACATCTGTTTCCGTCAAACTGAAAAACTCATTCAAGTTACACCAACCTTCAAGCATGAAGCAGACAAACCAGCAGGCAATCACAGAGTGATACAACTGAGGTTTGTCTGCTAATCTCTTATTAATTTATTATGTTTTAGGACCATTGACGCTGTAGAAATGCTTAATATTAGACTATGGTGCTGAGCAGACACCAGTTCCTCTTTTCCCAGCTATAACCGCAGCTGAAGTCGGTGTTAAAGTGAGTCACTGAGCTCAGCAGCAGGTGGGGTCACGGCGGCTTTTAGTCGTCTGTAGGTTCACCGTGTTGGTGTGGATGAGGTGATCGGCTCTGTTGTCCAAAGCCAGAATGCGACGTACCGCCTCCTCAAAGGCTGACGCTACGTTTGTAGCATCCTTGGCGCTCGTCTCAAAGTATGGGTGCCCGCCGTTCTCCCGGCACCACTGCCGGGCGTCCTCCCCTGAAACCTGCCGCTCGGGCACATCCAGTTTGTTGCCCAGAACCACAAAGGGGAAGCTGTCTGGGTCCTTCACGTCTGCGTAATAAGTGAATTCCTTTTTCCAGTTGCTCAAGTTGTGGAAGCTCTGTCCATCGTCCAAACTGAAGGTCAGCAGGCAGCAGTCGGAGCCCCGGTAGAAAGGTGTACGAAGGCTGCGAAAGCGCTCCTGACCTGCCGTGTCCCATATCTGCAAGGTGACGCGTTGCCCGTCCACCTCCAGCTCCTTGTTGAGGAACTCAACACCTATAGTGTGAAACAGATGCGAGTCGAACTTGTTGGTGACGTAGCGGTTCATGAGCGAGGACTTCCCGACGCCGCCGTCCCCCAGGAGGATCACTTTGAGGAGCGAGGACTTGGACATCGAGGCTGCAGTGAGCCAGGTCAGGCCAGAGGTGGAGTTTCAGTCGACAACAACAACGAAGGAAGTGGCTTCACCTGAGGACTGAAAAGAAACAGTAACACGTTTAAGCTTTTTACCTTTGACCTCTCTCATAAAGTCTGCTCCTCAGATAAGAAACTGCATCTTAATCATCTTTCACTTCATCACACAAGCAGCACAGTGTTTGTGTTTGTCTTTACACGCTGAGTACAACTGATTAAAGTCAGTTGAGGAGATAATCCTATCACGCGGCCTCGTTACACTGCAACTAATCAACTTCCTGCACTGTGTGAAATATGCAATGATAACATGCAGGACAGGATCATTACGTCGTCCACAAAAACATCAGCTCAACAGAAACCACATTTCTCACTTTTACATCAGAAGGGAAAGAGAGAGGGAGAGTTTCGCACCACAGATCACAAATTGGCTGAAGGACTCACCCACTCAGCTGCAAAAATGAAGTGACTCATGAGGATTTGAGGGTAGATTTAATCCTGTACCACACAGTTGCATACTTTGTATACGAGTTTAGGTTCCCGGCATCATTCCACCTACACCCCATGAATGTCTGAGGAAATTAATACTAGAGCGAGGAGGAGTTTTGACACAATGAGTTTAGGCATCACAGTAATGCAGATCATCAGATCACCCAAACACTGCTTAGATTAGTCCGCTCCTACCACTGCTCTCTAAACAGCCCAGCAAGTACGATAATGAGTCACCTCAACGATTATTCAAACTAAGAAATTCTAAATATTTGCCGATCGCAGCTTCTCAGTAGTGAGAATTTAAAGCTTTCCTCTGCCAGCAGATTGATAAGCAATTTGAAGATGTCCCATTTTATAATAAATCGTTTGTTGTGTTGTGTGTTCATCAGCTAATACAGTTTAATAAGCGACCGTTAGTATACTCAAACTGCTGTCCACGTTTGTGTAAAACAGCCTTGGTAGGTATGTTATCAGGTCCTTCAGAGTGGTTTTAAGGTTTCATAACTTTTGAAACAGGCTGATTGAGTCAACGTTGCAATCGGCCCAACAGGAAATATAAAACGTCTGCAGCCGCAGCACCAAACGGACCTCGTCGAGCTTCTGGAGACGGGTCGAAGCAGAGGGGTGAACTCTGCTGTGGATAGAGGCCTATAGGCTGCAGTCACATGAGCTGGCAGCAAAGGGTCGTTCAGCCCGAGAATCAAAATGTGCTAAATAATGTCTTTGTCCTGGGGCCTATGAACACAGCCGGCACTGTTGCTCCTGTCATTTCCTGCAGAGACACATGAACATTTGCTTAAAAAAATGAAATAAAATAGAGAGGCCGGGATGAATGGGAACACACACACACACACACACACACACACACACACACACACACACACACACACACACACACACACACACACACACACACACACACACACACACACACACACACACACACACACACACACACACACAGTCATGCGCTTCATTCAGCAGAGGATTACTATTTTTATAGGAGGCTGCTTCTGCTTCTTGGATTAAATTACATTTTCTCAGAACAATTTAGTAGTAAAGTTTCCCATCATGCCCTGGGAGCTGGACGCGCCTTAGCCAAACTTATTCCTCTAACATTTATTGCTAAATGCTATGCAGCTAACGTGGGGCGCGGTTTGTTTATTGTTGTTCTTCTACTTCGCTTGACGTTATCACTTCCAGGGGCAGGGAACCAGGGAGGAAAGGCCGAGGACACCGCATGTGAACACACAACGCGTTTGTGCAGTTTGCTCGTGAGAGGACGGAGGATTAGCCTCAGCTTCGGTTTTCTCTAAAACACACACTTCCCTTAACGCGTCTAACTACTAAACCCTGCGTCTGCATTAACAATGACAACAGAACAAACCAAAGCCAACAGAGGGTTTTCCCGGTAATGGGCGTTGCGTACTCACGGCTCTACGAGGCCATCACAGCCATGTGACCTGTTCCGTCCGTCCGTCCGTCCGTGTGCGGCCACTGCGGGGACGTCCCTCCGTTCACGGCGGCGGCGCTGCTGTGAGGCGCGGGCGCGTCGTTCCGGTGCCTGTCAAACCAGAGCCGCTCATATGACCCGGGAGAGCGACGCCACGCCCCCTCCCATCATGCACTTCTGCTGCGTGACCGGCGCGTCCACGTCCATACGGAGCCTGACCTGTAATACAGAGTCTGAGCCGTGTTGGAAAATGTTTCACCCAAGTGACTGTGAGGATTAAACCGGTTCCAACAAACACGATTCTTTTAAATTAACATTACGCAGCAGCTCGAGATGCAAGACATTATTTCCTGATGCAAAACGGTTTGCGTTGGCCGGGAATCGAACCCGGGTCAACTGCTTGGAAGGCAGCTATGCTAACCACTATACCACCAACGCTCCACGAGGACAGCGGAGGCCCGGCCGCTGAAAGAGTCTCTCTAAATACAAGCACATTGTATTTATGTGGCAGGTTTGTCTACTTCTGGACACATGGAAACACGCTCCACGCTCCTCGTACTGTTTGCATTTACACCCGTGAAGCGGGAGCAATAATAGAAATGAATTCTGGACACTGGTTTGGCAGAAAGTCTAAAAAGCCTTCACACAGCAAAGAGGCGAAACGAGACACAACTCAGAACACACACAACAACAAGCTGTGCTTAGAGAACGAGGGCAGTGAACGCACCACTCGCCTGCAGCTGGAATTATTCATAAAAACGGATGAATAAAAAAGAAGGTTGCCGCATTATTTCCCTGAGATAAACGTTGGATATTTGGATTTAATACCCACATTTTCACTTCTTCTGCATCACAAAGCACAGACTTATTGTAATGCACAAAGTGACGCATCCAGTGGAGGAAGCCCGACGTGGTGGGATGTTCTCCCCAAGCTGCAGCTCACTGACTCACATGCTCAGCGTTTTCTCAGGTCATGTGTCGCATATAGCGGATATGAATGAGACAGTGTTAGAGGCTTTAAAGAATTTCAGAATCTGAATCACAAAGCGCTTTATTGCCAAGTATACAAGGAATTTGTTTCTGTGTTATAGCTTCCAGTATACAGGACAGCAAAGACAAATAAACAGAGAACAATGATAAATATTATGACGAAATGAGCAGGAAGAAGATGGAGGCTACTAACTACCAGCTGCAGGCCTACACACAGATGATGCTTTGGTTTAGAGGCACACCCAGCCGCTGTGATACCACTGTTGCCCACAGCCTCCACAGGTCACAAAGGTCATCGCATCGTCGTCCGGGCCGCCCGGCCTCACCCATGCGGGCAAGAAAAGGGCACCTCTGGAGACCTGCGTCACCCCACAGGCCGATCCTCCGCATCTTTTGCAGCGAATCTTCTGCGTCTGCGTCCCTTCCACACCTTGAGGAAGCTGCCTCTCGCTCACCCCGCGGGATGAGTACTCCTCCCTCAGCCGCCGGAGCTCGGCGCAGGCCATTTCCGCGGTGGACATGCGGGCAAACGTCCCGGGCGACAGTGAGCCGCTCAGGAGGCCCTGGCGCAGGTGGCCGTTCTTGGGATTCCTCAAGTTGGACACCTTGCTCCTCACGCAGGCTTTGTATTTGGTTTCGCTGGCTTCGTGGCACTCGTGGATGTGTCGCTCGATGCGTCCGGCCAGCTCTGCGGCCTGGTCCTGATCAGGGGTTTCAGAGCACAGAGCACCGAGCAGGAGCTGAACACATTTGTCTCTTACAGGTGAGAAGGCTGAAGAACATGGTGGCCGCGTCCCCGCTGTGGCGTCCACATCCTCGGCCACACTGACGCGTGCTTGTGTTGAACTGCGGTGGGGAGGCTCCTGCTTGGAAGCTCCGCCATCAGCTGCGTGTGAAACCCTGGCAGGCAGCTCAGTGTCCCTGCTCTCCTGTCTCTCTTTGCTGCACTGCCTCTTCCACTTGGACATCAAGCTCCTGACCAACCTCTTCACGCCGCCATCACAGCAGGTCCTCCGGAGCCTGAAGAGAACTGTGACGATGTCTGTAGTTTCCAGCTGCTCTGCGGTGACGTGCGACCTGTCGAGGTCACCGAGGAGGGTCAAGATGTCCCCACAGCGTCCGTCTGCGCTGAGCTTCTCTATCTGCAGGGCACAGTGGACGATCTCTGCTGCATCCATGGTTGCTACAGAGACAAATAATGGGGTCACACTGTAAACATCATGAGCTGACACATAAACTTGACTAAACCCATAACAAAACACCTTAAAAAACAAAGAAATGTGCAACTTAGCTCAGAGCCTTTTTGTGACTGTCAACAAAAACAAGACGTGTTTGTCAATAATGTCCCGCTTGACAGAATCATCAGTTACATGTACCTGATGTATTTTGCATTATTTGTGTCAAGGTACCTCATGGATCGCTGCTTCTTCCCCCAAACATCGTCCCTGAAAGCGTCTACACGAGAGCAGCCATGTTGAACGTGTCTTCACAAACAGCGCAATGCGCGAATCCACCGCTAGGCGGAGCTGTAGCCTCGCTAAAGCGGAAGAACGTGAAGATGTAGTTTGTTCTTGTTGAAGCTAAACTCACTCACTGTTTAATGTGTAAAACTTCAGTTATTTTGGTTTGTTGTTGTTTTTGAGGGAGGGTGGTTTAATGAAAAATGTAACTTTAACTTTACCTGAATTCTATAGATGCCGTTTACGTGGCTTTATGGTGCATTTAAGGAGCTGTTGAATCACAATAATAATCTGTAATCTGTCTAAAATGGATTTGTTTGAGTTGAGTTGTGTGCATTTGGATACTCTTCTTCCCTAGGTTTCTCTTTATTTCTTCCCTTTGTGGTGACAATGCAACAATATCGATTCATCTGTGTCAAGAGTTGCAGAGGGAACCATGTAAAGGGATTAAAGTACATATAAAAAGACAGTTTAAAGTTTGCCCAAGGCTCATTTTGTACGGTCATGACTGTGTCTTTTGTCTTTTCTAGATACTTGTGACGCTGAGCTATGCTTCATATGAGTTTTCTGCTGAAACGTCCAGTCTTCACACAAACAGCACAGGGTCTGTTCAGGGGTATGCACACAAGCAGAAGAATGGAAGGTATCTCTGGCAAGATGAGGCAAGACTGGGCTGCTGAGTAATTACATGTTACGCAAGAAGAAGACGAGTGAGTAGACACACAACAGTGGACAAGTTTGCAGAAGGTTGCATCCGAGCCAATTAGATCAGCAGACTCATGTAGTGTTTCAGAGCCAAAAGTTTACGTTCGGGGCTTATTTGAAATCGTTTCAATGGCTTTTAAACAAGTCGCTGAGTTTCTCTGCCAGCATGGGCTGAAATCTGACCTGCAGGTCTCTGGATTAGAGCGAAGAACACACAGTCAGAAAATAGGCAATTTAAATGCCTGCAGGGTTGTTTTTGCCAGTGTGAACATGCAACTACCGGCACCAAGGGACCGTCCACAGGAAGCACTAACCCAGCAAATGACGGAGAATCTTTTTAAATGAGACGACTAAAGTTACACTGAATGGAGTAGAGTAGCAGGTTTCAGCGACTGTGGGACAAGTGACATTTTCACATGTGTTATGTTTTTTTCATAGACTCAGTAGCTGTGAACATAAGGAAGCAGACTGAGAGCCCTTCGGAGAAGCTTCACTGAGTTAATGGACGCAGGCAGCTTCTGCATATAAAGATGACATAAAGTAGACTAGAAAGTGAGTTTTAGATAAAAATGTCTTTTTAATCCAGTGGAGTACATTTAGAAGCAGCACTATAATCCAAAGGGCGCTTCTTTAAAATTATATATGGTGTAATTCAGGCAAAAATATCGTCAGGATGTAGAAGAGATGAGAAGGGCTCTATTATGTAATTGTGGGAATGACATCATCCACCTAACCTTATATTAAAATGCAGCTTTCGTGATCCAGGCAGCTGAGTCCAATAGCAAAGAAAGTCCTGAGGGAAAATTGATACAGTGTCTCTTTGCGTAATACTCCTGGCTCTGAGGTATCCAAACAGCTTTTAAAACCTCAAATGGAGCCTAGCGCTTCCAGGAGGCTTTCAGCGGCGTTAATGTTTAACCTTTCTTTCCCAGCAGCGCGGCCTGACGGGGTTTTCTGACGGAAAAGTGCAACACAAGACATGTCACCGCAGGCTTCTGAGCGTGTGCGTGTTGTTGTGTTTTGCTGTTGTGATAATGTGGGTTGAACCTGTGACCTTTTGGTAACAGGAGGGCCCTCAGCTCAAACTGTGTGGTGTTTCATTTGAGGTGCGTGAGCGTGGAGATGGGTGGGGTCATGGCCAGTTAGTGACCAGCGTAGGAGGCCACAGAGGAAACGAGCAACACTTCCACACCAGTGGACGCACTGCAGCCTCCTGCTCTTGTTGCTGCGCAGGCACATGACTGGAATTCCCGAAACATTTACAAGGGTCTTCAGATCTTATCGAATAAATTCTCTGGGGCCTGTCTGCATCTGCACCCTCCTTATCTGTGAGGATGGAATTTTACCAGCACACGGGGCCTGTGGCTCCCACCGGCCGAGAGGTGGCGCTGTCTGCTATGTGTCACTATGGGGAAGTGGAATCCTGCTGTATCACGCCCTGCTTCGGTCGTCTCCGCCTGCAGACCCCACCACACTAGACTGGACACGCACACACACACACACACACACTCCGCCCTTAGCTTGAGAAATCTCGAGGAGGCAGACGTTCTTGTTAAAGTGGCCATTTTTCTCAGGCACAAACATTCATGACACCATGTCGAGGACGCCCCAGCCCTGAAACAGCCCCTGACTCTCTAAGCACTGAATGCGTATGTGTACAAATGTTAACGAAGGGTTAAACCCTGAGAGCTGAATCACGCCCATCACGAAGGGTCAGTGCCACTGAACTGGAGACTGTAGACAAATTATTGAGACGCGTGTGCACACTTTAGCTTTCTCCGGGTTTTGTTGTGCAGGTGTGACCTGCTACGCACAGAGAACAGAGGATGACTCTGAATTCTTCTTTAACTTTCTTCTGTCAAACCACAAAAACATTAAGCAAGTCCCTTTGTGACGTTAAACCTCCTGAGTCATTTGAAATGTAATGTTCCCCTGAGTGTGATGACAGATGACCCTGGAGGACGTTTGGCCTCGTTCTGTCTTTTTCGCCACCGGGTTTATTCTGTTCTGAGGCTTCTATCAGTTTATCGCGTTCTTAATTAAAGTCTTGCATCCTTTGGGGCAGGAAATGCGAGTCCCCGGACACGCAATGACAAAACTGGTGTTGTGTCTGCTTTGGCCGGTGCTGGTTCTGATAACACTGTTATCAAAGCCAAACAACGGTGCTGCTTCTGGTGCTTCTTGCATTAGAATAGATTTAACTTCATAAGACTTTGGATGAGGTGATGCAACACATAGCAACAGCTCCAAAAAAACTGAAATCAAACACCAGCCGTACTTTAACCTACTATACTAAAGACAACATCCTGAAGAGTATGTTGATATTAACATCCTGCTCACACATGACATAACAAATGGTTAAAAACACAAACAACGATCCACATTGTTTCATCACAGTTGTCTATCTCCCACACACACGAACTGGACACACGCTTGGCTTTGTGGGAAATCCACTACCAGCTGGCCCCCGGGACAAAAAAATCACATCCTACCATTGTTGCTAGGAGTTGTACAGCATTAACCAAAATAAGATTTGTAATATGATCACAGTCGAGCGCTGACGCCTGAAGTGCCAACTGTGCACAGGTTTGCTGGGCCAGTCTTGTCACTGTCTCTAAAGCTCTAAACCACAATTAGTTACCAACATTATAAATACGTTCAAAAACAAATTGCAAACTGCTCAGTTTGTCCAGACGCGTCAGCACTAAGAGTCGAACAAGCTGCTTTAAATGCTATTCTGCAGAAATGTAATCGCAGTGCATTCTGGGTAATGGCATCACATGGATAATTTTAAACAAAGTCCCTAATAATTAAACATATTTTGTGGCTTGTATCTGTATTTTTGTGTGTTAGGGTAACAGTATTAGTCAGGATTCCAGTCAGGGCCAACATACTGTGTGAAAAACAAACAAAAATACACGAAAAACTGTGAAATTGTGGGACGAAGTGTGGATTCGAACTGTTAGTGAGCCAAGCCATGTGATTATACACAAACACAAACCGAGTGCATGCATGTGCTCATGCACATATTCACACCCAGAATCCAGTCATGTGGCATCAGCCAACTATGGGTGAAATACTGTCTTTCGGTTTGGAGCAGCAAAAGCATGCACACAAACACAAACACACACTGTTGTGTTTAGGATGACAACAAGCTGCTAAAGGTGTCAAAAAGGAGTGTGATGGTTTTCAGTGGACGCAACAATAAGATGTTGTTCACTCCGACGCCGTGACGCACATTTGCATGTCTCAGGCAGCTAAAACTCTCCTCAGAGGTTAAAGGCTGCTCTTACATTGAGGTTGGGATGATAAAACACAGGTCACGCTGGTTTCATTCGCCCTAACTTTGAACTGCAGCCCTGTGTTGTCCTGTTGAGCTGAGTGAAACCACAACACTGCCTCTCACTTCCTCTCGCTCAGCCAACATTCAGCACTTGGTTCATTCCAAAGGGGGGAACTTTGAAGTGAAATAAACACATAGTGTTTGTTCACCACTCAGAGGAAGTAACACGAAACAGGAAGATGTTAACAGTCATTTAGTCTAGTTGACTTAAATTGTGTCTCATGTTGCTCTATTTCCTGTTACTGTTCATGATCACGATGCAGAAGCAGAGGCGGCTGAGGATGGGTAAATGACCTTTCACAGCTCTTTTAGGTTTTTTATATCAATGCACCGAGTCGTGCAGAGACGTTTGGGTTGGTTGTGCGTCTCATGCTGACAGTGGGTGAAGCACAGCAGCTGTGGCCAGAGGTGGAGACGGGTGAAATGTTTCCTCTGCACCGTGCAGTGGTTCACAGTCTCAGCCTGGCAGCCTCAGCGTTACATAACCCCAAGCATGTGAAAAAAGAGCAGCAGAATGCAAAAATGAGCTGAGCCACATAGAGAGAGAATGAAGGGGAGGAGGGAGTCACAGCAGATGATGTCATGCGTTTCATAGTAAAACAAGGGGATTGAGTCAGTAGAGCAGACGCACCGCCACCACGCTGTGTTTCTCCACCTTCCTCTCGCTCCTGCAGCCAGAGCGAGATGCAGAGCGTCAGTCACAGAGCGGGCCTCCAGTTTCAACAGATGTGGCAAACTGGCCTTATTTGGGATCCCAGCAAAGAGGAAAGGAAGGAAGGAGTCAGCGAGGGCCAACATTCCACATCAGGTTTTTATCAAACCAAGACCGAGACAGCAGCCTCTCGAGCTGAGCCGGTCCGTTAGGAATGCTGAATAGCAGCAAGCGGTCCGCCATTTTAAGGCCTGGAGTCTTTCCCTTCGACTACAAAGACACGGCCTCTCATGAGTCTCACTTTGTTTTTAGTCCCATTTAATGGTTATTAGATAACAATCATTTCAAAAATTCTTGACTGATATCCAGTGAAATCATGCCTTTAACAAAAGCACAGATCTGTGGAGGCGTCTGTCTGCCACTGACTCTGTGTGGCGACCTCAACGCACAAACAGTTCATTTTGACACATAAAGACACATTCAGCCGCTCACATCTGACAAAACAACCAACAGGAAACAGAACAGACACCTCCTTGTCTGCTCTGTGCTCGCCGTTTTCAGAAATAGCCACCCCCGCTGTTATCAAGCCTGGGTCACACTTCCTGCCTTTCTGCGGAGCTTAAATTCATGCAAGGGATTCTGGGTAGCTACAAGGTAACACTGACTCCCCCCAACCTACCTCTGGCAGCAGCAGGAAGTGCAGCGCTCCCACTTCCTCCTCAGAGGGCAAATGCAGAAGTGGAGATGGTTCAGACAGGAGAAAGGTCACTCTCAGTTCCCTATCTGAGCCTCTTCATCACCCTCCGCTCTGTTGGTAGTGGAGCGTGAATCCACAAATAGGCTAAAGGCCCAAAACTAAATAATCCACTTGGCTTCATCTGCTTTTGCGAGCGACAGCGCATTAAGGCAGATCAAAACATGCTTAAAACATAAAACATCTGCAGCAGCGTTTGTGTTTTCAGACCCGTAGAACGTTCGATCTTTCTCATAGAGTCTATAATAAACAGTGACATAAATACAAACACTTAAAAAAGGAGAATATCTGATGTAAACGTGTGGTTTGGGTCTCTGCAAACGACCGAACTGCTGGTGGATCGCACATTTTTGGCCTGAGCTGGTTCGACGCCTTAATAAATACTCCATCCCTCCCACATTCCTGACACAATGGCTGCTCTCTGTGGCAAAAACAGTGGTTCTTCAGCTCAGGGCTGAAGGGCAGAAAATGTGGTTACACATTGTCCTTGTAATGAGCAGGTTATCAGCCTGGTTTCAGTGAACCAAAGGAAGGGACGGCCCACATTCTTAAGAGCTGACCTCATGGCTGAAAACCTGAAAACCGAACGCGGACGTGTACGTTCTAAAACAAAGCTGAGGACTGTATTAAAAATTAGTTCGTTCTTTTCATTTGCTTCCTCTTCCCAGCAACATACCAGAAGCTTCTGTTATCAGAGTTTCAGGTCACGGAGATAAGAGGCCAGATAGAAAGACCTGCAGCAGGCTCATTTGTGTCCCATTATGGACACGCACTGGCAGAACATGAGCTAACGGAGACGTATGTGGGCTTACGTGTGTCTGCGTGGACGTCCCACGAGGCTGAAGCGCTTAGCGAGCAGAGCGCTGGCCCCAGGTGGAGCTTCATCAAACGGCGTGAAGGCCCAGTGCACCTGCTGTGCTCAAACAGTCAGCTCACAAAGACGCTGTCACGCGTATTTTCTGGCGCGGCCTCATGCATATTTATTTTTCTTCCTCTTGCTTTACCTGCCACAGTCAATCCATCAGCCAGCTGTGGGCGCACACACACACGCACACGAGTGGACAACAAAGGCCGCTAATGAGCAAGAATGCCCACAGATCAGTGGAACAGCACGGCGGCCGTCCCGGCAGGGGGTCCTCTTACTGGTCGGCTGTTGTTCGCGGGCAACGGCGGCCTGCAATCACACAACGGCATGCGTGGCTTTTCCCGCCACCGGTTTGTTAATACTGCTCAGTGAGACGCAGGAAAAAAAGAGCAGAGGGAAGGTGGGACGAGGAGGGCGATGGATGCCACGGGGTGAGTCACTTCAGCTGCAAGATGGTGCCGTCTCGCCTCGAGTCCAGAGTCCAGACGGCCGACGTTGCTGTTAAGAAGACTGTTAGGGAGAAGTGAATGTCAGTGAATCTTCAAAGGGCAGCGACAGGTTCGACAGTATTAAAAGCTTATTATTATAAGTTGAAACCCTTCACTAGCTGGAGGCTGTGAATTAGATGAAGCAGCTACGATAAAAGTCAGGATGAATCTTCACTTTTCAAAATGTACACATCAGATTGAGTTTTACTTACTGCAAGTGGTCACATCTGCTCCAACACTTGGACGCACAATGGAGAACCTGGGACAACTGCACACGTCAAGTTCAAAGAGTTCAAAATGGGCAAATCACTTCAGCGAAGTCAACTTGTGGGTTTGGAGCAGATGCAAAAATTGGGTGACAGGTGTGAGGAGCTTTTAGAAAATGACCATGTGTCAAAGAGAAGAACAGCTGCACATACATAAGCTTTGTCTTACAAGCCTGTCGCGAATCAATAAAGAGCATAAGTGTATGTAAAAGTACAGCAACAACTTGATGTCACTCCACCAGTGCAAACCTCTGCTCCTGTGCTGAAGGCATGTACACACACGAGCAGGGAAGGAGGGAAAGCTTCACATTCCCTGTGGTCACAAGAAACGATTACACAAGTTTACAGCTATAATTCCTCTGCGTGATGTACACACACAGCGGCCTCACAGCACTAACAACCCAAACATCCGTAGATTTATACGTCCCACGCACGACAGAAGTGTAGCAGTAAGGAGAAGAAATGCTCACTATACTGAAAACCTGTGAAGCCTAAAGGACAACGGACGAGAGAAATCCTGGAGCGAGACCAGATCACTTTAAAGATAAGTGTGTGTGTGTGTGTGTGTGTGTGTGTGTGTGTGTGTGTGTGTGTGTGTGTGCAGCGACTCCACTACCACCACTTGTCTGCCTTTACTGTGTCCTAGATGGATGAAAGCATTACATAAGACGAGGTCTGATTGGTTGTTCTAAGCATGACAACTGGACCGGTCTGCACAGATGCATCCTGATGGATTATGGGTAATATTGGAATGTTGCATTAAGGCCAGACGGTCTGCCTGACTGACTGCTTTCTGTGTTTCTTATTACTCTTTTGATATTGATAGTCATGTTAATATAGTGACAGTGCTGTGAAACAAAAACAGAATATGTTTATTTGGGCAACAATTTTCAAAATAAAAGCCCTGCAGCGTTTTTGGATGAAATAACAAACCGCAAATTGGTAACGATCAGCTGAGAGCAGGTTACATAACATTGCATAATAGTTTAGATGGTATATTGCATTTTCAAAAAGCAAGAACACGGGAGGTTTCCCTTCGGGAGGCAGGTCGCTGCGGTTCAGACGAGGCTGGATGTGCAGCCGGTGGCAGACGAGCAGAGACCGGAGGTTCGCAGACGAAGGCTGATTAGGTTAGAACACGAGTCGAATTCAGTACATGAGTATCACAAACCGCTGCCGTTTGATCTTTCTCTCCAACTGGACACAGACCTGCTTGTTTGCACAGAGACGTGTCTGAACACGGCCTGACTTCATAAACTGTTCGCTGTAAGACTTTACTGTCAACTTTAATTCCCATATTAACAGTGGCCTCAGCTTCCATTTTATTTGTTGTCAATGTAGTTTGAAACTGCCCCAAAGCTTCACATGGCATCGTCTTAATTACAATTATTAGTGGATAATAGATAGTAGAATTTATGGCAAAATTTATGGCTGCACAAAAATACCTTTCACAGCAGCTGAACGTCAAGCTTCAACACTTCATAAATATTTCCTAAAACCTGCTAACAGGGGCGTCACACCCTTGCCTCTCGTCCGGACTTGTTAAGGCCCGAAGACAATAAACTGGAAATAAGAGGGTGAAGGTGTTTGTCCCCCCAGCTCGTCCTGTGAAGACACACAAACCGAGGCGGGGTCCAAACATTCTCCCCCGGCTCCGAAGCAAATCAGTGGATCAGCTAGTTTGAGCCATTGCCACCGTTTCCTCGAGCCATCTGTTCGCTTCTGGCCCGGACGTGTATTTCCATGGCAACGCAGTGTTGATAAATGGAGGAGTCTTATTTAAGTCGCCAATCTGTTCATGCGCTGAAGTTCATTCTCTCCTGCTTTTGTGTGTGTGTTAAAGTGGTCATGGCTGCTGATATGCGGAGGCGAGGCGCTAAAATCCCGCATCAAGGGGGAACACAATCACGTTTTTAAAAACAATGGGACATTGTAAAACAGCACCAATTCCTCCGTCTGCTGCAAATACAAACCAGCTCACATTCAAGAGCAGGGGAAGAGAAGCCTTAACAACGTCCCCATCACCGACAGACGTCCGCTTTCCTCCTCTCTCCTACAAGTTTTCAGTTCCTCAACTGGTCTTAGCCAGTCAGTCGTAGATATCAGTAATGTCACTGTGTCACGGGGCAGCACAGCATTTGATGTTTACATTAAGATGAAATATTAAAAGGGGGCAGCAGCAAAGAGCGGAGACGAGCAACTGCTGAACTTGATCTGACCATAACACAGAACATGGTAACAGTTAGATCCACGTAGATGTGTTTGTCTACAAACTGTGTAATTCATCCACTAGTTTCACTTTTACTGCGGCATTCATTCCTCTTTGTGTCCTTGCTGAGTCAGCATCTATTTCAGAGGTGACTGTCAGAAAAATGCTCTCAATGCAGGAGACATATTTCAATTTCCACAGAGAAGTGGGACTGTACAGCCTGGAGGCACCTCAGAACCCATCTGTGAGCCTGTCTGTCTCTCTGTCATCGGTTACGCAAGCCCCAGCCTGAGGAATCACACACTCAGACACAGGACCTGCTCGTCTATCTGAAGGATCTGGCAGCGCTCCGCTTTGTCTGAACAGCATCTTGTCAGAGCGGATTAGCGTGCGCGTGAATATTTGTGTTTTCTTTGACGCTGGGGCAGTTGGTGCCAATTAAGACACATGCCTATTATTTACTGGGTTCAATTAGCAGTTAACGCGTCCGGTGTCCCTTGACAAAACCCCACAAACCCAAAGAAAAACACTTCATTATGGAAATGATCGTTACAAAACAAGTTCTCAGCTTATTGTCAGACTTAACTGCAAATAAGTGAGTCTGCATAAAATCGATTCATATTCTCATGAGCTCACAGTTAAAATCTTAAACTCTAGCCCCGTCTGTTAAAACACGTGAGCTGCTGCTGCGTGAAGAGCTTCCTGCCGCGGCCTCGGTTGTCCGGCCTCCACGCCCTCTGGCTGGACGAGGCCCTAATGTGACACAGGCGTGTAAAGGAGACGACCCGTTTAGCGGTGCTGTTCTCATCGCTGTGAAAATTGATTAGCACGTAAAGACTGCGGGGTGAGATATCTGGCGAGCGCAGGAATGCGACAGGCTGCCCAGTCCAGCAAAATGTTTCCACGCGCAGACAGAGGCCGGGGCCCAGGAACCTGCGGCTCCACTTCACTACCTGTTTTACCGTCGGCGTCAGACTGTGGAAAACCCCCGTTGTCAACGCGCTCGAGCCGTTAATCCTCCAGCAAAGCACATGACAATAAAGGAAGCGTGTGGAAGCTAATTACTTCCACTTGCATTGCAGTGGTTTCGCCCACAGGTTGTAGCCGTTCAGCCAAAGCGGTTCCCACACTGAGCTGCGCAGGTCGATCAACATACACGTGTACATGCGTCTTTACACAATAAAACAGTCAACCTCATTACTGGATCTAATCATAAGCTCGAATCAGCCACCGAACATGCTCCCACAGCTCATCCAAATCCAGCAGCTATATCTGGACTCAGATTTGCTCCTGCGGTGCCAGAATGTGACTGGAAAGAGCCTGCGGGTGTTCAGATTCACGAAATTCACAGTGTGTGTGTGTGTGTGTGTGTGTGAGCAAAGTGAAAGAGGGACATGTTGTTTCCAGTACCAGTGAGGCGATGCAAACAATCCAAGAAATCCAGCTTGAGTAACACAGACGATGTTTGTGCTTGAGATACGTCGGACGCCAAAGCGCTGCACAGCAACAGGAAGACAGCAGGTTAGGATTCAGGTTTGAACGCAGCTGACAGACAATTAAACCTCTTGTGTGGTATCAGTCCAGTAGGTTCGGTTGAGGATGACGAGCGCCTACAGACACTACACGCTGCTTATCGCTCCTCAAAGGGCCGCGGCTCCAGGGGCCTTGAGTGCTTTTGTGTGTGGGAAGATTGTTATGGAAAGAGATGGAGGGTCGGCCTCTTTCTGGGAACAACCCTGCTCTGACCTCCGACTGTCACGTCCCTCCTCTTCAGCTTCGTCTCGCTGCTCTCTGCTGCGTTGTCTCAGATTTCCCCTAAGAGCTGAAGGAGAATTTCAGCTTTTTAATGAAATGAAAACACGGGGGGGGGGGGGGAGGTGGGGCATCGGCTTCCCCTCCCTGGCGAATATTTACTGATACTTGCAGCTTTTCTGACCAAATATCCTTCTGTGTTACCGGCACAACCTGCACATCTTGTCCACAGGCGCTGAAGCCCAGCGCACACATGGCCGACATTCCCCTCCTTCCCACGTCCCTCATTCCTGCCCACGTCCAGGGAGGACGGAACCACATCGGAATGCTGATCCATTGTGTAAGAACGGGGATGAAACCTTAGTTTACCTCATGCCAGTCTAAACATTTACATTCTGGTGAGGGCAAATGAGAGGATTAGGCCTGTATTTGGATTCTTCACTTCTTGTGAGATGCGGTTCACCACTTTTTATTGCGCACAAGCGTTGCCTGCAGTCAACCGTGACGCAGTTAGAATAAATGTGATTATTCAGTGCTTCGTTTGTTTGTTAGCTTTATTGTGAGCTGAAGCCTCAAACGTTGTTCCAGCGAGAGCCGGCACATCTGGTTTTCACTTAATAGCAGCTTCCTTTCGGAGAACACGTGTGCAGCCTAGAAGACACGCTGCTCGACACGAAGCCGCGTTTTAGCGCCGAAACCGGGACAGTAAACGAGAGCATCGAGTGGGTGAACCCCCCCCCCCGGCTCTCCAACGAAGCCGTTACCGCACATTCATTACTCATGAGCAGTGACGCCATCGCTGCTGTTGTGCCCGTCTTGGCGGCGAGCCTACGCTGGGGCACAGGGATGTTTTTTAAGGGGCCTAAAACGGGGCTGGGGGAACAATCGGGACGTGGGTGGCGTTTGGATCTGGGCCCACAGTGCCAGTTGCCAGAGAGGATCGTGTGTCCAGATCTGCAGACAAAGAGGGCGAGCTGGTGTTCAACTGGGAAGGAGTCCAGTCGACCTCGGATTGGACTGGTTGGTGGGGGGGGGGTGTAGGCACACGTCTGACGAAAGCCTTTATGTGAGGAGGGGGCCTCACTGGACAAAAAGACACAAGGACCGGCTGTTTCTCCCCGCAAAGGCGCAGGACACTCAGGCATCTGGGCCTCTATTCAGCCAGCAACGGCCTGAATCTTAAAAGAGAGCGTGTTGGAGAATTACAGGAAGTGGCTTTCACTGATTTATAGCAGCAGCAAAGCAGCTTTAGCGCGAATGCTCCAACTGTCAGCATCAGTGAGCAGCCGCATGGATCCTTGCTTCTCATCGGCTCTTTTTCCTAGTGGTGTGTAACCTCTTCACATTTTGTCCCTTTGGCTTGTTATATGGGAAATATCTTTCCGTATAAACAAATGTTCAGCCCACAAACCTCCATAATTCATTAACCCAGACCTCAGAACAACGTGGTTTCACCTTTGATACCCAGAGGAAACTTGGCAGAGAGGAGCATGATGGAGCCAAAAAGTCAAACTAAAAAAACAGGAAGCGCAATCAGCTCCTTCACTTCCTTGTGCAGCGACAAATGTAGAATTACTCCACTGTGTTTTTTTGCAGCCGCTGGTTTCTGTACCCGAATCTCTTACATAACTATAAACACGCTGTGATTTGTGCTTGTCCTGCTTAAACATCCCCCACAACAACAATCTGCTCCAGCACATACACACAAGCTCAGTTGTAATCTGCAGATAAACAGCCTCGACAATAGTCACTGCCTGTTCTTGTAGAAGTCAGATTACTATGCACACTGTAAGTTAATCAGGTCTCATTATCTTTATTGATTGGGTGTTGACCTAGATTGCTCCCTATCAGTGAGTCACAGTCTGCAAGGCTGTTGTACAAACATTGTTGACCATCCTTCATCTGTTTTACGGGTTGGTTAATCATTCCATAAGCAGCAGTTCAGCTTCTCCCCCGCGACGGCGGCAGTTCAGTGGTACACAGCAGCCTGCGCGTTTCCTCTTCCAGGGCCAGAGGGCGAGACGCTGTGGTCGTCAAACGGAGACGAGCCGCGGTGAACCTGCGTGTCTGTTGCCATGGGGACAGCAGGTAGACCCCCTCTGGCTCAAGCCCCACGTGATGGGGACGGAAACAAACATAAACACGGGTCTGGGCTGTCTCAACCGCGTGGTCCCACAGTTACTGAAGTGAAAGTAACACCAAGTCGGTTTGTTTTCGAACACAATGGTTTCTACACACTGTCCTCAGACGTGTGACATTTTAAGAAAGAGGCAGAACTGCTTTCTTTTTTAAAGCTGTCATTAAACTATTTCTGATGTGTTGAAGCTAAAAGCATCAGACGCAGTAATTATTGATCTGGTAAAGTGCAGTCTCTCTTCTGTTTTAGACAGCGCGAGCTCACAGAGAGGCTTTGTTTATGTAAAAAAGCCAGCATGGAAGGGCCTGCTGGGATATTCAGAAGGCCGAGCTGCTCATTCCTTCACATGTGGGAAAAAACGAGACAAAGGCAAGAAAAGATGATTTTACTGTGAAGGCTGTGGCCTTTGGCAGCATCTGAGTGAACAAATATCAGGCCGTCATCCAGACTCAGCGAAGATTTGGTGGTAAAAACGGAGAAAAACTCAGATCAGATGGCGTCTCAAACCCAAACAAACTCAGGACTATAGCTACACCTTGGTTCCCTGCACATCCCGTCCTGTTTCTGCTTCCACGCTACTTTAGGCGGCAGCGAACTTCCACACAAGCGTTGGCTACATGCTCTGCAGCGACTGCTTTGATAAGATTTGATTGCACCTGCATTTAACCCAGACACACGAAATGAAGCAGAGCAGCTTTTCACTTAATGCTTTAAAGTGTCAGATCCGGTTTCCAACAGCTTTTTTTTATCACCACGAAACAAAGCGGCTCCGCCTCTTCAGTTGCAGAGTGATTAGCATCCCTTTCCACTGCAATAACAAAATCTCAAATGTCAAGCTGTGCGTTCCCAGTGAAGGTATTCACTTCCTTTAGACAAAACAACATGTGGCTGGATTCCTGGGCTTCCAGGGCAGACCGGTAAATAAACGCTCTGTGCTGTGTTTACAACCCAGGTCGGCACCTGACCTCCACATCGACATGCAACACAAATCTCTGCTGCTTGTTGCAGATCATGTAAATAAAACTACTGAATTTAGGGGAAAACAATCGTGCTTCCTGATCGCACTCGTGATGAGGAACGCATGCGCCCGTGCCACGCGGTCAGCTGCTCCTCGCCCTCTGATGATTGTTATGTTTACAGTAGCGATATTATTCAAAAGAAAATGCTCCGGGCTCCTCGTTTCCACGACGTATAACACCTCCAGCTCAGGTGTGTACGTGCAACATGACTAAACACGTGAAACTGTCACAAGCATTGTGTTTTAGCTTGTGTATTTACATTTCTTAGAGGAACATGCTGTTGCTGAATACAGTAGTTTACTATTACAGCGATGGGTAAAGTTGATTATGTTCCTTCTGAGGGCACATGAGTAGCGAGTTGGACAGAAGTCGTCTGTTTCCATGTTTGCTTCCTTAAGGGAAAGCAAATAAGAACGTTTCCCAAAATGCCACAAACTATTTATACCCCAGTTCACCATGGAATCTGACCTGACCCGACGCTTGTTGCATCGCTTCTCTGTGAAAACACACAATGTGTGAAAACTTTAAGGTTGCCTCAGTTTGTTGTTGACAGAAGTAAAAGGTCAACGCAGCACGAATCGTTTAATAGACTACATTATGGACATAAATATCGCCTTGTACAGCTTTTACACTGATGACAGCATCAGGACTAATGGGACTAAAGGACCTTCATGCGCTGGAACGTGGCAGGAGTCCAGCTTCCTTGTTGTCTTACCTCGCGTTGAAGTGCGCTGCTCTGCTGTTGTTGACACAGCTTCGAGCTGACCTTGACGCGGTGACTCACTACGGTATCAGCAGGCGTTGTCGCCGTTGCACTGACCTCGCCAGCGGGAGACTGCAAACAAACGGCGTCAAGCGGCTACGAGACACGAGCTTGCGTGGATTTCATGCGCATGTGTGTGCAGTGAAACGCATTCGTACCGTGTTCATCTGATTGTGTGCATGTGCAGCTGGACCAAGTTAACGCCACACATTACAGCCTGTGGTGATGCTGTGTTGCGGGCGTTTCAGACCCCAGTGAGGTTTTGCACAATGAAGCCTTTGAGCAACAAAGTTTGAGCAACACTGCGAGTCTCATCTCACCTACATCTCTGTGATGTAACACAGCGACGAGCCTTTAAGGACCAGGAAATATCAACTCTCTACAGCGGCGCTGTGTGAGCACGCCGCTAACCTTGAGGCCTCGAAACGAAGATAATAGCTTAAAGGCGTCCGCTTGTGTTTAGGGCCAGAAATCTGACAACCAGACGTGCTGTTGGGAAATCAGTGCGACTCCACCCTGATAATAAAAGCACACAATGACTAACTGTTCTCATATTCACTTAGAGGCACTAGTCATTTCTGGTTAATCTGTAAGCGGCAGCATGAGGCGATGGGCCAGAAACTTCTGTTAATTACGGCAGGAGAAGTGAAACTCTGCCTGCAGTGCGAGTCGGGGCGGCGTGAAAAGCTCCCTCACAGCAGAACTGAATCATCAATCAGAAGTGGTGAGACACAAACACAAACACTGTGGGCTGAAAAGGTGTCCTTGGGCATTTCACCTGCATGTGCAAGGGATGCGGCATCAAACACACTGTAATCATAAATCACTTCGATGTAAATGCACGGCAAGCTCAGGCGCATGTAGGGAGAAATGTTCGTGCTTGTGGAAGTTCACCCAGGCGTCCGTCTCGATCTGATCATCCACCTCAGATACGTCCTTTCAACGCAAAGCAGCAGCGAGTCTAATTAAAACGTCCCAGAAATGCAGCCTTATCTCTGCAGGGACACACGTAAGCGTCTGTGCAGGACTTGTCTCCATCTCTGTCAGGTTGCTCTCGAACGCCCGTGATCATTATTAGCATTTGAGCACTAAAAGCAACAAGGAGGAGCTTTTTAAGTGAGTTGGACTCCTGTCGACAACACGCATCTCTATGATCACTGCTGCATGTTGGTGATGCTGATTCATAAAACTCAAGCAAGGACATAACAACGACTAAGGTCGTTATTAACAAGGGGCAGTAATTAGGCAGCTCCCTCCAGGGGACAGCAGGGTAATTAAAGCTCATGATGAGCTCTGTGTGAGAAAGACTGAATCTCAGGGCACCACACACGTCTCAGGTTCACACGTGTCTCTCAGGACGATTTTAAAAAACGCTTTTGTGAAGGAACAGAATTTGATGCAAAGAGGATTCGCGTCAGAAAGCTTTACTACATGTGGACATTTGCGTGAACGGGAAACCAAAAGCGTCAGGTGTCTGCAGCATCAACATCATCTTTTGCAGAGCGGAAGAGGGGATGATGGGAGAGGCCCAGATGTGTGCCTGCAGCGAGGGAGGAAGCGCTGCAGCCACAGCCTCTCCGCACGGGGGAAATGTCACAACTGTCGCTCGCCATAAGCCCTCGGGAGAACAGGCAGTGAAGGCCTCCTGGCGTGTGCAGCCAAGGTGACTTGTGTAGGCGTCAGAGTCACACTAACGCTGTGGTTGTGTGTCCTCTACACACGCATGCACGTACAGCTGCAGGCAGGTTGCAGAAGTGTGAGTGACGCTCTTTTGTTCACACGCTCTCTCAGTCACGGCCCAGGCTGGCTATTCTCAGGAGCACCTCATCGAGTCACAATGAGTCCACCCAGCTCGCCGTGATGTGCAGCTGAGCTCTGCTGTCTGAGCGGCTGCATCGATTCTGTGCCGTGCTTTGGCTGATGCATTGGAGAGCGGGGGGGGGGGGGGGGGGGGGGGGGGGACGTCAACACCATTTAGACCATTGATCGGGGCCCCACCTGGGGCCAGACTAATAGAGCATGTCTGGGATAATCAACCCCAAGCTATAGACAGGCCCACAGCCTGCTGCTGGAACCCTACGGTCTGCAACGCAGGACCACACCCGCTCTCTGTGCCACTGGCTCTTAACAAGCCGCTGTGCTTGGATCTGATGGTGTCATTAGTGGTCGCACGACTGCTAAATGGATTTTTAACAAGCCGCAGGATCTGATGTAATTATTTATGCAACGCGAGAGCTAGCGCTGGCATCGTGGACGGCATGGCTGACGGGAGGTCGGGGATTCCTCCGCCTTCTGTAGGCAACTCTTCTCTTTCCTTTCACTACCGTTTACTTGTTCTGAGAAGTGCTGCGTGAAGTTAGTTTCTGCTTTTTTCTGGACTCTGGACACAGAACACTTATCTGCAAACACATTGCCTAAAGAGGACATGACTGCTAAAACATTGTGTTGTGGCATTAATAACATTTTTATCTCGCTCACACACACACACACACTCTCTGGTTGTGGGTATTTCAGTAACTGCACACACAAGAGCTCGTTTGAAAGACTTCTTCTGCTTTAAAGCTTTATTGAAATAATACAATTTTAAATTATTATAAATGAGTGAAGACTATTTAAAACCTGAACGTCTGCTTGATGAAGGAGGATTTTTAGCTTTTGCTGTGTGTACCAACCAAACTGACCAAGTGAAGCCTCAACCCTGCTCAAGTCGTACTCAGTTGCGCTCAGGACTGCGGGCAGCTGCAGCTCTGCCCATATGGTGATGTGGGAGTCCCCAGGCACTTTGAAAGCTGTATTGACTTACACACTGAGGTCACATCCTGTGAGCCAACCCAGACGCACATAGTTCACATGCTCCACTGCCATATGCTCATGAAGTAACGCTGATGATGAGCAAATGTTGCACGTGTGCAGTCTGCAGCTTGTGTTCTGTCTCTCTGCCGACAGCTGAGACAACACACAAGATCACAGGCTATTCAGCGAGATAAGGCTCGAACAGGAAACAATGCCACAAACATGTTTTTCCTGCCCAGTCCACCAGCCACCATCACCACTCCCTGTGTGTATGAAACTACAGAGCACGCAAAGTATTTCTCAGCATCTTGAACAGCGTTGAATGCGTGGTCAGCAGTGATCCCGCATCACCAGCATCGTCTGTAGTTCCTGGGTGAACTGTTGCCATGGAAATCCACGGCGGACAGAGTTTGTCTCCGCCAGCGAGCGACAGGATGAAAATTTACTCAATTCGTCATTGCTGTGAAAACAACATCAGCGCCTGCACATAATGCATGAATATATGTAAGACAGGGCACCGATATGCTGCTGTGCATGTTAAATGCCAGCTTCTGACTGGATACAGACCTCGTCCCGATTCATATGCAGTTTCAACCCCTGAGCCGTATTCTTCACCATCCCACCCATGAAACAGATAGAGAACAAACGAAGACATGTTAGAAAGCTTAAACCCTCAGGATTCAGAATATAAACCAAGTCCAAACCCGGGCAGATGGTGTCCTTACCTGCTCTGAAGTCCAAAAAACATGTTACCTAAGAGCAAAAGCTCTAAAACCATCACCTGCTGATCTGCAGCAATAGAGGTGGCCACAGCGTTATAATACCAGTCCACACTGTTTCTACATCATAGGTGAGCAAAAGGCTGATAAAACAGAAGGAGTTTTTCCTTTTCTATGACGCTGAAGCTCTTACAACTTGCAACCGTTTTTCAGAGGCCATTTGTGACAGAATGCACCAAACGAGGGGGGCAGATGGTCAAGTAATGTCTAAATACAGACAACATGCAGCATCCTGTGAGAATTCAAAACACGCCAACAGGCGGATGAGTAGCGTTTGCCAGCACAAAGTCTCCATGAGGATAACAAGCATCCGACCGCCCAACCCCAGGAAGTGACTCAGCAGCAGTTGTTGCCATGGGTTACCAGGCAGGACACCCGTAGGATCCCGACAAGCTCGGCGCTGACAAATCTGCCCCCTCCCCACCTCTGCCTCTTTCCTCCTCCCCCATCTGCTGCTCCACCTCAAATCCTCCACCACTTTCTCGGGAAGCGCTGCTGCAGGCCGGTGCAGCGCCGCTCACACGGGCGAGGCAGAGGGAGGAGATGGGAGACGGGGGTGTTAATCCCATCTGAGCGAGGCCCTGCCAGGCTACGGCCCGGTCTCTGTGCACTAGCCCACTGAACTTCCTCTTCAGTGCCGATTAATGCCCTATTAGGAGCAACTGACTTAACACCAATCTACTTAGGCTGCGGTCTATTACATGGCCTGAGCTCACTCACACCTCAGCTGTGAGGAGACGCATTTCGTGAGCGTGGCCTTATCTGCAGCAATGAGTTAAATCCGAGCTCAACAACCAGTAAAGTCCTTCCCGATTGCGTTGGCATTCAGTTTTCGCTACATCCGTGTGGACCGGTCCTACGAGCTGCCTCCTCTAAAGCCCCGTCATATTTCACCTGAATAGACGTCCTTAGCGTTACCCAGCATGCCGCTCACAGGAAGCAGCAGCAACGTCCTGCTAATGACATTAAGGCTTTGCAGGACACTGCTAATTTAGGATGAAGGGCTGAATAAATCTCTCAGAGGCTCTGGGTCATGACACGTGTCCCATAAGCCAGCGCTAACCGGTGCATCAAACCTGCCAACACGCATGAGTAATGTCACACATACGTCTTCGCTGGTTGTTGATGCATTTAGCTTTGAATAAATGAACGTTTCCCTTTAAATCAGAAATCACAAAGCTCCTGGAATCTACTTCCTTGTTCGTAGGAAAGCGTCTCCTACATCTGTCCGTAAATAGGTTTATTCACTCCACAGCTTCAGCGCTTGGGTAATGCAGGATTGTTTGGATATAAAATATTATGAGAACTGGGCTCGACGCAGCAGCTTCACTGAAGGCTGCCACAGGGATACACGAAGCCCTACAAATGCAAAACGTGGCAAACTGCACATTAGGTGAAGAAGCTTGGACACGAGCCCGAGGAAGCAGACGGTAGTACACCAATCTAGTAACAAATTCTTTTTTATTACAACATTTCACGGTTTTCCATTTTGTAATGGTTTGTGGCAGAATAACATGACTGCTGGGAATTTACAAAACTCCAAAGAATTGTGATCTACAGTCGAAAGCAAACACATGGATTTAATTGCCAGTGATTTTTTTTTCCTTTTCTCCATTTGAGACAATTTAAAGACAAATTGCAACATAAAAAAAATTCCCCAAATCACTCAAACAACAGGACCAAAGAACGTTCAAATGTAACCGTAGGTTAGGTCAATTTGAGCATCTCCCACATCAAGATGGAATCCGAAAAAAACAAAACAAAAACAAAAGACAACAAAAAACTGTGACAGACAACAGTATTATTATTTGGGGCATTTAACATTTTGGCCAGCGTACAACAAGTTGTGCATTTCTCAAAATTAGAAGACGAAAGAACAATAATTACAAAAACAAGCCTGACGCCTCCACTTCGGCGCAAAAGCAGCCACACAGGAAGTTGGGTGTTTTGGTTGTGGTTTTGGTGACACAATGACGAGCTTCCGGGGACGCAGGCCGCTCCGCTGAACATCGACGTGGATAAGAGAAGGTGGTGTTGGCCAGGAGATGTGCACCTTTAGGACCGTCTTCTGCGGTTCCCCCACCGCGCCTCGGATGCGTCTCATCTTCGCTGAGGAAAAGACGAGCGTGAAGGTGGCCGTCACTGAGGCTACTGCCCTGGCGAAGGCACCATCTGTTCACGGGCTGTGCAGCTTGGTTATTGTTGTCGTTTCATAATTTCAGGTTACAAAGTTATACAGCTAAAAGAAGTGAGTGAAAACAAAGCAATGCAGGAGGAGAGGGTGGACGGTGCAGGGGAGGGAGGGGGCTTCATGGTGCTGCCTTCTTCTCCTGCTCGATGGCTGCGCAGAGAGACAAGAGGAGACATGAGATTCAAGTGGACAAAATGGACGCAACACCTCTAAACCACGGCTGACGGCACAGAAAGAGTTAAGGCTGTGACGTAACTTCCCACAAACACGTGTCTATGCTGAAGAAGCTGTGGCTGCGGGAATGTGACGCTTACTGTCTTTTGTTGGCAAAGTGTTCTTCTCCTGCGTCTCCGTCTTCTTCAGCTTGGTCTTGTCGAACTTTTCCACTTCAGAGATGTCGGGCTTGTCACACATGGTTGCAGATCGTCTGGAGGAGCAGAGACGCAGGGTTGAACAGGAGGCAGACGAGCAGCGAACTGCACGTGTTTATCATGGGCGCAAGAATTAAACCACATAAACCCAACGGACACACGTCATGTAGTTGCAAAGCGGACGTTTGTTTTAAAGAAAGAAGGAGAAAACCACCGCAGCGCGTTGTCTTCTTGTTTCTTTATCAGTCGTTGGGCGTTGCCTGAATCTCTGCGGCCAAACAATCGTTTGTTCAGCTCACACGCTTGTATGTGCGCAACCGCAGGCTGCTCCGCGTTCTTTTGTTCGCCCGCGGCTCTGCCCAGCGTGATTTGACTGGCATCCACCCCGTTACGAGTCGACGCGCAGCCCGGGAGGTGGCACAGCGCGCAGGCGGCCCAGACAATGAAGCCAGTCCAAGGCGTCCAAACCCCGCATTTACATAACAATGGAGCTGCCACACTGGGCAGATGGGGAAATGGAAAGACTGCGACTGTGTACGGAAAAAAGTAAAAGTACCATGTATTTGGCTAAAATGCGTAATACTGTGGAGGCACGCTTCGCTCAGGGACTTTCCACATGGAAGCTGTGCGACATCCGCAAATTCACTTGTCACGTACGTCTCCCCTTGAGGCGCAATCAGAAGGAACCACCGCCCAGATTCTGCTCACGGCGGCCGTGAAACGCTAATAATAAACCCGAAGTGAAACGCAACCGCAAGCTGCTCATAAACGCACAAAGCGCCGTGAACCCGAGGACGCATCGTTTTTGATAACAGCTCGAGCACAAAGTGTAACAAAGGAAACGGGCTGATACGCATGAACGTGTGCCTTCAAGACAAAGACACACACACACACCTCCCCTGCTGCCACATCGACTTCACCCCGAGCTTCTCAAACATACAAACGACGCGCACTCGCTGAATAAACACATTATCTTATCGTTTGGCACATCTCATCCAAACGCACTGATCACATTTCCAACAAGAACCTGACAGTTAAACTCTTGTCAGCTGTTCACACTCATGCACAAAATGTACAACGGGTTTGTCCAGCTCGTCTTACCGGAGTGCTGGCTGATGGCTGGAAGGTCTCTGGTCAGTGGGTTGCAGCAGTTGTGGCGCGTCTTTGCGCAAGCATTAGATATAGCCAGAAATATGCTAATGACATCTGACATCACCAGCTCCCATCCTCCGTATCCCCCCTGCTGGAGGAACACAAAACCTCTGCTAACAGCGAAACCAAAGAATTTAAACCCATGGAAGTTCTCATTTTGTTGTCTCGTTGATGAAACCACCATTAATCTATAGTTGTTTTCTGTATTCGGTGGCACATTTTGTGCTGAATGTCTCTTCTTTTCGTTTGGAATCAGCATGTTACCATTAAACTTCAGTTTCCCATAATAACAGCTGGTTTACTTGACATGTACCAACTATCTAACTGCATTTTAAGTGAAAATCATGTGAAAACGACTTAAACTTATGCGAGTTCCTCATTCCACAGCTGCTCTGGCTGCTCATTAGGTGTAGACCGGGCTCCTCCTGGTGGCAGGTGCTGTTCCTCACTTTTGTTTTGCCTTTGTTATGCTTTCATGAACTTGGTCAGTTAAATACAAGAAATATCAATTAATAAGAACCATTATTGGAAGTAATAGTAGTAGTAAATCTGCCTCTCAAAGCAGTTCATGAGTCATGGGTTTGTTTTAGAAAATGTAACACTAAACAGCAGTAAGGTGCCTTTAAACGCACAAAGAGCAGGACAGTGAACAGGTTACTCATTGTCAAGGCTTTATTGTAAAAGAAACAGGTTGAGTAGTTACGTGGTAAAGAAAACGGTCACTTACTGCAGCTTCGTTCTACCTACAGGTAAAGCCACGTCATCTGCTCGACTAATCATGGTTGCAAATCTACAAAAATAAGTCAAATGAATTCATCTGCATGACCCTAATTTTTTTTTTTTCTTTTGAGTGCCAAGCACACAATGCACCTTATAACAGACACTGATAAGCCTCAGTTGAGGAAGCTGCGATTAAATTAGAAGCACTGATGGATGAGGGGGCCAACGACTATAAGCTCCTTTAAATGTGTGAAGCCCTGCAATCCCAATTAATTTGAATCTGTGGTTATCAACTCAATCACAGCCTTTAAACGCCAACAAAGGTCCGTGGAGCTTTGTTAGCAGGTTAAAGCAAACACACTTTGCAGTAAAACGCTGCAGAATTTCACATTTAGCTACTTTATTTTCTATATGAAGTCAAAAGGTTTTAATAACATAAAACGGTGGAATGCTCAGCTAAAGTAAGATACAAGTGAGCCTCTTGTGACATTGTGGACCCTTTGGTTAAAGTGAAGAACAGACCTCACAGGGCTCAAAGGCTGAAACTGAAAAAGAAATAAACTGAGAAAGAAAAAAAGAACACACTTATAAATACAAACTTTGTCTTCGGAGAAGGAAGCGATATTCTCACGGTGTCCTGCGTGAAAATGTCAAAGACAATGTGTGGGCGTGACCTTTAAGCGGCCACATGTGGTTGGCCTAAAACCAGGCTCTTTCAGGCATTCCTGGAAGATATGTAGCCAACAGTGCCAGCCAAGTAGCCTGGTGAGTGAAGGAGGGGAGAGAGATAGAAAAGGAGCGACACAGAGGCCAGGGGCTGCCCCCTCTCTTGGACTTTACAAGGGTACGTGGCTGAACAGGTAGGACACCGACTCGCCGTTGTGGGTTCTTCTAATGGCCTCTGCCAGGATCATGGAGATGTCGATGACCTGGAGGAAACACGTCCATCAGAAAAACGGGAAACCAAACAGTTTTCTATATATTGAGACTTCGTGTAAATTACAAAATAATAATCTGATTATAAAATAATTATAGAAATCACATTCAACAGCAGCTCAATAATAACATTTTTAGATTTGGTTGCTTTAGTAGTGATATAAGTACATACATAGAAACATTCTCATTCTATTGTGTAGCTCATCATCAGAATTTAGTTTCTAATTTAACTAGAGATGGGACGGTGGTATTAATACGGGCTGAAGGAACCTAAATGTGTCTGTGTAATAAATAATTTATTTTAGCTAACCCTGAATGAAACAGCATTTGAAGTGGAAAGACAATGCAACACTTGTGGCGTGGTACCTGTATTTTTGGGCACGCCTTCATCTTCTCTTCCTGTGGGATGGTGTTAGTGACCACTACCGCCTCGAACGGGGCGTTGTTGATGCGAGAGATGGCCGGGCCAGAGAAAATGCCATGTGTGAGGATGGCGTAGACTTTTACCGCTCCGGCATCAATTAGCCTGACAGGTGAGGAGAAAACACATGCACACATTTCTACTTCGCATCACCTCTTATGCAAAAGACTCCACGAGTAACGTGCACTTTCTGGACACTGACTTGTCGGCAGCGTGGCAGATGGTGCCACAGGTGTCGGCCATGTCGTCCACCAGGATGGCCACGCGGTCCTTGACGTCCCCCACCAGCACCATGCGGTCCACTTCATTGGCCTTCTTCCTCTCCTTGTGGATGAGAGCAAAGTCGACGTTCAGGCGGTCGGCGATGGACGTCACTCTAGACACGGGAGGAGCAGCAGCGACATGCTGAACATTTGCAATTAAACTCTCTTGTCAAGCCTACTGATTTCAGAATGTTCATACTAAACTACAAGATTTGACTTTTTGCAGAGGACACCATCAAATTGCTGCCACATGGGAAGACAGATGCAAACTAAGCAGATCAAACCACCATTTCACATCAGGAGGCCTCTGCTGGTGCCTCCTAATACGAGCATCACCGCTGAGAGGCTCAGAATTTCATTAGTGTTAAACTGGAATCACACGGCACATAATTGTGTGCAGCACATGTGGAATTTCAGAGGCTGTAGCGCTCGTATAAAAACGCACACGGCCAACCCCCGTTTCTTTTTGCCCCATTCTCACCGTTTGGCTCCGCCAGCATCGGGAGACACAATGATGCAGTTCTTCCACTCGGGAATGTTTTCTCTGATCCACTGCAGAACAGCAGGCTCTGCGTACAGGTTGTCCACAGCAATGTCGAAAAATCCCTTTGAGAACAACAAAGAGCAGGACAAAGTTTACAGGTTAAATAGAAATAGCACAGTAAATACAGGTATGTAGCAAAACAAACTACTTGGCAGCATTGATACGAAATACACAAATACTGGGGAGGTGCTTTGAACATTATTTAAGAAAATCTATGTTAAAGGTTACTAAAATACGTTTTACAAAAAGAGACACTTAAGGCTTCAAAGGTCTTTCCCCATTTACATCAGTACGGTGGGTCGACAGCGTGTCATTAAGAGCGAAGGTGACGACAGCTACACTGACCTGGATTTGAGAGGCGTGAAGGTCCATGGTGATGATGTGGTCGGCACCGGCCACAGACAACATGTTTGCCACCAGCTTGGCTGAAATGGGAGCCCGACTCTGGAACAAGAACCAAGACACAGTTGTGTAACGTGAGTATAAGAAAGAACAGAAACAAACTTCATTCTCAAGAAGAAGAAGAAATGAATGTTAGATTTTCTGCAACTAACATTAAGCATGTTGCTTTTCCATTCAGTGATCTTATATCTCATTTAAAAAACATTAATATAGTCACACGTGGTTTGGTTAAAAGAAGCTGGTGATTTCTGTATATTTGCGATCAATCAGTCGAGGTCGGCTCCGTCTACAAGGAAACTCTTTGTTCTACAAGGACCAGTTCAGGGCTTGTGACTCCTGGCTAAACTTCATCTGTGACCTTTTCCATTATGGCATTCTGAAAATCTAGACCCTGCTGTGGCCTCTGACTTTATAACGTAAGAAAAAAGCAGCGCCGTGCAGCACGCCGTGCACCGGGTTCAGAGCTTGTTGACAAAACATGCAGGTACCTGGAAATAATGGCTGAGCTGCATCTGCTCAAAGAAACTGCTTCCAGCAGCAGGAGGAAATGAATCAGTAACTCTGCAGTGTGAAAATTTAATTAAACGTGGTTGCAGTTCTGAAAATGATGGAAGGGCTTCATTGAACACTGTTGCATAACTGACATTTTTACTACCAACTAGTTCGTTCAATGCAGTGATTGTTGACCTGCATCGTCAAAATCTAGCAGCGTTGTGAAATGTGAACTGGACTCAACGTTTGCGTCACACTGAAAGTCTTTCAATCAGCACAACTGACAAAGCGAAATCTTTATCTGAGGTCAACTAGTGGATGAGGTCAGTGTTTGCAGAGGTCGGACCCCATCTTTGACCCACGTGAGTAAAACGAGACGGAAGCCAATTAGCAGCAGTTCGACTGAAGACGAGTGGAGAGAAACAATTCATTTGAAAACAAGATTGAGCATTAACGACTGAGGCAACAAGATAATAATTTACAGCAGACTCCATTAGTTTCTGAGTCTGCTGGAGGCCTGCTGCATTAAAAACACTGCTCACATTAATACGTAACTCAGCAACAAGTTAACAGGTCGACCTGCAGCACGGATGGAAAAATAGTTACTAACATTAATGCTTACGGTAAAACTGTGGCACCTTGACTTGTTGCGTTTAGGGTTTGTGTGAAGATGGTCGTTGTGTACCTTGTCCTTCTTGTCCTGCCGGGCGTAGGGGAAGCAGGGGATCACGGCAGTGACGCGTGACGATGAGGCGATCTTGCAGGCGTTGATCATGATTAGCAGCTCCATGAGGTTGTCGTTTATTTCGCCGCAACCGCTCTGCACGATGTACACATCCTCGCCTCGCACGCTTTCCCCGATCTCCACGCTGTTGGAACAGAAGACATTTAAAAACACCCACCCTTTGTGTGTCAATTACTTATTTCCATCCAGACTGGGACAAATCCTGCTTGAAGTTCACACAGAATCTGCTGCAGGTGGCAGTGCGTGTGTTAAGCATTCCTCCGTGGGAGACGGCCAGGTCCACATCCTCTCATGTGGTCACACGTACAGTTGTAAAGAGTGAGAGCCGGGTCAGAACGGAGGGTCACATGGGCTGAAGCTGTGCGAGGAGAGGCCAGAACAGCCAGACTGCAAACGTAGTGAAAGACCAACCTAAGCCTCGAAAAGCAACAGAGCGGACAGTATTTGTGGTAAACAATCACTTGATCGGCAGATACACGACGCTGCACCTACATGTAGGATTTTTATTTTGTTCAGGCATTTGGGACGGACAAACACCACTACTAGGGTAAAATATATCCTGCTATAGACGGAAAAACAAACATTCCAACACACAAGAAATGACCTTTACCATACAGAAAAAAGTGTTTGTGCCATTACACTGTCCATCTATAGCCACGTTCCCAAATCACGTGTTCAGAGCACTGCACTCGCCTTATTCTGACACCTTGAAAACCAGTCAACACACACACACACTTCTTCATATGCAGCGCAAGGAGCATTCCTGACATTTCATTCCCAGTGATCCTCTGCCTTGGTCCATGACCTCAGTAAGTCACCTGCCAAAACTTGCTCTGGATCTGTGGGAAGAGCTGCTAATGGTGCATCATTCTCTCATGCATGTTAGTGTTTGAGGGTGAGAAAGTAATCCTTGTTGTGCAATCTGTCGCCCAAACAGCTGCGTTCCCTAGAGAGAAACCTTGACACAGATAATCAAGAGTTGCGGGTGAAAACAACAGCAGCAGAGAGGATCTCAAGTCTGGATAAAGCAGGAAGAAGCAGCTTTGCAAACACAGACGCAAAGGAAAGACCACAAAACAACAAATACATCTCGGTGCATGCCGGCACTTGAACGCACCAGTGAGTGAAGCCCAGCAGGAGGAAAATCCAACTTTGACGGCCACAAAACGCATTAAAACAGCGCAAGGTCTCACGTTAGTGCATCAGAAATGACGCTGGACGCGTGACTGCAGGGATCCAACAAGCCGCACAACCACAGCTCTGCGGACCCATGTGACTGAACAGGTAGCAGTGGCTGCTGCGTAGTCGCTCGGATCAACCAGCCAGCGCTTCGCCTTCCGTAACCAGCGTAGGAGCCATAAAGAATAGCGCCGAGCTAGCGAGCGTCTATTATCGGACGTGCTTTTACCACGTTCGTATGCGTATAAAATGAAAATAATCAATATCCAAGTCAACACTGTTCATTATTAGGAGTTATAACACGCAGCCATATCCTCTGGAATACGCTCCACGCAGCCGCAGTCGAGTTAGTTAGTAGCTCAGAACTACGGTGTAACGACAAACTGTGTGTCCTGTAACGCTCAGTTCCCAGTTCGAACCCTTTACACGCGTGTGTCTGAGGGCTCGTTTGGCCGCTTTAGGCTTTGGCAACGGGACACTGTGCAACACACGTTCAAAATGTGTCCGGACACCCCCTGAACCAGCCGTAGCGTCAACGTTAGCACAGTTAGCAAAACGCGCTGCACATTCTACAAGGCGCAGGTTCTCGCGTTTATGCGGCACATGCTACACAAAAAAGACCTGCGTAACCAAAACTACACGGAATAAAGGCTCTGTGCGCGGGGCCTGGTGTATTTACGTGCGGCTAGCTAGTCACGTGTTGCAGTCTCGCCGCTACCCAGTAGTAAAGTGCAGCTAGCTTCATGCTAACGTGCCCACATGGGACAGCGAACGCCAGCAGACGCACGCTTCTCACGGCACACATGTCAAACGAGGCCTCGCTACTTGCCAGGTCTCCTGGTTGCTGAATTTCTTCGTTATCACCTTCCCCAGCTCCAGCCCCAGCCGATCAGCCACTTTCTGGGACAGGTCGTGGTGGGAGCTCCCGCTAAAAAGCACGATGTTGGGCATGGCGGCTGCAGTTGGCTCCGGAACACCGAATGTGGAAGAAGCGTCAAATGTGGCGGCTCTCCCCGCTGGAGGGTGAAGAAAACGGGGGGAGTGGAGCTCGCTAGTGTGGCAGGCTGAGCATAGCGTCGGTGCAGCGCTGGGGACCGTGTGCGGACAGGAAATATCAGGCCAGTGTTTGCCCGGCGAAGGGAAGTGGCCTCCGCTCATTGGTCGCGCGGCGGTGACACATGTTCGCTCTGCTGTGTTTACAAAGCACGTTAACGCCTCGCGCTCGCGTCGACGCGCGTCCGTCTCATATCGGCGTCAACGACTCTGCGTCCTAGTAATTTGAGATTGTCTCGTTTTATCTTGTGTTGTATCCTAAGCGCATGTAAACAAACTTCATACGCTAAACATTTAATCGGTTTGCTATAAGTGCAAACAAAAAGTATTGTGATTAATCAATAATCAACAATTTAGCAATGGCATAATCAACATTATGTCATTGCTAATTTGACATATCTATAATTTATTTTGTCTTTCAATATAATACCTAATCTTATTTATTAGGGTGCACATGAAGCCCGTATGATCTTCTCCTTTCCTTATAATACTTTTATGCAGTTTATTTTTTATTTAAACACATAAGGCAGAAATAATAATCACTACTTAGTCAAACATTTCTGCTAGTTTTTGTAACACTGAACTGATTCTTACATTTTGGCTGCTGCTCAAAGCTCTTGTTGTTGGAACCCATATTAGGACCAGACCGTGTCTATATGGGGAGGATGTCACCTGATGGCTTCTTCTTTGGACGTCAATCCACTGTGCACTAATTCAATTTACCACTGGGAGAAGAATCAGCTGACACATCACGCCAAGACCTGCCCTCTTCACTCTGGTGACATTTCAGCCCAGGCTCATCTCACGTGCTGGGCTGATAAGTTATGGTTCTTTAAGTGCAGCCCAGAATCGAGAAGATCTACCGTGATTTGGACTAGGAACATGCTTTCTCAACGCTCTGGCCTATTTCAAATGTTTTACATTTCAGAAATTTCACTGCAGCCAGCTGCACTGATTATTTACACTTAGATTGCTCTACAATGGACTCAGAGTAATCACTTCATGGAGGTGATAAAAACAGAAAGGCCGTCAGGAATTTTAATGTCTGTTCAATACGAGTCTGTCTGATAAAGTGATTTTGACCTGATCGCTCAGCTTTTTTAAATTTTCAACAGCTACTTTCATGCAAAAAAACCCGAACAAAAACAAAACAGTTACTTGTATTTTTCAGAAATATATTTTATAGATGATGTCAGAGATGAAATGTCCAAAGCGTAGGTCCCAAAGAAAGATAACATTTCTCATCAAGAGAGACAAACAACAAACAAAAAATAGCTTTTTTATCCATTTACATGTAAACCAAGATTTGCTCTTGAACCACAGTGGTTATATATATATTTATATATATGTAGAACTGGCCGAGGTGGGTGTGACAATCAAACAACGATGCCCTTTTTTCCAAACATTTTCTCAACCAATATCCAAAATTCCTCCACCATAGCAGTGCCTGTTTAAAAATCTTTGAAAGATGTACATTCTTTGGGAGTCTTTTTAAGGTGAGAATGTATCAGAGTTTTGGCAGAGCATGTTTCTCTTAAACACAGTCCATACATGTCTTAAGTGCTGAATCTTGTTAAAATCACTTATTGGAAACGATATTCAATAAGAACAATATGAAACGTTTCTCAGTTGAGTCATTTGGACAAAGTCTTGTGAATTGTTTGCACACCTGAGCGGAAGAAGCCGTCCCGCCTGGTGCCCATGGGGAGGTTTAGTTTTTTAAGTCCTCCAGTGTTCTTCGTCTATTGTGCAAATACATTTTTGTTACATAGACAAGCAGGCATGCTGACTCACAAACCATGCAAAGAGTTAAAGTTGGCGCGAGCAGACAGCAAAAAAAGAAAGAGAAGTAATAAAGTTTCTACAAAAAAACCTCATTCGTCTTTTAAAAAGTCATGTTAAGCCAAATTAAACAAGTAACAAGTGGAATGTTTGTTGACATGGAAAAAAAATATCAACTTAATCTCAAATTGTACAGTTTTACAAAATGATATAAGTTTAAAATAAACATGATAGTCACTGTTAATCTGCTGCTTAGCAAAGCAGTTAAACTGTGGGGGTTGATTGAGTCATTTTACAGTATAGTAGTGTCAGGTCAGTGGAGGTGAAGCAGGAAAAGGGAAGAAGGCGACTGACGTTACGGACAGTCAGACATGATAGTGCAACACATGCTCAGAAAGACTTTATTAAAACGATCAGCTGATATTTTCCAGTTAAAACTGGAGCGAACTCCACTTTAGTGTCCCCTTCTTTTCTTTTCCCACCAATGTAAACTAGCTACATAAAACAGCCTCTAAACCTCTAGTTTTATTTGGAAGTGTCTGAAAGTGAGTGCGTATCACCCATGCGCAAGAGGCAAATATACCAACAAGGCAACACAGTGATGCCACGTCAGGTGTTGGAGATTCAATTGCAGCGCCGTGTAATGATTCAGTTGAGGGCGACTCGAAAACAGTGCAGCCGATGACAAGTTAAATGCGCTGCGTTTCTGAAGTTCATGGAGTAATAAGCATACGCCACACTGTTTTCGCTCACAATATCACAGCTGTCATTAGTTAGAGTACACTTATAAATTTTCCATATACAAATCTTCTATAAACAGTACAGTGATGAAAATGCAGAGAGAGAGAGAGAAAGAAAGAAAGAAAGTTGCTTCGTATTTTGATAAATACAAGAAAAAAAGGTTTGGAACAACAAGTGACAATAGGACTAAGTATGTAAGTTGCAGCCCTATAACTATCCAGGAAACAGAAAATCCTAAATCTTAGAAAAATAATCGTATACAATAAAAAAAAAAAGTGGACACGCTTACCAAACACATTTCTGATATTGTAAATTAACAACTCGATGTGAAAATCATACATGTAAATACAAACAGGCAATACTCGATTACTGCCGTCGCAAAATATATTCAATTCAATATACATGACTAATGTTCAGCTCACACTAAGAACCAAGGTAGTTGCCAACGCCGTGGCGGTGGGTCAGCACACGTAAAGAAGTGCTCACATGATGTGTGAGCGATTACATCAGTAAACAGTGCGTATTGGGAGCCTTATCTCAAAGGGCCAATACGAGAAGTGTGTGTCGACTTGCCAGCGAAGTGGAGTGAAAATACTACCGTAAATGCGAACTCATGCTTTGGCTTTTCTTGCTTGGCTTTATCTTTTGGGTAACATTCAGAAATGTTGCAAAAGTGTCTGCTCTCTGCTCAATTTGCATGCTTTACTCTGTGTGTATGTTCAAAGCGATGATGACTTCGGTTAAAGGGAAGCTACATAAAAGGCTGAACCTTTTTGACAGGTTTCGATCTAATTTCCTTGTTGAGACGTCTCCATGTTCGCCCCTTTGTCTACTGAAGCTGGCAACTACCTTTACAAAGCCTTTTCTTTTTTTTTTACACAAAAATAGATCCATCCAAAAGTAAAGTAACTCTTCAAGAGAGGCTGTGAAAGACATAAATGCTGTCGTCATCACGATCCAAGTAAACATGCTGAAAGATTGTTTGCTTTATTTTTGTGGTTCTCGTCCCCGGAAGGACTTGAATCTCGCCATCTCCCTCCCTCACGCTGATTTCTCGAGGAGATAAATCTTTTTAACTTAAGGCAATCATTTCCTGAACAATCCTGAAATTCAGCGGACCTTCACAAAGGCACTCCTCTCACTCGTCAACCCTCCACGACAGGCTGGTCCAGCGAGGTCACAGTCTCACCATCAAATCTTTGTAAAAGCCTAATTTCGGCCACAGTGAAAGCATCTTCGTCAATATTATCTCCGTTGCCGTGACACCTATTATTTTGAAGGGAAATATAGTTGAGAAAAGACCAAAGAGAATCCCCGAGCTGCGACAGACAGCTGGGGACGACTGCTGTCCCTGGAGTCCATACTGTATGTGGTCAGAGGGCAGCTGTGTAAAGCACCGTATGTTTCTGCACAGAAGTGTTATCACACCTTTCTATGACGAGAGAGACTGATCTCGCCCCAGCTCGCCCGCTGCCTTGGTCGCGCCGTTAGCCGCTGTGGGCTAACGTGGGGGTGCGAAGACTGACAGAAAAAAAAGAGAGTCTCTGAGCGAGTGCTGCCAAAGCAACGCCGTTATGTTTATTTTTTTCCCAATTCAGTCCTCCGTCTCCTGATTGGCTCCCTACTCTGAGGCTGAGCCCACCCCCTCTCCCTCGTTTTTGGCCGAGGGGCCGCCAATCAAGGTGACTGACGTGGTGAGTGGGGTTAGGGCGACTAAATGAAGGGATCAGTCGAGACTCTTCGCAGCTCAAAGAGGTGGAGGTCAGTGGTAACAGTGTGACACCCTCGTGTTTCCCTCCGTTACAGTGGTTCCTCCTCCTCCATCGGTTCCTCCTCTGGCCTGATGGGAAAAAAAGAGCAGACGATTAGACTAGCCTTTATGCTACTTTTCTTCCAGCCACCTGTAGGGTTTTCGCACACGCAGACAACCTCCTGACCTTCATGGACTTGGACCTTAACGCACCCTGCTAGACTGAAGGTGTGAGGGAAGTCAAGACAGTCTGTGTTTTCTAGAGTCAAGTTTAATCTGAGCTTTCTGTTACCAGTGTTGTACATCTGTATTTACATACAAAGCATCTCTTTGACTACATCTTTCACGCACAGAAAAAAAAGCCATTCTAAGCAAAGTCAAATATGAAAGCCTAGAAATATATACACTTCTTATAAACAGGCAGACATCATTCCCTCTGTGTTGTTTTGGGGGCCTTTACCTTTGATCCATAGTGTTGCTGTTGGCCACAGACAGGGAAGCCATGGCGCTGACGGCCTCGGCCTCCTCCGAGTCTCCTCGTTTGGCCTCCAGCAGGGAAAGGCCGAGCCGCGGCGAGTAGCGATGCACTGAGCGCCAGTACTTACCTGAAAGAGTCGTAGGAGATATGAAAAAAGGAAAAGGTACTAAGCAAGAACGATAAACAGTATCACGTGTAAGAGCTGAAGGTAAGGACCGCAGAAAAAAAAGGTTTGTCCCAGATGTGTGGGTTCAATTTAGTTTAATTTCATAAACATCCAGTAGTTTTGCAGTTTGCAGATAACTTGCTAATATTTTGCTTTACCAAAAAACCGAGCTGTCAGAGAGCTTGCAGCGTGTTTCTCTAAGCACGCGTCAGTGTTCGAGGATCAACTCACTGTGAGTCTCTAGAACCTTCTCCAGAGAGCGGACAGCGTTGAGGTTGGGCCTCTGCTCGAGAACAGCCTTCGGCAGCGGGTCCAGCTGCACAGAACAAAAACACATGCCGAAAATGTAAACACCAGCATTCAGCAGGCAGCGTTTCTCATTCTTTCCACATGGGGTCAACATGGACGTCACGCACCATGGAACGTGTTTCTGACATTATGATATTATATTTTATCAAATAAATGTCCAGCAAACACAAACAAGCATATTAACATGGAAACGTAAACACAGTTTGGATTACAACCAGCCATAACCTGCTCTGTTGGTTTAACACACCAACCCCTTGATTAAGATTTACTTCCTGGTGTTGTCTTGTTTACCTCCTGGCCCAGCAGGGCGGCCACGCAGGCCTCGGAGGCGTCACAGATGGCAGTGAGATCGTGACCCCCCTCAAGAGCCAGCACCACCCGGCCTCCGGCGAGGGTAATCAGCTGCCTGGTCAGATAGCCAAAACCTGGAGATGGGTTACAGAAGAGGAAAGACCGTGAATGAACTGGACAGTTCGTGTGCATGGCTTTGTTTGATAAGAAACACGCTTCACGTAATCTCAGACTGACATTTGGAGGTCAGCGTGTAACCGCCCAGTGGGGGAGGGTGTCCCTCCACAGCATCAAAGCCAGACGACACCAGCACGATGTCCGGAGCGAACTCATTGGCTATGGGCATCACCACTGACCTGGGAGTGTGAGGGCGGAGATCAAAGATTACACAAATAGCCAGCTTTTCAATGTGAACACACAAGATACACACATGGCTCATTTACTTTTACTTTCAATTTGACAACTTTCAATTTTACAACCGGCAAACACACCAGATTCAGCTTTATTGTGCATTAACGTCCTGTTTTAGATATTTGCATTAGTAGACATTGGTAATTGTCATATTTCTGTCCTGGTGATGCAGCTTGTCTGGGTGTGACTTGACTGCAGTGTTACTGGTACCTGAAGGCAGCCAGGTACTCTGCATCTCCCATGGGTGGATCAAGGCCTCCAGTGAAGGCAACATTGACATTGAAGCCAACTCCAGGACCACTGCCCACCTGCACGGACAAGGATACAGGCAAGTTATGTCCAGGACGAACAGAAACAAAGCTGTCATGCAATACAGAACGTAAAACCTATTTAATCCTGTCTTAAATGCTTCATTTCAATTGTTCTGTTCAGGTTAAAAAACACGCCCACCTCATCAGGTGCTCCGCTTCCAGGGAAGAAGTTTCCGTCGTCATAGCGATGAATAGAGATGTAAAGGACGTTGGGGTCGTCGTAGAACGCTTGCTGGGTGCCGTTGCCATGGTGAACGTCCTGCAGGCAGGTAGCATATTAAAATCTAACGTCTGTCTACACAGTGTGCAGTTTAAGAAGGAAAGTTTGAGAAAAGTTGAAAACGTTTTAACATTTGAAACTGACCCAGTCCACGATGAGGATCTTGTTGACGTTGAGTCTCTGCTGCAGCAGTTTGGCAGCAATGGCCACAGAGTTGAAGTAGCAGAAACCCCTGAAAGGGCAGCAGACAGTTATGAAACTCCTCTAAATCAAATCTGCTCTGTTTTCATTGTTGTTGTGCATCTTAAACAGGTCATGAAGAGAAAATGAAAAATAAATGAAGCAGAACAAAGGCAATCAGCCATTGTGTGCTTTATGTCATTTGTATTCTAGTCAGGCCTGATGCTACACCTGTATTCGTTTATGCACAGGCTGAATACAGTGATGGCTCTGGCCTTACATGGGAGTGCTCTCCTCTGCATGGTGTCCAGGGGGGCGGACCACAGCGAAGCCATTCTGGAAAGACACACACGTTTATTATGTGGCAAACCACTGTAAAATATCAACTCTGCTTCTGAATGGAGACTGCAAGCTGACTGTGTCTACCTTGAGCTCTCCAGTTGCCACTTTGAAAACCAGCTCCACTACGGAGCCGACGGCGAGGCGAGCCGCGCTGGAGGAGTGGACCTCGTTCCAAATGGTGTCGCTGTCCACCTGGGCGAGAAAGTAAAGGAGGTACGGAGGTGAGAAGGAAGCAGATTGAATAAATGTTTGATGTTGCTTAAGAAGCCGTGAACTTTAAAACGATTTTCTCTAATACTAATACACTTCAAGCTTACTTATTTATTGACACATTTGTCTTCAATGTGTTTCACAATCTTAAAGAAACGTGTGAAAACACAGCGGCTGTGATTCATTAGGTTTAACTAAACTAAATTTCCTCTTTCCGTCGTTCTAAATGTCATGCATCGAAGCACCGGCTACATGTGTTTGCAAGATGTTACACAAAGAATGCTCCCAGTACAAAGCTTTAAAAACCCGTGTGTCAGTTTTATAGTGTACTACCTCACCCTGCAACTGTACGGTACTTACTCCAACTCCTCCACATGGTAGCCGTACAAACATGGGAGTGATGGAACCTGGCGATTAGAAAATAAACATCACATTAGGGACAGTAAACCACTGAATATTAGCAGCTGGGTAAAGCTGGTGTGTGTGTGTGTATTCGTTTGTGTGAGCGTACAATCAAGTTTCTGTCGGAGAGGGTTGGTTCCGTACAGAAGCACGTGGGCTTCCGAGTGAACCGTCTGCAGCTCTTCCAGAGTAGCCTTCCTCCCACGGATGCACTACACACACAAACACACAGAGGAATACAACTTTCACAGCAGTTTACTACTTCGAGTAATGCGAAGCGCGAAGCGGCTTGTAACGTACCTCACACTGCGCTCGGAGTCCGGTCTCCTGCAGCCGAGACCAGATGCTCTGAATCCGCCCAGCGTGCTCCGGGTGGCTGTTGGTGTTTCCGCACATACACTGATGCTTTTGCATTAGAGAGTCGTACACCAGGCCTGACAAAACACACGCACACAGGCGGGAGCTTCAGTCTTTCTGTGCGGATGAGCTCTTGTGAGCTCTCAAAAGTCCGAGAGGACGTCTGGGAGAGAAAACGAGCTCTGGCGAGATTTATTCATCCAGCCCTGCTATTGCTGAGACCAGACGGAGGCTACAATCCTCGCACCGTTTTCTGGCCAATTCACCAGCTTTGAGGATGGACATTTCTCGGTACAGTGAAATGTGAAGTAAAAGCATTCATAAACAAAGGCCTGAGACAGAATGGAGCGAAGTTCGAATGAATATTAACAGCAACACACCAAAAGCAGCTAAAGGTGAACAGACCCATTGAACGTGAACGTTAACCCGTCAAAGGCGGGGGGACGGGGATGTTACCTGTGGTGAAACGAGGTTTGACGGGAGGATCAGCGGCTGGAACGCTGATTGGAAAAGAAGAAGCCGAGGCCGGAGACGACTGGGCCCTGGACAGGGGCCGATGTCCCGGGAAGGAGATGGACAAGCCAGCAGCCTCCATCGAGGCCTGGTAGTTCCTCAGCTGATGGATCCGCTGCTGCTCCAACAACAAGGCCTGCTGCTGACACACAAGGAGCGGAGTAAAGACCGTGATGCCTTCACTGGTCACGTTGGACAGACCTGTAAACGCATTAGTGGACTACAGTCTGCAGAAAAATGTTCTGTTGCAAGTGCAGGTTTTGGCCAAGAGGTGGCAGCCAAAACAAGAGAAGCAGCTTCAGTTTTCCCTCTGCAGTTAATCACAGGGGACACCAGAGGACATGAAGCAACATTTTCACAGTTACAAATGACATTTCTGAGTCTTTGTGTTCGGTTTGCACCTCTTCCCCAGAAACACCTACAATACATTAGTGCCAAGGACAGTCAGGGAATCAATTCTCTGAAACTTCATATTGATTCTCTCAGCCTACGTTGTGTTGCAGCTGTGAACTAGGGCAGATGTCTCACTTTTCAAGCTTTGTTTGACTCCCCCATCCCTACCTGTCTGAACAGCAGCTCCTGCTCCGCCTGCCTCTCGCGCTCCCTCTCCCTGTGCTGCTGCTGCAGGGCCTCCTCCTGCAGCTCCTGCAGCTCCTGCAGCTCCTGCGGGTCAGGCGGCTCCTGCTTGATGGTGACCCCCGGCGGCAGAGCACCGCCGTCCTGGTGTTCCCTCAGCTCCTCCTCTGTCTCCTCGGGGTGGCTCTGATGCTGACGGCCCACAGGTGACTCGCTGGGCTTGGCTATCATCTGCAAGGGACACAAGACGGCGAGACAATTGAGCAGCAGACCGTGACAAATCCCCTCCAGCGTGTGAGGCTGCATTCAGACAAACAGGCACGTTCTCCTCTGAATCAAATTCCTGCCAAATCAAACTCTCTCTGGAGCGTTCTTCTTTTAACAAGCTTAATTTGGATTAGTCAGTCAGATTGGTGTCTTGCTCATTTTAAACCTATCCGTTTTAATTGAATGTGAGTGGCCGCTCTGCCGACTGTACTCGGGGGCAAAACAGACGCATTCCCTGCTTTTCATCCACTGCTGTTGACCAAGTAGCGATTCTCTTGTCTCTTCATTCACTTTTGCAGACAGGGACAAGTCAAAGTGCCGTTCAAGGCCGCGGCGTACTCACCTTCGTGTGTGAGTGTTTATCATGTGAGGACTAAGGAAGATATTTGCTTGCTGGAAGTCCCACGAGCTGCATCTACAGGTGTGTGTAGGAGGGGCGTGTGTGTGTGTGTTTCCCATAGCTGTAAGCCTCTGGGTCCTCTGGGTTCGTGCCAGGGGACAGCATTGACGTCAGAGCATTCACCAGCTCTCATTCACCCCCCTCTCCTCTGCTGTTCTTGTCGTCTTTGCGTCCAAACAAACTTCTCTCTCTCTCTCTCTCCGTTTTTCACCCCCTCCTCTGCTCTACTTTCCCAGAAACCTCCTCTTTATCTGGTTTGAACTGATACTCTTCCTTTCCCTAATGATCATGAATGCACTGGATTCTTGTTTATACAGGAGAGCACGGGCTAGATGGATAGAGATAACAGACAGCAAACAATCACGTTCCCTGTTAGCGACCAACAATTATGATAATAAATAATTCTAAAATAAAGCTAAATGAAAAAACCAAATCATGCTGTAATTTATTGGAAAACTCTTATTCCAACCAAAAGATGCCAATTTAGATTCAGGGCTGAGCACCAAACAAATGAAATGCTTTTACGTGTTTCACCAACATGGACGGTGTTTGCTTACTGTTTTAGACAAGTTAAGTGTGACATCTGGCCTCAGGATGTTTCAACAACAAAACAATAATCCTAACAAGTCATACGCAGTAAAGCAGCAGTAAATGTTTTTATACGAACATAAATAACATAAAACCATAAGCTGTCGTTACAGGATGTCACCCTCACGTTTTTTATGAGTTACACAAACAAGATATACACATTTATCTCTTACAGGCGCTGCTTGGCAGATTTTTAGCTACTTTTGGTCAGAGCCTGATTAGATGTGTCCAGGCTTTAACCTAAGCTAACGGGCTGCAGTGATGTACATTGACATGGCGTGACATCCTAAATGATTTCGTACAATTTATGACAAAGGGGAAATGATGTGGTACCACTAAACCAGCTGAGTTTTGGTGTAAAGAACAACACACTAAACGGAAGATTTCCACTCAGCCATTAAACAGACATATTTCATTTTGCCGAGTCTCAATTAAGCTCTAGCCTTGTTGCCCTTTAATGAATTTTTAAATTCATTATATTTAAATTACAGTAATGAATTTTTTTATTTTTCTAGATAACTATTTAGCAAAATGTCTGAAGAGGAGATTTAGATTTTTGTCCTGAAGAATTTCTCCCTGATATGCCAGAGGCTGCAACAGAGATGTTTGCGAGAGAAACGTGTAGGGACTGAGAGCAGCGCAGCGCAGGGGAGGCGGAGGAGGAGAGGAAATCCCTTGTTTCATCCACCCACCTCTCCTCCAGCGAGGACTGCTTGAATAGGTAAAGAAGCGCCTGCTCACTTGCTTCCTCCCTGCCCATATAAGGCAGAGGCTTCCGCTCTGTTGCCACGGCAACGCACAGTTACCTCTCAGCCCATGGCAACTGTCTCTGCTACAGTCACACAGAGACGTAGATGAAAACATTCACACACACTCTGCAATACATGTTAATCCAAACCTGCCTCCGCCTACTCAGAAACAAAATACTACACACACACACACACACGTCATGTGTGGCTACTGACTGCCATTACACAAACAACTACAGCTCCTGGAGCAGGCCCGCTGTGGCATATAGACCCCATTAAGTATCTGCTTACTTGAATGAGATGTCTCACCTCATCTCGCCCTCATATTATGTAAGAATGACAACATGGAATGGCAGAAAAAAACACCATGTGCATTCAAACAGCAACCACAGAGTTGACAAAATGTTAACAGAAGCAGCTTGGTTTTCATTTCTGTTGACTTTGATGGTGTCTACCTTGTTGAGGTGGAGCTGCTGCTGCTGGAACTGTTGCTTATGCTTCTCCAGAAACTGCTGGTGCTGCTGCTGGACCACCAGCTGCTGCAGGGCCAAGGCCTGAGCGTGGGCCTGGGCGGCGCTTCCCTGGGGCAGCGGGGCCGACTGGGTCCGTCCCAGGGGCCGGTGCTGCCGCTGCAGTTTGGCCATGGACGCTGCAGACGGCATGGAGAGGCCGCTCACACCTGAAACCCGAACAGAGAGGACTTGAGCTACAAAAGGAAATGAAACCACAAACTACACACTAGACGCTAACGCCAGCTTGATGCTTTGAGCTGGGCTGTGAACAGTGAACACATTGTGACTGTCTGAACACAAAGACATTCATTTCTCTAGCTGCATTATCAGCCTCGGTTTCGTCCTTTAGAATGGTAGCACTGTTGACGTGACCCTAATGTCGACCAGTTTCTCCTTGATTATGACATCACGTTTTAGGGCTTCTTCTGTTTTTCATCTGTTTACATGAGCAGCTCCGCAGCATATGGGATTTACTCCATAGCAACTAATGTGGCCTCCCTCTAAGGTCCCTCACCACGCAGCATGAATACACGATGCGCAACCCAAACGGTACATAGCTACGGATGCGCTAGTGTCGCTGTTTAAGGAGGCTACAGTGAGCGTTTGGATGAAACACCTGAACCTTATGAAGTATTTAGACTAGATGTCATAATGATTCATGGTTGTGTCTGCTCGGTCTATTTTGGTAGCCAGCTAAGGGGAAATATGACAGCATTTCCAAAACAGTCGCCATGTTTTTTCCAGATTAGAAATCAAAAGCACTAATGTTAGACGGTTGCTGTTAGACGCTGAATGAGGGAGGAGGCTGTAGAGAACGCGTTACGAAAACCTATGGATGCGGTTTGAGATGCGCACACATCACACATCACCACACGGGAGTTTTAATTTCAGTCACACTGGTGTTGGACCTAAGATCAGTTAGCAGATGTATTTATGCACCACATTAAAATGACCATCTGTGCTGCCATACTGTGATTTTTCTATTGTGATGATACAAGCTGGGAAAAGTGAACATCTTAGTCCTTTTACAGTGTATCATCTGGGTAAGAAGGGCATGAAAACAGACTCAAGCAAATCTGGGAAATGACCTGAGAAGCTTGATTACTGTGCAAATATCAGAGAAAATGACTACCAGAGTATTTTTAAATTGCATCCAAAAAGCCTGCTGACGCAGAGCGAACACATGGCGTAGTGGAGCAACAATCGTTAGAAGGAAGCAGAAGCTGATTTGAAACGCTAAACTTTGTGTTACTTGGATATGGAAAGGCTAAAAACACGATTCCCTTGCCTTAACTGCAATTTACTGCATCTGGGCTGTACAAATTCACTCTCTGCTCCTGGCCTGTGTGTGGGTGTGCACATGTCCTTGTCTGTATGTTTTTGTGCGTAGACACACACAAACATGCGTCTGTATGTGCGTCATTGCTCATTCACTGCTATTGCCCAGCTGAAAATAGCAGCAATGTGCCAGCCAGTGAATGAGCTGATGGGAAAGGGGGAACAATGTGACCATGTCACACTGTGATAGCGTACGCTGATATATGAAAGGAGCTCATTAGTTTGAGCTAATGAATGGACGCCTGTCAGTGTGAGAAGGGGCACAGCATACCAGGGTCACACATCTCCGGTGACGGTTTTCTTTTCTGCGTTGTGAGGAAATGTCAGGAAAATAATGATTTCATTATTAGTCATTGTTGTGTTTAGTGACTTGCTGTTGTCCCTCGTCCCTAATTCTACTCTTAGTACTGTTCCCACTACTAATCAGTAGTAGCTTGAAACTTCCATTACTGTTCACACCTGTCACCAGGGGGCTCTGCGCTGGGCTCTGCTCCATGAGCACCATGTGTTGGAGCAGAGGACTGTGTGCACCGTGTCCGCCTGTTCCTGCCCCTGCCTCAGCCAGGTAGGGGGTCAAATGGCCACCAGAGATGAAAGGAGGGCTGAGGGAGAGGGCTGGCTGCAGACCTCCCTCCTGCTGGGCTGAGGTCACCTAAAACGGACAGCACGCAAGGTGAAAGCTCTTTCTGAATAAAGAGTCACATACATTACACTGCATTCAAACCAAATTCACAGTTAAACACTGAGTTCCTTCTTACATTAGAAGCAGCAGTGGCTGTGGCAGTGGCAGGCAGCCCCAGGGTGATGTTGGGTAAGGATGGCGAAGTGTAGAGGGACAGCTGGTTAACTGAGCCTCGCTCAGCAGCGCTGCACAGCCGCTGGGCCAAAGAAGCCTGTGAAAGAGATTTAAATGATCTATCTGTGTTTGCATCATGAAAGAAACTCCAGCACTACAGCAGTTTGTCCTCACATGGAGAAACAGACACATTTGGTGGCATAATATCACCCCACCACAAGCCTCACCACGCTGCCTGAGTGCCCCTAATGACTGCCACAAATAGCATCTTGCCGGCTCCTTGTTGTTCTCCTCCTTCCCTGCCAACCCATCATCTGAATGTCTTTCACTTCGAACCATTGTGCCTGCTATAGGCTTGGGCTCGTAACTGTAAAAGCTAATATCTAGCACCTGGCTCGCCCAGCACCCACACAAAAGACAAGTTATATAATGTATGTAGATGTTTCGCTTTCTCACTTCTACTTGTGTAACATTTGGATGATCCTGTCTGTAGCTTGTTTTGGGTCATGATACATAACAAATTATTTAGCTTTTTTGCTAAAATAGCAAATGTTCATTAATATTTTTCAATTCAAGAGCTTTGTAAAAATACCACGGGTCTAAAGGCGGCACTGAAATGTCAAGTCATTTGCTCTATCTGCGTGTTACCTCTGTGTTGTTGGAGACTGACATGGCGATGCCGTTCTCATTGGGGATGTTGTTGGAGCTGTTATTTGGGGAGCTCGGGCCTGAGCCAGGGGCACTGCTACACGCAGAATCTGAATCACACGTTCAAAAATGAAACACTCACCAAAAACAACAGCATCCAGAAATAAACATTTTGACAAAAGGACGAAAGCTTTTCTGAGTGTCTTACCTGCCATGTCGAGCGAGCGCTTCTTGGCCGAGGTGATGGGGCTGTCTCGACGACGCAGCAGTGGACTGCTCCTTCGCTCACTGACCTTCTGCTTCAGCCTGGAGCGCAGCTTCAGGTTGGGCTCCGAGGCTGCGGGCAGGACGGAAACCGAGGTGAGTTATTGATTTATTCATAGTCCGATTGCTAAATTGCTATTTGGTGAATTTAGTGTTTATCCCAGGTTGCACAATGAGTACAAACACATTAATTGGAGATAAAATCAAACTAGAGACCTACAAATGTAGCTACACTGGTAGGAAAGTAATTATTGGTTAAACGCAACTTTTCTCTGCGAGAAAACACCAACTTTATTCAAGCAAAAAGAAAAATTCTGGGACGCTGAGCAGTTTTCCATACTTGAAGATAGAAGTAATTAGTTATAGTGTTAGATAATGACGATTAAGAGCTAAAACTGTGTTTGTCAGCTGTTGTCCTCCACATCATCATCATGAAATAAAGCAGGTCATTAGCATTAAACTACGCCACCATCAGTGCGGCCTATCTCCAACTGGGTAGTTTTCCTTTCCTGCCAGCTCCAGCTCAGACGCCCGTAACCCGTCAGCAACTGTGCTGTTAAACAGGCTGTCGTTTGTACAGCTCCAGACAAATCAATCAGAGTGTGGGAGAGTTACCTGAGCTACAATCTGACAGGCCCTCAGCTAAACACACGACTTCTCCATGCACCAGTTCAGTAGATGCTCTACTATGATACACGCTGCTACTGTTACTGTGTTTGTCCCTCTCATCTAGACACGTTTTGAACAAGCACAATTCTGATCCATTTTTCCAGAGCCATCAGAGCTAAGCCACAATTACTGTAGCTCCAATTCAGAAGTCGCATCTGATCATCTAAAGGCTTTTTGCTCATTTGTGTCTGTCGCAAACTCGAATGGAGACGGGCAGCACAGAGCAGCATCACCCCGGCTGCAGCCACTAAGAAAAACGCTGTGTTTACTTTGCCCCGCTAATCAATATTACTGGATAATTTCATTATTGGATATTTAAATGTAAACAAAACCAGAGAAATCCAATATGAGTTTGTTAGTTTTTTCAAAACTCTATCTAGTTAAGTTACACATACAGAGAGTTGTTGACGTGTGTTTTACCACATCATACACACAATATTTTGCCATTTTTAACAAAATCTATACGTTAAATAATAAAACAATGGTTTTGAATTGTTATGATTATATACTTAAACTATATAATGATTAGAATATTTATTTTCGGTTACATTTAAGGGTGAATGTTAAGAACATAACCTCTATAAAATGATCCAAGTCATTAGACACCATCACTTCATTTACAGTGTCCGAGACAGAAACTATCTGTTGAGAGCAACACAGAGCAACTGCAGCGCTGAAATAAAAAAGAGACAGTAATTATCCTGGCGAATCAGTAATTAGGTTTAGCAGATTGAAAACGAATGGAGACAGATCCAGTAAGACTGCGTCCCATATAATCACGACAACGGCACAGTACGAGCCAACGAGTATCGATGCAGGGAATGTCGGTGCCTGCGAACCGAGGTGTGTTGGAGAGAAAACAACATAATGTGACGCTTTCAGAGGAGACACGCTGAGTATCAGGTTACTTTTCTTAGATCATCCTACGTCTCCTCTCTGAGGATTTTGTAGTTTAATAATTTATCACATCAGCGCTGTTTACAATTAGAAATGACACAAAGTGCTACTGTACCAAGTCGTAACCAATCAGCTATTTTTCGAACAGACCAATTACTCAGTTGTTTGGGAAGTGTAAGCGCCTACAATCGCACTTTATCGTGCATTGTTGCCCTGTTAAAACAGGCCTCAAAACATGTTGCTTTGTGTTCATGAAAAAGCTCTAAGGTCTAGTTATCAACCAAGGCATGTGCTGTACACTAGCACGCTGCGTATGTGCCATTGTATCCATGTGAAGGACAAGCTGCCCCAGTTAAGCTACAAAAACACATTTACTCATCAGTGAAAAAACAGGAACAGTATGTCTTGCTCTGCTTTTATCAACACGCACTGTGAGTTGGAGGGCCTCACACTTTGACGTTCACCCCATTCACAGGCAATCGTGTATTAGTGAGAACTTAGTCCAGACAAGGCGTCCTGTGTGTCCACGCTTCGCGCCGCAGCCCTCCTTATGTCGAGTATAGGAAGAGGTCACCGTTTCAAAGGCTTCCTTTCGGCTGGATCTCACTTTTTGGGGATATTAGATTGTAAAGCACTTTTTCTTTTCAGCTTATTTACACTGTGCAGTTTGTTTGTAGCATTGCTTGCCAATGCCAGCTGCTCTTCTGGGGTATTTATGACAAAGTGTCCGTCGTCACGCTGGTTAAATCGTGGCATGAGTGAGAGTATCACCTGACCTAAATTGCTAAACTGTAACGTGGGAGATGCACAAAAGGGTGCTGTTGTTTCCTCTGACTGTTGCTGGGAGCCCTGGGTGCCAGTCTGTTACTTTATGGCCAGGCGATAATATAAAAGAGCCTCTAACCTCTCCGGAGCTGGCATTACCATAAGTAAACCCCACAAAACACGTCACTGCTGTGGGCAAATATCAGGGTGGCACAGGTTCGCCCCTCTTTCTGCCGTCGAGCACAATGCTCAGCTTTATACAATTTATGGGACAATCTCTTTATTAGAAACCAATGGCCCCTCCATCATCCACCTCAAATGTTTGTTCTCACATGAAGAAAATTGTGTTGAGGTCTTTCAAATACTTTCCGTATCCACCAGAAGCTGCTGGACTTCCAGCTATAGTTCCGTCACACCTCATCAGCTCTCCTACACTCGCTTTTCAACAGTCTTCTTTGCCTACTTTCTTCCTCCTGCTCTCCAGCTCCTCTTCTTCGTACACTGCTCTCACACTGTGGAATGTGGTGGTGTGGGCCACTGTCAACTGTGGTCTATCTGCTGTCGTATCCAGAGGCCCGAAGGCTCAGAGTCAACAGGCCCGGAGCGCTGGCTGTAGCTGCCTGCCGCTGCTCTAAGTGAATAATTGCACTGTAAGACGACCGCTGCTTCATGGCTACACCACCACACACACCACTCACACTTTACAAAGTGTCAAAGTTATACACGCACCTGACGAAAACACACTGCAGACAGCTGCTTTTGCTTTGTAAGGGCTTCTGTACTAAGCACTAAAGCCTTAAGATGATTGCAGGTCTCACAAAAACCTTTTTCCATCTTGGAGAGTACGATTTCTGACCTGTGACAAGGTCTGTCATCCACTAAAAAGAAAACATGTTTACCCTGTTTCAAAATCCCTCAGATCAGTGTGTTTTGTTGTTGTATAGCAACTAATGAGTCAAAGGACCAGACTGAAACATGTCTTACAGGTCTGTGAAATTAACTAAATCGAGAAGTTAAATGTCCAAAATGCTGAGCTCTACATTAATATGCAGGCGAACACTTTTTACCTTCTGTTTACGATGAGAACATTTCCCTGTTTACTTTTTCCAAGCAGGTCTAAAAACCATTAGCATATAAATCTATCGAGTTACTGCCTTGACGATCGCAAAATTAATGGGTGAATGCACAGGAAAAAAGTCTCATCGGCATTACAGAGAAATGAAACACGGCATCTATGAACCCCCTGACCCAGAGGCAGAGCGTAAATTGAAAACGATAAAAGTCCGAGAACAGAGCCCTGGAGGACACCAAAAGTAATTGTTGCACTGCAAGAGGAGATGTTCCCAACGGACACAGACTTCGGGTAGGATCTGTCAGAGCCACTTAGTTTTAATGAGTAATTATCAAACAGATGAAAGACTGTTAACATTTGGCAGCCAGCACTGGAACATCTGTACCAATCAACAAAATATAAGTGCTAATACCCAACAACTGTGATTTTGTACTTACTAACAAATGCACCATCAAAGTCAGCTTTCTTAAAAAAATGATTCAAAAAAAGCTGCATGTTTAAGGAAGCATTAAGGTCCCATAAAACAGGCAGCGCTTAAATGGTAAAAACCTCTTTCACTCCATTGAACTCTTGAACCACCTACACTTGCACACTCTCTAACTCTCTCATGTGCAGGATGCTGGGAGACCCTGACGGCCCAGCGAGGATGTGATTAATGGAGCAGAGCGCTGATGCCATCTAAATTATGCTAGACGTGAGTCTGCATAGCTACTGTACTGTTACAGTTCCTAAATGTGTGTGCGCGCAATCCTCTCATGCATAGGAGCAACTAGACAGCTATGCACTGCCAAGTGTGTGTGTCTGTGATGTACCGGTCTTTCGCAGTGGGAAGTCATCCCGGGGGTTGTAGACACCCAGCACCGGGTGGTTGTAGGTGGACACGCCAGTCTGTGGAGGCGAGCTCTGGTCCAGAGAGCTGTGCTGGGTTTTGCTTCAGAGCAAAAAGACACAGTGGTAAAAATGGCACCAATATCGCAAAAACATGTGAAACAAGGCCAAACACTGATACGTGACTGTTTGATTAATCTAAACAAAGTAACAAAACTTCACAGCAGTTATAGATCTGTATGATTAAAGCGTCGCACAAATCCCTTGGCAGGGCCGCGGACATGTGCTGCCATCTGTTCACTGCCGACAGAATAAGGTGGCATTTGTAGGAAAAGTTAAGCCGAGCTGGCTTTAGCCCAAATTCATGTTCCTGACAAGCGGATGCACACACTCTCGTCTTCCAAATCTGAGGGGGCCGGCGAGTCCAACGAGTGGAAAAAATGTACATTAGGGAGAGAAAACACAGAAACGGAGAGGCGGGATATAGAAAGAGACACTTTGTATCACTTCTAGCTGCTAAAAGTCAACACTTGTGGGTGTTTCACTGGGTCACACATCCAGATTATGTAACATTATGCATTTGCATGTTGTGGTTTTATTGCTTTAGTAGTGCCAAAAAATAAAACACAAGATTACGGACAACATCATTTAGACGCCACGTCCTCTGTTGTGCTACAACAGCTAGTGAAAAGCAGTGTAGTACACAGCTTGTCTACTAAACGACACAGAGAGGGAAGGAGATACTTGAAAATGGAAATTACATCATCAAAATAATTTTTCATCGCAAATTACACTTCTCATCTTAGACACAAACGATTTTACAATACTGCACTTTTGTAGGTTAAACCCATCAAGACTAAATAAACTTAAGAGCATCATCATTCTTTTACTGAAGCCACACTTTGAATGGAGCCATTATGTTAACATTATTGTAATATGACATTTACATTAGTAGCAGATGTGAATACTTCCTCTAACTCTTCACATAAATTGAGGTACGTTACGGATACATCCAGATGTTGCCCCATGTAGAGCTGACCTCGCTCTTCGCGTGCTTCCGGTCATGCAGAGTCTACAGGAGCACGGCTCAAAGACAATGACTGCATGTGACGGGGTAACAAGGGAGCGTAAACGTGTACACACCTGCAAAGGGCTGCAGAGATGCTACTATAAACATCCAAGGCTGAACCGTCACCGTCCTCCCTATCATCAGCTTTCAATATCCAGCTCCCTGTGTATGCGTGTGAGCGAGGATACATATTCTTATCTTTGTTTGGTAACGCTGCTCGATCCATCCCTCAGTCAGGCTCAAACAGAGTGGCAGGTGGGGAAGAGGGAAGGATGGCTGACAGTTTAAGACACAACCAATACATTATTCATCTGCTGTCAGAGATCCGCAGATTCGCATCCAGCCTGAGGAAGATCTCCAGCTAGCTTTTATTGGAGCCAGATATTTCATTGTGTTCTAGCTTGGTAGCTAACAGGTGATCTAAATGTGCGAATGGAGCTCTGTGCAGCATGTGCACCTCAGCTACATGGAGCTGAATTTACTCTACTTGGCTCAGTCTTTTCAGGCAGCACTGCTACTTACCGGTACCAGTAGGGAGCATCATTGGGGAGGCCTCCTTGGTTGAGGCTCCGCTGGGCCAGAGCCTTCTTCTTGTTCAAAACAAACTCCTGTAGACGCATCTTCACCTCAGTACTGGCCACAGCACCTGATGGGTGAAGTATTAGAAAACCATTAAATATAAGGAGCAACATGCTCTGATCAGATGACAGCTGTTACCTCCTAGTCTGCAGTCACGGCTAAAACATGATTACACCAAACAAGTGTTCGTTTTCGCCAGCACCCAGCTCTGCTCCAGCTTTCAAAACCAGTGTTGCTTCTTTAATATCACAGTCACATCGTGTCTGTCAACTTTGCACAGAACAAGCAATTCAAAGTTATCCCCTTGGACTTCAGGGAAATGTGATAATTGTTCTGACATATGAAAGCCAAACATTGATTCTACTTATGATTTAAAGTATAATATTGAAAGTAATGATTATTTGTTGTCCCTGCCTAATTAGTCTATAGCAGCCTAGATGATGGAACCTGGAAACTCACGATCACAGCCAGAGAAATGGGATTTCACAGAAAAGAAATGGAAATGATGCAAAACGAAAACCAAGGGCTCTGAGGCAACAGACCGCACTCGCACAGCTACATGTGAGAGCAAACACACTGTGCGATCCCTCGCTCACACACTCGCGCAGACATACACTCGACCTGCACGGATGCAGCCCCGATCTGTGACCACTTTCCATATGGTGTGTAAACTGCTCTCAAGGACTCCTGTCCACTCGCTTTCAATGAACTGTTGAGAGACATCCAGCATTCAGCGGTAATAACTTGGCTTAACCAAGGCCACTGGCTAATACAGCTCGTTTACCACAGTAAATACACAGGTTCTCCAAGCAAAATGGAAATACTCAGACATGCAATACAGATCTCAATGGCCCTTTCAACCTTGGAGTGTCTTGAATGAAGAGTTTTCACAAACTGGTTTGGACCCCTGCCAAATGCTACCAACAGCCTGACTGCTGAGGCGGGAAACAATTCTGTCACGTACGGCAGCGGAGGCGTCCGAAACGCTTTAAAAATGTGCTTAGACAGCAGCAGCATCGGGTTCAAATCTAATGCGCTGCTTAAAACCACGACACGGAAGAAACAGCATAAGCCTGGCGACACACAAGCCTCATCATTCAGCAGTTTCTTATTCCTGATACATTTTTCTGCTTTATCGTCGGTGTCGGTTAATTCCTCTAATGCTTCAATGCGTTGCCCTCTGTGGCCAGACTGAGACGGTTTTCATCAAATGTGTCACTTACTAGCAAACATATGTAAAAGCAACCATAGGCCAATATCGAGTAAAGCAACTTAGCAGCCACACCTTGGATTTTGATTGTGTGCCGCTCAGTGTGGTGCTAAAACTCACTTTCTTGTCCCCTCTCCTTGTTCTTCAACAGCTGCAGTTTCTGCTCCCTCTGCTGCTTCTCCAGCTCCTGCTCCAGACGGTGGTTCTCCATCTTCCTCTGGTGCTCCAGAAGCTCCTGCTGGTGCTTCAGTGCCAGGAGCTCCTGTTGTTGCTGCAGAAAAACATCAGAATCATCAGGGTCAGTAAAGGTAGAAGCCCTGACATACCTTTTGCTTTTAATAGTCTAAACTCCGCTGCTCCCTGTGAGTCACTGCGGATAAGAGCAACAATTAAAAGCTACAAACGCACACAGAAACCAGCTTTCACCTTTGTCAAGGCCCTAATGCATTTTGACGACCCGAGGCAACAAATCAGGTCCCAATTGTTGTTTAATATCTTTTTAATATACAATGAGTAGCAAGCTTTCTGTGCTTGTACTCACGCAGCCACATGATCTGCCTTCTCTGGCTGACCCTTATCTTCACACACCCAATGGCAATATTTGATCAGTTTACTGTAACTGTGTGTAATCAACTCCTGATGGCGGTTTTAAGTACCGTAACTAGACGGGCAGTAGCTGGGGCATTTACTTGTGCTGACCGTGAGGGCAAATCAAACAAGTCTGTGAATGAATTAGTGTGTAAAGGTGAGAAGAACCCAAAGCCTCAATTCTGTTTTCAGGTATCAGTCAAGGTTGGGGATGGGAGACAAACACAAAATCTGTGTCAATAGACCAGAGGGAGTCACACAAACATTCTCTTCTGACTAATCCTCTCAGGAGCTTCAGGATGTATCTTAAGAGTTTACTCATAAGAAATGTGTTTGCAGACAGCACAGTGTGCTGCTCCCAGTGTGGCAGCAAACTGGGCATGCATGTGACGCTGTGTTTGCTGACATTTGAGAGGATATGTATGTTTTAATGCCTGTACAACTGTGTGTGTGTATACACAGGGGCTGTGAATGGGCCTGATTGAGGCAGGGCCTCCCTGCTCAGTCTGTGCGTCACTAGCCTCCACCTGAGTGGTCCTGCAACCCCACCACATGCCAGACGGCCCCTCGAATCACTTGTCCCTCGCCATCACAAAGAGAGCCAACAACAGAGACTCGGCAAGAAAGAAAGAAAGAAAGACAGGGAAGTTTAGAAATAACAAGAAGACGGAAGAGAGAGAGAGTTACATAAATAAATACAAGACGAGAATGAAAGAAGGAAGGAAGACAGTGATGAACAAAAAAGGAAAGAATGAAGACACAAAAGGACGTGGATGGAGGAGAAAGGCCAGACCACAAAAGAGGAAGAAACTCAACAGAACAGGAAGAAATGATAAGTGACAGAAGACAAAGGAGCAGCGACAGAAGGAAGATACAAAACACAATGAAAAAGAAGAAGGAAGAAGAAATGTGACTACATACAGGGAGGAAGAAGCAATAAAGGTGAAAATGAGCTGGAGACGTTTGGATGAAGGTACACATGACACTGAAAAACCCTCAGACTCAAACTAATGTGATCCTGCAAAACCTAATCTCATTTTATTCCTGTCAAGTCCTGAAAGAAAGTAGCGCATCTGTTCTTTTTGTGTTACAATTTATATTAGAGCAGTAAGAAAGAACAAATAGTGGAATATTTTTACATGACATTTGGGCCCCACAGGAGCGCTCCGCTGCTCTCGCAGGGCGTGTGGGCGTGCTGATCTAGATTTACTTTGTGTTTCCAGGTCACTATGATACGCGCATGTGATCCTAACAGTAGCTCGATCGCTTCTGTCGGCTCGATATGCGCCGCAGTTCTGGCTCAAGCTGGCATTTTATTTATCATTTCAAAAGCAGTCTGAGAGTATGTATTAATGGATGCTGATATTTAAAGTAAGGACTCGGTGCATGAGGGTTTAGTTATGTAACACGACACAAGTGCTACAAAAGGTCTGCCTTTCACACGTTTTCTGAATTTAAACACATACTTATAGAGCTGTTATTCTACCAAAGTGCCTCCTTGTTCTCTGCTCCCTCTTTACTTTTAAAGCTAAGCAATTTAAGGCTGACAGAGCTGCTCTCTGTTGGCGAGTCTGGTCTGTTAATGAATCTTGTGGCAGACTAAATTAAGAGCTGCCTCTGCTTTGTTTAGTAAAGTTTTAAATAGGTTTGATTTTAGATTGTTGTCTCTTGAGGAACTGAAGTAAAAATGAACTCTTGTTCTTTTGCACAGATCTCATTGTGTTCGTTTATGTGCATGTTCTTAGTGCTGCAGCTTTAATTACTGACTTCCTGCTTTAAAATAAAGACCAAGTATCCAATATACTGCGTGTATGTAACCATCTCGCTTATCAAGGAGCCATGCATGATTAACCATAGCGATGCCTTCCCTGGCCATGAAGGTGAACAGACTTCAAACACTTGTCAGACCTTAATGTGTTCCTGGAGCTGCGCCTCATGTTGGCGGGACAGCTGCTCATGCTGCCGCTGAAACTCCGCGATGAGGATCTGCCGTTGGATCTGCTGCTTCTGTTTCAGGGTCAGCAGCTCCTGCTGCAGCTGCTGCTCGCGCACCGAGGCCCCGACCACGCCACCGCCGGCCTGGCTCGTACCGAGGGAGCCGGGCGAGTGCTGACCAGGCGGGGAGAGCGAGGACACCTGCTGCTGCTGGTGATGGTCCACGCGCAGGTCCATTGGGATGGCGGCTGGAGGGAGACGCAGGGGCAACGCCGAGCTGATGTCCACTGCAGGGGCAGAGATGGATGAGTTGTGTTCACACGGGACAATTTGCGTTGTAGTATCTATCTCAGTCAGTGCTGAATAAAATGTTGTCATCAAGACACGTGAGGTCCTTGTGTGTTCTTAGACATTGAATAACGTCCTGAATGTCTACTAAATTAAAGAAAATGGACATAAAGAAAACACATCTTTGCAATGTTATTTTGGCGTCCAGTCAAATTTGTGTTTGACTAGTCAGAACAAGTTCAAGGACAGACTGAAAGGGATAAAATCGTAGCTTTTCAAAGTGGAATTGAATGTGTGTACATGCTCAGAGTGGGTAAAAAAAACATTGGTACTAAACTGCAGGTATTCATGTCATCGTAATATGTATCAGTTCTAATCTTTATGAGGCTCATTACTCTCACAAGCTCCTCTGCATATATTTAAGGACACCATAGAGAGCACACATTTCACAGCATACGTTGATTTTAAATAAGCTTTAAATTGATACACAGTTTAAGGGCCAGGGATTAAAAGGGCTTTAGAATTTAATTAAAAACCAATCTGCTTACATAAACACATGCACAGACACATCTCACATCTCTAATAATAAAACAACTTTGCAACCAAGAGCTGCAAAGGTGCTTTTCAAGAGCGTGACCTCTGGCCCTCAAAAGAATATTCTAATAGGAATTTAAAAAAGCTTTACACGACACAAACGAGCTGCAGCAATAAAAATCGTCGGTTTATTCCTTCACGTGTTCTGTGAAGAACTGTGACTGATGCTGCAGTTACGCACGAAGCCCGCCGGCGTCTGACAAAGATCGCATTGACCCAGCGAGGTGCCGGCCTTGAGCCGGGTTAGCCGCCCACAAATCACTGCACAGGAAGCCTTCCAATCTCGTGGCTTCCTCCCCATTAAATCAGAATAAAGAGGAGTCGATTGGCTGATAATTCACCTACATGTTTACACAGAGCGCGGCAAGAGCCAGAGATGCTTTGCGCAAATGCGAAGGCAAACACGCCATCGCTGACACTTAATATGCTGAGCCACAAACAAACGCGCAGGTACACGTACACCGAACAGCACAAATCAGTGGTATAACACACTCGGGAAGAGCCTCTTAAACAGACGGCAGACGTGAGCTTGGGAAGAGCCATTTTCCTCATCTGAACAAGCTAACATTTACTGAGCATCACTGGCAATTAAATCCATATGGTGGTTTTAAACCTCCTCTTCCTTCTGTGTGGTTCTGTGCAGCAGGTGAAACACATCCCTGCAGCTGTTGTCGTCTACGCCATTGGAGAACGGATGCAACAACATGCAACAGGTCCTTAAGGGCTGCTGTCATGTGGGGGTTTACGATAACAATATGTCATGTGCCAGCACAGTCTTGTAATCTGTGAAATTGGGAAAATCAGCCCACAGGACTTGAGGTTTGATCATTACCAATCATAAGACGCCTGGTTTTGTTACTTTCATTTTCATTCCTTTCTTTTCTTTCTCTATTAATTTATTTAAAAAAACTGCTACAAGATGTCTCGCTATTTCTGAAAGCGCTTAACAAGGTGCCCAATATTTAATGAAGTGCAGAAATGCCTCCATTCTTTGGGCTGTCTTAGAAGCTGCAGTTACAGAGTCAGCCTGTCCGTCGATCGTTGAGGAACAATAAGAGGCATCTGGACTGAAGGACAGAAAAAGCAGGGTCTCCATAAAATCCTTCAGGACCAGTTGAAAAGCTGACGTCAAACGTAAACATGCACCGCAACCGTTTAAGTTCTGCTTGAAGAAAATGATTAATTCATCGCTTTTGTTCCATTTGTTCTTATCCAATATTAGTTTAGGAAGTATGAGAGCAAGCCAATTACTAAATCTTACAGGTATTAGGACAGGGAAGACAGATAGGACAGGAGCGATGTAATTATGACTGAAAACTGCTCTAGCGGCTCCAATCCCGGCTAATGCAAATCCATAACTCATACCCACGAGCACACTCACGCACACGCGTCTCGTACAAAATGTTCCTCTACAGATACTGAGTCCCTGACACAACACAAACAGCCTCGCACGCTTGACGGTGACGCACGCAGATGCACAAACGCACTTCGCATGGCATCTCTGTCACATCGGCAGCGCTAATTGCTCACCACACAAAACCGGGGGAGACAGAGAGAGTGGGTAATGTGTGTTGTCGTTACCCATCAGTGCCCTCCTCCTCCTCCTCCTCCTCCTCTTCTCTGCAGCCTCCTCTCTTCGTCCTCCCTCGCCTCCTTATCCCTGCACCTCCTCCCTTCCTCTTTCAGTCTATGGGAGGGAATGCCAGCACGCTCTCCTTCCTGTTCAACTTCTCCTCTCGCTGTCCACCTCACTCACTTTTGGCACTTGGCTCATCTCGTCTCCTGTTTTAACCTGATGGGCGTCTCTCTCTCCTCCCCTCGTCCCTCGTTAGCCCAGTGGTGACATCACAGGGCAGTCTCAGGCATGCAGCCTGTTTATTCTGCAGCCCTCTGCTTTTCCAGGAACCAACGTCACACACACACACTCTTTCTCTCTCACTCACTCTCTCCTAACTCTACTGTTTTCTCTGCTTCTAAGGCCAAGGAAAACCCTCCATGCCAGTAGCTCCACCTCCGTGTCTCGCTCACTTTCTGTTGCCCCCCCGTACTTATAAAAACCACCTCTCCCCCTCTCTCGTGCTGTTTAATACTGTGTGCTCGGATTCCTGGTCTGGAATTTGCCCGCATTTCCCAAACAAATAAAACCACAAAATGGTTTCAGGTGAAGCTGAGTAAGGACTTTCCCCACAGGGAGGCTCCACATATGTTTAAACGCCGCATGTCTTAATAAAACTCGGGATTAGCTTTTGGTGATTATTTGTTATTGTTTCTTAATTCGTCGTACTTGGTCACTTGTCTGCCAGTAGCGTGCAGCTCACTTATCTCAACATTTAAACTTTGCTTACTTGTACTTGTGTTCTTGACTGAGTGGATGTGTTAAGGCTCAAGGAGGTTTCTTTAACTGTTTATTTTTACATCAGCTCAGGCTGAACGTAAGTATTAAGCGTCTAAATACACACAAATCAATCTTGACTAACCAGAAACGCGCTTGCTTCCCTGTTTATGGGCAGGTTGTAAGGAGAATTTACAATGAGCAGCTCATCATACTAATCTGCCTGTCACATGACAAAGATAAACCTTGATATCAGCCCATCTTTGTACACAAGCGGTGACGTCAAACATGTACAGAAGACAATGCGCTGGGATGAGACCAAAACAAAGACAAACATGCTGCCAACGGGGAAACCGAGGAGCCCCCAGGAGTCCTACACAACCGACAACCTCACCAGCATCAACACAAAAGGACTTCGCTTAAATTCCAGTTTGTCAGCGTTTCCTTGAAGATCTCAAGTGAGATGCAGCTGGGACTTCAAAGACAAAAGGGAAGAGAAAGCATTGTGGCTGACCTGACATTCCTTTTCCTTTTCTCAGTATGGATCACAGAGAGGGAATCTCTGCGACAGTTGCATCAAACTAAATTGTTTTGATTGTTCCTACCGTTTTTCTTCTTCTGCCTTCCCTTTTCAACAGGTCTCTACCTTCTTCTTCTTCCTCTGTGCTCCAGGTCTCGCCACGCTCAGTAGCACCCCCCCCCACCACCACGCACCTTTCTTCCCTCCATCTCCACATTACAAATCACAATCTGTTTACAACCCCTAAGGCGCACTCCACGACTCTTCTGGCTCCAATTGCAGATCTATTTATACCAGACAATGCTGGGGCCTGGCGTCTCTGATATGAGATTTTGCCGAGTGTATATCCAATGGTCTGACTGTCTGAGCTCCACACTCGTTAGGCTTAATAGATGTCACACTGAGTCCAGCAGAGCTGTTTAGAGCAGCCCAAGTTAAATGATCTTTTTAAACAGTGCAAAAAAATGACAAGGAGGAGATATTCTGCTCAGGGTTCCACGGTGAGTTTAGCAGCAGGGCGAGATGACAAGCAACAAGTAGCACATCTGTTGATGGCGGAAAATAGCTGCGGTTGGCTTGCTGATTGCTCTCAGAGGGCCGGTTGGGCGAACATCAGCCCGTGTTCCTTTCTCTCGCTGACTCTCAGCTGCTCTGTATTAGAGGCATGCAAGCCCAGACTCTTGGAGGTGATAAGAGCTCTTTCTGATCATAAGCTCGTGGCAAAGACTGATTGCGATCGAGCTCTGACCTCTTGAAAAACTAGACAGACGTCTGACTGGGTAGGGTAAAGAAACAGGGAGGGTGTGACCAAGGTGTAGTAAGTCTCGTTCTGCCAAGAGCGAGATGCAACTTGTTGAGGGCTCGGTGACGTCATACAACAATCCGCAGCACCGCAGCTAACGAGGAAGGAGATGGCAGAACGTGGGGCAGAGACACTGGAGTGAAGTGTATGTGCAACCAGATCAGGCTGATGCACATAAGATTAGATTCTGCTCATACCTACACATGCTCGAATTTCAGCTCAGACAGAGACGCAGAATCTATAAGGCTATCGTTCAGAACGCGTTGACGCCCTGAAGCTGCTTGACGTGTGTGACTCACAGTCCGAAATGAGCTGCTTTAGTATCATATAGGGAAAAAAACGGACAAGTTTCTAATTCATTTATTAATGAGGTAACTGAGGCATTAGTTCAAATCCTCTTCAGCAAACTTGCCATTAGGTCAAATGAACGATTGCAAAAATGAAAACGAAGTCCATAGTTATTTCGAACAACCAGTACAGCTTTGCGTGAAGCCAAATTCAGGCTTTTACTTAGACTCACTCAGCTCAACCTGCAGGTGCAGCAACCACCGCTTTGCATTCCAAGAGAAAGCCCTGCATGTAGTTTGCTTAAATGTCTCCATCGGCACCTGAATACATTAAGATTAGATGACACCGTGGAACAATTGCGCTTTGCATTTTCTATGAGGAAACTATTTGAAGCTGTAGTGGAGGGATGTTGTGCTCCAAATGCTCTTAGACAGGTGCACTCTCCTCATCCTGTTAGCGGCAGATACAAATGGCCTGGGTCACACACGCTACCAGCGCGGAGGCCCCGGCAGCTCTGTATCCAAGACAACAGATTTCCAGAATATCTGATGAAGTGACTCCAGTGAATTTCAATATTTTATCAGCCTAGCCGCAGGCACGCACAGAACAACTCCAGCAACAACACGAGAGAACACGTGAAGCCTGTAGGTTTGGGACAAAGACGAGATGCTCTGGGTCAAAGTACAGATCACACTCGGTGGCTGTTGATTTGCTCTCCTTCAGCAACCGGACGGCTGAGCTAACTGCTGCTCAGGTGTTAAGCAGCACCCACCATCTACGTGAAGTTGCTATGAAAACCGTTCCTTGCTATTTTCATTATTTTAAGGTGAAAATCTCATGGAGCTCTCTGTGGTAATTACGCATATTTTACTTCACACCCGTTCCCGTTCAGATTACCTCATCTCCATCTGTGCCCCTGTCATTTCTATACTCTTGCCTCTACCTACTGCTTCATCTCTGCACCACCTCACACACTTGCACAGTCATTTTGTTTTGGATATAGATATTATTAATACACTGCAACACTTATATTTTGTCTGTGCTTAGCAGAGAAGACGAGAACATGATTATGTGCAGCAGATGGGGATTCGGAGACAGGAACATATTTTAACAATATTTTCAATCCACGAGAGGCAGCTCAAAAAGGCACCGCTGATTTGTTGTGGGACTGATGAACTGTCTTAGTAACTTGCAGCAAGCACATCACCAAAATGCACAATTGCTTTGGCTCTATATATTCAGCAGTCAGTTTACTGTCAAGCGCTACACAACAGCTACACGTACACATACGCTCACAAACAGAGCTTATACACTGAGGCTGATAGATTTCCATTCAGCAAAATGGCTCTATGAGATGCCTGCATAAATATGAGACTGAGTAGTACACGTCCGCTCCTCGTTGTACTTAAAGAGAGCAAGATTAGATCATCCACATTTATGAATTAGAATTATAACCAAGGATGTGCTTAAGGATGGACAGAAACGATCAGCAGAGTCAGACACATGCTGCAAAGATCATCTATGCATGCAAAGCCACACAGGATGTGGTTAATAGTGAAATCACGCAGATTCACACGCACACACGCACCGAGGCTCTGGTTCATGGAAGCTCATGCACACACAAACACGCACACAGTCCAACCTGTTGGGATGTGGTTGAGCGCCGATGTCTTCAGAACCTCCAGCTGCGGCTCCTTACCGAGGATCCCCTCTGTTGGAGAGAGAGAGCACTCTGCTTCAAATATGGTCCGCAACATTGAGACGAGCTTCCAGCTACAAAACCTGCTAATGAGTCAGTTAAGACTACGGTCCATGTGAGTGGGCTTCAGGTCATCTGCGCAGCGGTGGGCACATGCCGCGGCGCCGCTACCGCCACCTGAGCAACTGTCTGATCCATGACCAGTGAATAAGCGAGCTGTAAATTTGCAGAGATGCTTGGCGGCTGGAGGAGCTCTAAAATAAGCTTGAAATCTGAGGGATGCCGAGGGAACAGCCTTCACTCGCTCGTGTGTGAGTTCAGTGTGCGAGAGGAGGGATGTTGGGGCTCGACTGATACTGCCTGTGCTCAGCATAGCAAATGTGGTTGGCAGCCGCGGCATAGAGGGATGAGGGGGGGATGGAGAGGAGGAGAGGGAGGGAGAGAGGTAAAAATAGCTCACCCTTTTGTGTATAACAGCACATGCGGAGCACGCACACACATGCAGACACAAAGACACAGTGGTGTTGCTGCGCTCCTCTCCTGTGTGCGTGCATGTGTGTGTGCATGTGTGCGCAAGTGTGTAGGCTGTAATTATAGTGGCAACATGAAAAGGCTTTTGTAGCTGCTGAGCCCTGGGAAGACATGGCTATAAAAAGCAGAGCGACAGAGAAGGGTGGTGGAGGAGGAGGAAAATGAGGAGGAGGAGGAGGAGGAGGACGACGACGAGGACGAGGATGAGGATGAGGAGGGTGTAACAGGGGAGAGGGGGAAAGACAGAGGTGAGGAGGGGAGTGAGAAGGCGAGGAGGATGAAGCGATGGAAAGATGGAGGAAAAACAACAAAACGGTGAAAAAAGAGGATGGGAATGAGAGGATGGAACTGACATGCAGTGCAACTACACACCAATCTGAATACTTCACACACATATTCTATATGTACACATGTAATTTTAGTAATTATATGCATCCGATTCATATATATTGTGAGTAGAGGGCTTAAAGACCTCTGAGATGCACAAACATGCAATTATTCCTTTAGATGGGAGATGAAGACTCATGTAAAATCCCCCTCAGAGGAATAAAAAACAGGAAAACAGCCCAGCGTCTCACTGTGCATGATCTATTTCTGGAATTCTCTTTGGACCAGACTCGCACATACACACACTTAATTAGCCATGAAGCTGGAGAAGGCTTCGTGTCTTGATTATGCGTGTGTGTTCGTCTCGCACCACCTTGCATGAATGGCTGCACCCCTGATGCGCCAATCCCTCTGTGGACCTGGGTGTGGACTAAAGCGCCACGTTTGGTCCTGCTGAAACGGATCTCAAGGTTTATTAACCTCAACCCACTCGTGAGTGGCTTCCAGACATCGCTGCCTGATGCATCATGATTTAAAAAACAAGAACAACAACCTCAAAACAGGTGGCATTCAAATTCAGAATTTTGCTAATTTATGGTCTCGCAAACAACACAAACAGTGTCAGACTTCATGTAAAAGGTGAGGAAATATTGCGAGAGCAAACAAGCGGTCACGCCACTCCACGTGTCCCTGCCTCCTCAAAACAAACACATTGCTATCGCTTGATGAGTCTATTCAAATGACACACACGCTGCTGCATTTTGCAATGGAAATTAGGTACGTTTGTGAGTTGACACCTGTGGCTTAGAGTAATTCGACGCTGTTTTTTTGCGCAAATTGCCAGTCGCAGCTTTACATCTCTGACTTAAGTGTGGGGAATTAGAGGGACAGATGTCTTTGTCTGCGGTTTGACAGACAAAGCATATAGGCTTTCAGGCCAAACCACGCACTTGATACCTGAGACAAACATGGAGGGAGCACAGGTGTGGTGGCGAGAGAGAGGCTGGGCGGACAACAAGGGAGAGCCATGTAACGAAGCTAGAAACCACACGCACAACCACCACTCACTCGCAGAGGAGAAGTGCCCTATACCTCGGTGACGGGGCCCATCAATCTTGAATGCAGCCTAGATACTCAGCAGCCCCCTCCTCTCTCGTTCTCCTTGTCTTTCTTTCTCTCGTTTCTCCCCATCTTTCTCTCCTCCCGGTCCCACTGGGCCAAGCATCGAGAGTCAGAAAACTATAAATAGCCCTGGTTAGCCTCGGGCGAAAAGTCAGTCAGCTTAAGCTAATGCAGCTACGGCTCGTCCAAAACGCGCATGTTATGACTGCCGCTGTAAATGGGAAAGGGTGCCAGCTAATGAGCTAACCAAGTGTCGTAGGGCTGCGGTCAGCTGCACGGCTAAGTGCAGATTTGTGACAGCATGGGGAGACTGCTGAGCTTGACCCTGGGCTGCATACTGTATGTTGACAGAGGCCTTTGTTATCTAGGAGAATGAGAATGAGATGTCTGTCTGTGCCTCAGCGGTGTTTACAAAGAGAGACAGTGACAGAGAAAGACAGGAAGGATGCTCCAGCCTCATTACATTCAATGCACTTCCGTTCTGGCTGCTCCATCCAGGGTGACTCCATTGAGCAAGGTGAACCAGACAGGAACAATACGATTAATCAAACACGCCTCTCCTTAAAGAGCCTTTTCCTCTGGGTCGCAAATTTGCTTCCCGAGGGCAGCAGCTGACGTCATGGCGACTGATAAAAGAGAATGGGTGACCCCTGTGTGAGCCACCACCAGTTTGTGTCCCATGAACAGTCGGAAACAACCATCTGACCCTCATTTCATGCTGTTAGAGTCGGAAAAACACAGTGGTAATGCAATTTGGCGTGGTGTCTAAGTGCTCCTTTGTGCTTCTCGGTGAATGCCGTCATTTTATATAAAATCGCGAATTAGTTGGCAATTAGTAATTAGACTGTGGGTGTCTGTTGCACGTCCAAAACACATTAAAGTCATGGGGTTAGCAAACCACAACGGAGACCAAAAACCGAAACACCAGAGACGCTGGGACTAGGAAAGTTAACACATGTGGGAGCAAGTGAGAAACAAAGTGTTGGTTTTTTAGCCTGGTCAGCTGCCTGGGTTAAATCTACATTTGGGATTTATCAATGTAACGTGACCGAGGCCTCAAGATAAAGTGGCTGTATGTGATTTATAAGCTCATTTATAGTTTGAGGAATGCAACTATTTTAAAAAAAATGTGCAGGCACAAGCCACAGCTTGATGAAGATAAAACTATGAAGGCAACCTGGAGGTGTCTAATTCTTGACAACAGCAAACCCCCAGCATCGGTTTCTCTGCAGCAGTAACAAGTGCAATAATATTTTGATCGCTTTTGTGTTTTGCGTACAAGCAACGGCTGAAACTTCATCTGCCAGCGAAGCAGCGCTACCTCCTTGATGCCCACACCGCACATCATATCTCGTGTCAAGTATTGTGGAGCACTATGTCAAAAGGCACAAGGATAGGACTCTGAGGCCGCAGTGTAAACCGTAATTGCCGCTGACAGCTCGTTGGCAGAACACAGTGTATCCAGTTTCTCGACTGGGACAAGACAAAAGACACAGGGACAAAAGATGTATCCCGTCCTTTTCATTAGCTCATGCTCTCCCTGTGCTGTCTCTGTCCTAATAGCAATTAAAAACACAACTTTTCTAATGTTCTTGGACATCCAGCCTCCATAAAGGCCATTAGGTGTTTGTTTATGGAGGGGGATGGGCGCGGTTGGACGACGGGGATGTTGCAGCCCGTCTGCACAAGGACAAAGCGGAGATTGTGCATGCAAGGGTTCGGTTGTTGAACAAAACACCCCCCTGGGTTTGTTCTGGGATGGACTGCTAGTCATGTTCAGCCAAGTTGGTGGCACAAGGGAGGCCAGAGCTGACAAACTGTCTGGCTGGCTGGAAGCTCATCTCTGTCCACCGGGTTCTGCCAGGGAGGGAGGGTGCGGCATTGTGGGAACGCGCCGCCGAAGTGCATTTTGCAATCGGTCGCAATTTCGTAATTCGGTTTCGATGGATAGAAACAACATGTCAGCACAAGTGGACAGCGCACAAAATGTGACAATAAGGGCTGAAATTACCCTCGATGAGGCTGACGCCCGTAGAGGTGGTGGTTGTGTCACGCGTGCGCTGGTCCTGTGATCCATTTTTAGCTGCGCGGACAACCGAACAAATCGCTCGACTGTGAAGAGGAGCATCAACACGGGAGAAAATAATGATTGTTTGTCCGCCATGCGTGCACGTGCACACATCTTGTGTGCGTTTCTATAAATAGACTCAGGGATAAGCCGGGCCTGCTTTATTGCAGTGAAAGCTTTTAACCCCTTCACCTCTGGATTTAAGCAGTGTGGTGTGGCACTGCGCGCATTTGGATGAAAAGGGGTCACAGAGTGGCTCTAAAATGGAAAGTAGAACGAGGGAAACCTAAATTTAACACACGAACCTTCCATACACACAGGCGTGATATATATCTGTATAGACAACCACTGCAGAGGCGCTTTTACCACTTTTTTACTTTAACGCAAACCTTTAAAGCATCCATCCTTTTACATAGTCCTTCTCAGCCTGTCTGTGACAGCTCTACTCGACCAGTTATGAATTAATTGTCTTGCTCAAGGGCACCTCCGTTTACTCACTTGCGCTTACTGAGGAAAAGGGAAAATGCTTCTTATTCACTTTTTCCATTCACCAGTCGGCGCAGGCCTGTGATCTTCCAAGCCTGTTCCTTAAATCACTACTGCTGCCACTGCTGTCCCGTTAATAGTATGTGGCAGGTGTAATAAAAAGCAAATCCATAATATAGACTTATAGCCATCTAGAGATCTGTGTATACTGTACCGCAGTGCGTTTATCAAGGATGGGTCAAAAATGGGCCATCAAGTGATTTGGGAGTGATTAGTATCCAAAATAAGTAATTATTATTTACAGTATGCAACTTTATGTGGATAACGTGTGAATATGTGGGAATTTAACATGTCAGAGCCCGAATAGAAAAACACATCCTAGACAGAAAACATTTTTACGTCTCTGCCATTTATGGTGAGGGAAAATCCAGGACCTTCAGATTGGTCCTGACAGTGTCTGGGTTTTTATTAGGACCAGGTCTAATAAATCCACAAGATTCATTTTTGTTTACAACAACAATTTCCTAGAAGTGTGAGACCAATACAGAGAACTAGACACAGCCTATTGGATGTTTTCTCATCTCACATGAGGACCAGCACGAGCTGAGACATCTACAACCTACTACTACGATATAGCGTGTTGAACACCAGCAACACCTTTGGGATCCATTTCTGAAAGGTGACGCCAGCGCCTACATGCCTGCCGTTGTCCTCTATAGCATGTTGTAGTGCTCCGTGTCCCCTGAGTCTCTTGTCCCGCACCAGCCACAGAAAAACCCCACAGCTGTGTAAAGACGTGTGCCATTACCGCGTCTGTCGCACTGTTTGCGTCAGCAGCAGTCCCCTGTCATTGCTCCCAGCTGACCAGATAGTAAACGCGACCGCTCAGTTACACAACAAACACGATTCATCACATTTAAAGGATTAGCTCAGTATCTGCAAAATATTTATGTTATTGCTGAAAATCAATATTCTCGTGTTGGGAGCTATTTTGTTCAACTATTCCTTCAACATAAAATATATGAACTGCAGCAGTGTTTGTGCAAACCTCTTTGCTTTGTTGTTGTATATCATTAACACCATTTTCCACTAAGCAAAAATATCAATAGTAAATATTATTTTCTACACCTCCCTAAAAAGCCAAGAAGCAGCTATTTGGTCACTGGTATTTTCGCGGTCATGAATTTAAAGCATAACAACCTAACTAGTTTATACAAGACAGAAATCTGTTTATGCAAAGCATGAATAAATGAATCCAAATCTTAAGGTGCCAAGATGCCCGAGGCCCAAAGTGACTTATCTAATCTTGGGCATCAGTCCAAACGGTGCATTCTCCCGACCAGACTCATTAGTGTCTATTTTACGTTACTTGATTTTCCTCAATGTTACTGTGTTCCACCGCTGTATAAATATAGAAACTTCCGCGCTTGTAACCTAGATACCACTGAGCCTTCGAGGAAAGGAGCACTGTGTCAAGTTCACTGGTTCCAGCCATAAAAGGCGCTCGCACCCACACAAACCCTGCAAAATAAAGCAGTAAAAAGCTAATCTGAACACAGTTTATCTCCTGCTGTAGACCGGGCTTTGATAGTGTTCGTGGAATGTGTTAATCTTTAATTTTTAAATATAACAATGTAACACTCAAACCTCTCATTCACAAATAATCACCTGGCACTTTGTTACCAACCATTTACTAGCTTTATATTGTGTGTGTGTGTGTGTGTGGGGATGACTCATGTGCAGACCCAGTTCTTGCTCCAGTGGTAAACACTGCAGACTTTCCTGGAAAGCCAGTATGTTTCTGACTAAGACAAAAACAAATGGTTGCCAGCCAGTGGCATCATATTCCCTCTTTAATAAGACGCTGTAACACCTTAGGAGGCCGAGTGCGCTTTTAAACTTATGTCTTACCCACAGCCCATCATGCCTGGGTCCTTTTCACAATGAATCACCTGCAGTAAAGCCACTTTTATGGAGGGTTCGTAATGTTAATAAAGGACAGACACAACCTTGAATACGGAGCAGTTCATACAAGAAAGATGTATGACAGTCAATATACCTGGTATACATACAACTTCAACTCTGCCCTTACAAATATATGTTCAATTAATACTAAGTAAATATTACTTCATCAAACTGATCGGCAGACCTTAAAAGCACATTATTTCATTTCTCATACGACGTTTCACATATGTAGGATATATGCAAAATTTTCTTTTCTTTTCTTTTCATTCTTTTTTGTCTGTTTACAATCTGAGCACCATCTAATGTAACGTATTATAACTTGGGTTTTGTTTTTTTCTGCATACACACAAAAAATCTCTTAATCAGACATGAACGACTCTGGACTATCACACTGTCTGACAGGCTTCTTTGAAATGTTACATAAACACTTACATTGTATTGTGTTGTTTTCTTCAATTTAGTTTACTTTACTTTACTTTCTGATGGGCGATCACCTTTGTTTTTGCCACCGTGAGTCCGAGCTAAACCCACACACACACGTGTCCCTTTCTATCTGGATGGGGGAAACCCACACTGTCATACTGAACTGATAAGGGCACTCGACAAGTGACTGCAACCACAGAGGGGCTCCTGACAACTGAAACACCTTAAGTAAAGGTGTTTCTTGGTAAAGAATAACACACATTAAAGCCAGGGTCAATGAATCATAAACCCTAGAAAATCACTCATTGACAAACTTTAAATTATTATATAAGTTAGTCATTTAGGGTTTCAAAGGCGGCAGACATGGAACCATAAGCAAATGCTACCCAACCCTTAACTGCTGTGATTTGAATCTTTAAATAAATGAAAACATTTAAATATGACAGCTTTGTTATATGCTTGTGTTTTGATCGCACTGTTCTGCAGCCTGCTTGAGGTTTGATGAAATATACTGTACCACATATTTTGCCCAACTCCTATCGACTAGTGCGATTCATCCTAAGTGTGACATTTACAGAACCCGCCCAAACACGGCCAACATGTTAGCTCACTCCAAAGCACAAGTGTAAAGCAAATGTTGCCAGCTAATATGTAGAAGCTGTCTGCACACAGAGTAATCGCTGCTATGCAAACACTCCAGCCTGTTTGATGATATGCCGGCATAAGGACCGATGTGATGGCCTTATCAGCCTGACCCCCTTTTGTTCTGCAAAATCTAAACCCGACAAAGGCGTCATTTCACTTTTCAAGGAAAGATTTATGGTAAATTATATTTAATCTAGAAATCCCTCTGCTGCTGTAATAAAGAAAAAGAGTAAGTCCTGGATCAAAATGCAAGTAAGCTCATTTACAGATTACAAAAATGGCACACAAGCAGGCGGGAGCGCTCGCAAACACTCGCCAGAGCTGCTGCATGAGGGCGAACACACGCATTTAGAGCTTTACTTAGAGGGCTGGTAGATGATTGGAAATAAGTGCAAAGCAAGCTCAGAGGAAAGTTGGCAGCGTTGGCTCCCGCTGCAAATACAAGAGTACAACAAAGCCGTGGATCTCAAAGTCCCATTATTCACCCTGAGAACAAAAAATCGCACTGATTCAGTTTAACGGCAGCAGACGACGACAACGCTGATGCAACAGGAAGGAATCAATTTTTCTGCATCAATTTCTGAAAAGTACAAGGAATTGAACTGATAAACAGAACATTTCCCACAACCGGCACAATCTCGCTTGTGTGTTAACATTTAGTCTGCAAAATAAGCCACCTGACAAGCGCCGCAAAGCCAAGGTGCTGCACAGTTTTACACATTTCATGTCTCTTAGCTGCCTATTCCTGTCTCTCTCTGGGCAGCAACATCCAACAAGTGCCTCTAAGCTGTCATTCAAGCAAGAGAAGCAACACCTCAAATTGACGCCCACACCTGCCAGCACTCTGAGGACTGAGATCGTCTCCCCTGAAGGCTTTTTGGAGGCAAACAAGACAGAGAGAAAGAGTGGTTGCAAGGAGGAATCGTCACTTCTGGACTCACACTGAAGGATCACAGCTGTTCTGTTTGCGTGAACAGAGCTAACAGCGGTGACGGGCAGACACTCGGTACCACGGCTTGGCCCTCTAGCAGGAAGCAGACCGTGGAGATCACGTGTGAAGGTAGAGGAGGGCTGGACGGGGACTTAAAACTGTTAAAGACGTCATCCCTGGATCACACAGATCCCTGCTACCCTGTGTTCAGATGTGTCAGCGGCGGCGACGTTGGCTGGCTGAGGCTGCAGCTCGTTCACATCCCTCGGGGCCTGGTGGTTACCTCAGCTGTGGTATTTATAGTGCACACATTCCCAGGTGTACAAAGTAAACACAGTCGACGCTGTCAGGTAGCTCACCAAGCCGTGCAGGAAGCTAACCTTTTCATCTGCCCGGTGCTTACAGAATTATTTATCAGCTCGCTAAAACACAAGCTAAAGCTCCTAAACCGAGCTTGATTAGGTGTCAAAGAGGAAATAGACTCTCTTAATGAGCCCGTGTTATGGACTTTTATTCTCGCCCTCTGGAGCTCATTCATATTGAATCAAGCCAATTAACAGTCATAAGACCAGATTAAAATGTTTTATTGCGTTTTAGTGAGCAGAGATCTGTCTGTGCTTCTAATCAGAATGTGCAAATACATCAATATGGCAGATGTAGCAGCAGAGAGATTTCCCTTAATGTGGCTGTATTAAGGAGCTAAATTCTCATTACTCCACACATGGCTGTTATAAATTTGGCTGAAAATTTATTTCAGCAGCCGTCGTGGATCAGACCAAGAACACATAAAATATCAGCTACACCTGATAAACTAGAGAGACTCGGGAAGTCTGTTTTTAAAATATGTATCTCGTAACTTAACTGACAACTAACTGAGATTTCAAGATTGCAACTAATATTTTCAATAAGCGATTATAAACCATGCAGGGAATGTGAAACATCACACATTATAATTACTTTTAAATGCAGAATGAATTTCCCAGTAAACAAATAACTGACACCAGACACTGGCTCAACGCTGAAGACGTGACGAGACAGATCTTACCTTGGTGGCTGTGTGACGTCATCGCTGACAGGTTGGTCAGGTGGGTGCAGACTAACACCCGGCTTGGTGCGTATGTTTCGGAGAAGATGTGACTGTGTGTGTTTGTGCAAGTGCAGATGTCAGTTACAGGGCGACAATCGGGAGGATGCTATCCTGCCCAATCTGCGGCTCTCGGTGAGGGTGTGTGTTTGTGTGCTACGGCTGATTCCAACACTCAGGACGGTTCCTCAAGAATCCCTCTGGAAACAGGAAGCAGACGTCCAGCAGCGACAGCCAATCCCCATGCAGCTTGTGATTTGGCTTCTCCAATCACGGTCTAACACCAACCTACAGCAGCAAGAAGACGCAAAAGCTCATATCAACATTTTTATAAAGAGAGTAAATGGGGCTAAAAATATCAGCTACTATTTATGGAGCTTTCAGTTCACGCAGCGATTTACAGTATATACATTTTAAATGTGTTGATGTAACAGCAGGTTGACTCACTGCACCAGCCGAGGAATCGGGATGGATGTTGGAAAAGGGGGGTTATCACATTCCTGCCGATTCCTTTTAACTACTTACTTTTTAACTGTTTGATTTTTCAGTGATAATAATAGTTCAATGGCTCAAAACAAGTAAAACAAATGTAAAAAAAAGACAGTTCTTAATAACATTAAAGAGTGTTTTCCAAAGGTCTTGTGTTGTGAGAAGAACAGGCCGAGGCCCAAATCAGTTCTTTTTACTATAACATGAAATGTTTACAGACATTTGGGCTTTTTCTAAACAAACTGAATTCCCAACAAATGTGAAAAGACGTGACAGGCGTGGCTGAAATACTAGTAATGTTAATGTGAGTTAATGTATGTCTGATAATTATACAAATACACAGCAACACTAAAAATCCAACCTACATGATGTGGTGAGGGGTCATCTACCAATTTCTGAATCACGTTTTAATTATTGCCCTGTTGTCTGACAACAAACACAAAAGCAGAGAACTTACGTAAACGGAAACGTATTTTTGGCTAATTGCCTTTGAACACAGGTCAGGCTTGACGCACATGAGCTGTGTTTACAAAAGTGTCACTACACGTTGCAGGCTTTTCATAATTATACCACAGCAGATCCCAGACCTGCGTCAAACAGGAACGAGTCCTCGAGAGGCTATAACCCAAACGGACCAGAAACTGCTTGTTCTGGACACTTCTGTGAAGAAACTGAACTGTTTGTTGTTTCTGGAAATGATGACTAGGAAGAAGAATAGGCTGAATTCAGGCAGTTGTGTCAGGTGTAATCACAACTCAAGCCTGAAGCATCAAGCTGACCCCTCATACAAAGGGGAGGTGGGTGGAGGGCGACGGTTGAGTTATGGGAGCGACATACATGTTTATGCCTTTGTGTGCGTTTACCAGGGATCTCAAAGGTCCTCGCGAGCATGAACGCATGTGTGTGTGTGTGGATTGGGGGGGTGGGGGGGTTGTCTCAAGACAGGAGGGCCAGACAGTGCAGCCGCAGGACAAATTGCCCCAAAAAAGTCGGTCACTGCACACTGCACAAACACTTGTGCTTTTGTGCAAGGCAAGGCGGGGCGGGGAGCAAATTTGTGTCACAGGGAGTAGCTCACACTCCAGGGGGGCTCATGCAACACTATTCTCCCAGGGCATCTCATCTGTGTCGGGAGGGGTATTAATGTGTGTGTGTGTGTGTGTGTGTGTGTGAGTCCTAGGCCATTGTCCCTAAAAAGGGTTTGTTTGATCCAGGCTGACAGATCTGGGGAGACAAGCCCTGCAGCTCAGTGAGAAAAGAAGACGAATAAAAACAGAGAACTTGACTCTAAATTTCAATGTTTCTCCCAAATCCTACCAAGCAGCATCCGCTACGCACATAACTTATAGTAATCCCCCGTCTGCTACAGCATAAACACGCCTGGCACAAAAACAAGCTGGGTGCACCGTCAAGCCTGCGCCCCAGCCCGAGCTCAGCCCCCCCGAGCCACGGAGCGGCGACAGGGGGGGTTTGTGGTCCGCCCCGGTGAACGTGGAGCCTCCACGCCGTCCCGCAGCACTTCCAGAGAGCCGTAAACACGCAGCTGTGATGCTCCGGCAGCCCGTACGCCCCCATTCACAAAAAAAGTATTGACGCATGCAGAGCATTGCCGCCGCCCATCCCGAGCCATTCACACACACTCACGCAGGCCTTTGCTTCACACGTTTCCCCTCGGCCAGCACCAGATATGAATCACCACAGTGGAGCCTGTAGCGTTAAAGCCCGAGGCTGCGCGGCGCACTAAAAATAGCCCAGCAACAATCGGCATAATAACCGTCGCCCGTCCGTCTTCCCGCCCGTTACCGCGCGACCGACCCCTTGGAAGCGTCGAGGCGAGCGCTCACAAAGTACGAAATCGCCCCCACCGCGTTTCCGCGCGACTCAACGGCGACGCGCCGCGCAGGGGAAACTTCAGCCGGACGTTGTTTTGATGAATCCTGCCCGTGCGCCGCATCCCCGGCGGAGCAGGACCATCACAGCCACACGTTCATCCCGACGGGGCGCGAACACAACGGCGGCAGCTCACCTCCACGGGCCGGCAGGCGCCCAGTCGTCCCAGCGAGTCCCGCACGCCCGTTTATTTCCCTCCCATGTTACTCTGGGTGGCGTTTTCTCTGCTTCCTCGGCGCAAGGAGGGGGGAGCGACAGAAAAAAATTCATCTGCTGACAGATTCCGCCATACTGGATTTTTGCTACAGCCCCGCGTCACATGGAGCGCCCCTGCATTCACCAGAGGCGGGGTCAGTCCGCGGCGCGATGCGTGGGTCCGGCCGTGCGCTGCGCTGCGTGTGCTGGCTTGGATGAAAGGTTGTGATTATGGCTGCTATTAATGAGGAAAAGTATCTGGGCGTGGCCTGTTTTCCGAGCACCATTAGTGTAATAGTACGGTCAATAATCCAGTTTGCTAGAAGTGATGAGCAATACTAACGCTTCATAACACTTTCTGCACTTTTGCGCTTTCATTACGCATATCGATATTTATTACGCACCAACAGCCACTTTATTAGGACACTTCACCAACTTCTTGTCGCTTTATCCTTATTAAGGTTTACAGCAGCCATTAATGGGTGTCTGATCCTCCAACTTACACGCTGCCTGTGTAACGACCTTATCATCGTTTATGACGTGTTTATTTTCCCCTGGTGTGATCGTGAACCTCCAAAGTGTTCTTGTTTCATTAAAAAGACACGTGTGATGGATCTTCTGTGGCTTGTGTTCCTGCCACACCCTTTGCATATGTTATTTTCATATTGTTGTTCCCCGGAGTTTCGCGTCCCCCAAACACATTGGAGCAAACAAACTTTAAGGCCTAGAAACTGTGGTCGGTACGAGAAGAAGGTGAGAGCAAAGTGAATCAATATCCAATTTAACAAATGTTTAGGTTTCATTTTGTCAGTACAGCGTCAATAGTGTAACGTGTTGCCTGGAATCTGCTGCAGCACTGTTAAGCTTCCTTCCAGGATTTAGCGCCTTCCATAACCACTATGCAGCAGAACAAAAACAAATGTTTTTCTCCAATTTGTGCTCATTACAACATGGAACGCCTTCCCAGCTGCCTGCTTTCCATGACTTTTTATTTGATTTTGCATCTCAGCGGCCACCCACCGGCAAACAGCAACACCACTGCCCAGTTTGGCTGACTTGATTACTGTAATATGCACAGGCGAAAGCTGCAGGCAGGGACTGTGTTATTATTTTTCCAGGTAGAGTACACAGCTTTCTTTTTTTTTTACCCCAAGCTCATTTGAAGTTCACAGGGATATTTTGGAAGTATTCAATTTTAGGCTTGCACAGACCAGGGTGACACTCAGCAGTAACGAGACAGTGTCCTCACCTTGTTTCACCCATAATCCTGCATCTCACCTAAGCTTCCCCTGTTTTTGGTATCAATTTTAACAAAGCAAGGTTGGTTGCTCTGCGACGTCACATCGGTGCCCTTTAATAGTCACATAAACAGAAAACATTATGCTTATATAGCTTCAGTTTAACAACAGAGGATACTATTCACCCACATATGGCTATATACTTTTGAAAAAATAATATTTTAACCTATTTATATATTTAGATATTACTGTCATCTAGCTGCTGTAGCTATTTGACATTGCTTTTATCCAGAACATTTTGCAGTTACAATAAACAATCATTACATTTTCTAAACATGATGAGCAAAATGTGGTTTTGCTTAAAAAAAAAACAAAATAATTAAACTGCTAAAATTGTGATATTTATGAAACATCTCGGTTCCAAAGGAATTTAAGTTTTCTGGCTTTTTTTTGGCTTTTGAAGGTGAAACACTTCCCTGTTGAGCTGTTTAGTTCTTTACTTTTATCTTATCCCACTTTTTAACCCTTCACACCGTCAACCTTTGTTTTCAGCAAGCTGTGGGCTCGCCTAACTACTCACAGTGACACCTGTTCCTTTACCTGGGTAGCAGCATGATTGCAACATATATAGAGAGTCTTTTTTGCGAAGACACATACAGCAGTGTTGGCATCTTTTCAGATACCTACGTATCCCACTTCAGGGAGATTAGTGGTCAGGGTCCATCAGACATTCTTCCTCGTGCTCAAGGACTTCATCAAGGCAGGTGTTTCGCTGCACACCCGAGCCCTGACCTTCCCATCCCTCCGCTATCACCAGTCTTGTTACTGTCAAATTGCCTCCTTTCATTATCTTTAACTCAGTCTCAGCTTTGTGCTGCTCTGGTACAACTTGCATTTATTAATCAAGGTCGCTCCTCTTTTGGAGTACAAGGGAGGCCCGCTGGGACAGCTGTATCCATAGCAACAGAGGATTATAATTTCTGTGGATGAGCCAGGGAGCATCGGTTACATAAGGCAGTGGATCTTTGAGGCATCTCTCATGTTGCTGTGTTTGAGTAACTTTGCAAATGTTGTGCTGTTACTGCACTAGACCTATTTAATAAACCCAAGCACTACAGTAGTTACTCACTTTTTGGAACGTAGACATTATAGTCAAATCAAGTTTCCTGTGTCATTTAGTGTGAAATTTACAGGAATGTGAAATAATTCAAGTGATTCAACACCTATGATGATCAGAAGAGCCTTCGGGGTAGTAAGATTTGCATCTGGAAAATGAAGGTGATAAAATCTTATAGCATCTATAATTACAATCTAACGATATCAGAGACACTTTTATATGTTGACTTCAGTAATATTCTGGATGCATGGCTGTTGCTTATATTTAAAAAAAATAATAATAACTAATTTGTGACTTTAAAACTAATAAGACTAATCCCATGACTGCAATGCATAAATGTTTGCATCATGTGCACTGGCAGAAACCAAGAGAACAGTTTATACTTGTGCTGTCAGGGAACACAAATTGCTCTTGGACATCTGCATCTGTATTGTTTGCCTATTGGCTTTTGCTGATGCAGACGCGCATAATACACTGAAGTGTGTGTATACGCTGTGAGTGTGTCCAGAGCCGTGATGTCAAAGCAGGGATTAGATTGTCTTATATTGCCCAGAGCAGCACATTTGCGATTCAGTGAGCATCACACTCAGGTTGCCAAATGGCTGATTATTAGTTTAACTATTTTGCATCCAGCAGAGTATCCCTCACCTCTTTTTACATCAGTTTTATGTCTGCAACGAGTAGCTATAAATCCTCCTATTTGGAGCAGGAAGCTTTGCACCAAAGTACCTTACATGGCTCTGACTGAAAACACAGATTCTGAGTAATGATATTCCAAAAATACACCATGTTTTTGGCGGGCAGCTGTAAGAGGAGCAGCAACCAGGCTACAAAGTCAACAGGCGAGTGTATAAGGCCTGCGCAAACTACCACTCTGCTACCACAGCAGACACATCACACAGGCTGTGGACCAGACCACTTGCAGTACACACACAACTGGCTGTTAGTGGTTTGAGAAGGGAAGCTGTCGTCTCACCCAACACGGTCCCACATGAGTCAGATGCAACATGCAGACAAAGCAGGCAAACCTCAGTGTCATAAAGAAGGTTTCCTTTCTTTTTAAAACACATAACACTTCTAAAAAAACTCACAGTGCATTCAGACATATGCAAATGGACATGAATTGAGGGGGTTAAGTGAATTAAGCAGTCTTCTGGTATGTTTAGTTTGCTTTTATTTAAAAACGAGACATAAAATCTTTCCAGAATTCCATGAAACTGGAGCATTTAAGGGAGAAAGGAGAGCAAAAAGGAGCCATAAAGAGTTCTTGTTAAAAACAAGCAGAGTCAAGGCTTCTTACAGTCGAGCCAGTTAGTCTAAAACTTTCCATCAAAGCCTCGCTGAGCTGCATGGAGTAATTGCCTCTCGCACAGCAACAGCTCCCAGGCCTTATTACTGATACTGTTTGTGTGTGTGTGTGTGTGCAAGTCATGCACCTTCACTTACACACACACTGCCTACGCCTCTGTGCCACGGTCAGACAAAAGCATGTGTTTCCACGTGTGCGCCTATAAAATCGTAGCACCCCAGGTCGCGCTTTTCCGACGTGAAACCACCTGACACTAAACCCAGAAATGTCGTTGTGACGGGGCGATCGTGATCTGTGCTGTCCTGATGAAGGCAGAGAGGAGCCCACCCAGCATGCTGCTCCTGAGAGTCGGGGTAAAAATAGACAAATTCAAAACACAAGTAACCCTCCACCAGCGCTCAATTTTTTCCCAATTCATTCCTGTCACATGTAGGTTAATAGCTTGCTAACAATATTATTACAGATGCAGGCGTAGTTTAGTCTGGTTCTTAAACCTGGGCTCAGTTCCCTTTAGCAGGTCACATGTTAAATGTGAGTGATCATGAGATGATTAATAGGAAACGAAAGAAGCAACACAATAACTGAACGGCCACTGTAAACGTGCAGCGCTGTACTTAACCAGGTGAACTAAATGCTACCTTGCTGCTGTAGCTTCTATAGTTTAATATAGAAACCAACATGTGCTAATCAGCAATAATTAGGCTGAAGGGAATATCGTGGCTTGGCTTCCCAAAACCTGCTAATTCAGACATTCTATGCTCAAAACCTTGTGATTTTCCATAAACACGCTAAATATGTTAAGGTGGTGAAATAACTTTCTACCGTGACTGATGTCTCCCTTCATATCGTGGTTGCTCAGGACTAAATCACAAGCTCTCCGAGGTCAAAACAGCCGTGAACTTTGCTAAATAAATGCATATATTTACAACCCGCTGTGCCTGAAGGAGCTGCTAAGCCTGAAAGAATTCCCTAAGTGTAGGTTTTAATGGAGACTTTGAGTGTCTCATGTTGGCCTGGCTGCTGATTCTGGGAAAAACAGTGAGTGCTCGGTTTGTTATGAAAATGAACTGGTTTAATTGTATATGATGATATCATCTCCTGCATCAGTATTTGTATCATCCTTTAAAATCAGCTGCTATCCACAGTGGAAAAAATGTCTCAAAATGTGATTTACTCAGAACAATATTAAACACTTATGTGAACGGGAGCTGAATGGAGTTGCATGATGCCCCACAAATAATAAAAGAAGTTCGTGAACTAAAGCAGCTGTAACCATCTTTACAGTTGGTGCCACCTTAATTGTTAGCGTCAAATTGCCACGTACTTTTCCAGTGTTGCTGTACATGGAGTTTATAAATCTCTCCGTCGCTACAAATGTACAGTGTCTTTAACATACAGCCTGATGTTTCCAGTATCTTACCACATCATGAGTTGGTTGTATTTTTCCAGGCAAGGATAGAAATGGAGGGCCAAGGCAGCCAGTAAAAATTACTCGGGCATTCAGTCTGTGAAGCCTGCCAGCAGCATATAGCAAGAGGCATAAACCAAACCAGAAAACCTGAAGTAGACAAACTGTTAAGTGTTCATAAAATATCACTGGCCAGGGAACATTTGATGGAGGGATTAAGGAGGAGAGGAGACCGGCCTTTAAAATGGAGTACTGCTTCACTCAGAACGTAAGCCCTGTGCTTTACTGCACACTAATGAAAACATAAGTGTGAGCAACACTGTGCGAGACGTCAGACCTCTGCCTCTTCTTATGAACAAGAAGCATCGGGCATGCAGAGGTCAAAGGTCAGGCTCGACAGCCCTGAAAAGGAACATATTCACATTTGGAAATGTGCCATGTGAGAAGATTACATTGAGGCCTTAACAGAAAAAACTGTATTAGTAATAGTATTGTAGTAATAATACAACAGCCTACACAGTAAGTCTATTTTTTGTGTTTAATTTGTTTATTTAATCAGGTACTACTACAGTACGTCCTAGTTCCTACCGGTAATGTAGGTATTGTCATCAGATATTATTATAATAAATATAATAATATGCAAATTACATCAAACATGTTATTTGTTTTGCTATTTTGAATACACCGTAACAACCAGGCACTTAACATTGTAACACAGTACAGCTAAGGGCAAAATGAAAGTACTAGAGATCACGGTTACTCCCATAATGAAATAAGTGCTGTTGACATGTTGCTGTAACGTAAATTACAGTTTTGTGAAACTACACCTGGCAGAGGCAAAGCAAAACGATGATGACTCACATCAGTCAAAACTCTAATTTACTGGCCACTGCAGACAAAGCCACCAAGCATGAATCATGCAGGAAGTAGTGAAAATGAGTGATTTCAGCCGTTAGTCGAGAAGAAGCAGATCCTAATGAGAGAGCGATGTCACACAGAAAGGAACCTGTTGCAATCGCACAACATGGAACAAGTCACAGTGATATTTTAGGAACAAGTATGTGGACATGTTTTTTTTTTTTGCTCTTGTAAGGACTTTTGCTTCCTAAAGAAAATACTAAAATAAAACAGAAAAAACTGCACATGCTTCTGTTTGTACTACAAGTAACCATCATAATAATAAGAATCAATACGAATTATTAAACAAAAGCAGAATTGGGCCAACAGAAGTGCATTTACTACGCTTATGTACAGTACAGTACCGTTTTTAAATAATATATATATATATATATATATATATATATGCAAATCCAGACTATTAATATATAACCTCCTAAAGGCTTAAACTATGACATCTAACCATGAATCACGTTCCATGTTGTACACAGAACTAGTGATGTTACACATAAATGCACGAGTAATAACAAAAGCACATAAAATAGGCCTGATACTTACTTATTGTTTTGCAAGTGTTTTAAGGCTAATACTTTTTGTGGACGTCTTACCTTAACGCTGTGACATTGCTGAAGTGAAATGATTCAGTTGCGAGGAAGTGGCTCTAGCACCAAAGCTGGTTCATTTAAGATGATTTAAAAAGACATCAACGTCTTAGGTAGAAGTTAAAACGCTTTATGTGTCCGATGCAACCTCATTCAGTGTAACAGCGCCATCTTTTGCACGTAAACGTAAACAAAGCCGGGAACGTTTATTTTACGTCATCATTATGCGACTCGTGTCTCATCGCCACAACATGTGAGGAAAACATGGGAAGACAGTTATTTGGACATTTAATAACCGATCGCCTATTTTCATAAACATTAAACGTGACGTTTGTGAGGGGAAAGCACATATTTTGCTCACGTCTCGACTCTGAGAACAACTGAACGTGTGTTAGCACAGTCCGGTTAGTTAGCTTCACTACTTTCGGCTGTTTTTCTAGCTTTTAGCTAACGTCATGGATAACACTGAGGAAAGTGCGATTGAGCTTCATGGAGACGAGGAGGTTATTGAAGTCATTGACCTGAACGAGACGGAGCCTTGTCCTGGTATGTAGAACATAATTAGCATTTGTTTTGAGTGGAGGTAAGGGGCGTAGCTGAAGCACTGGACCTGAAATTGACATTTTCATTACCTTCCTTCACTTCCACCGTCAGATGATTTGGCTGATGACTTGGAGGATGTTGACTTTGAGGACGCCGGAAATGCAGATGGTGACAACGAAGGCTGGGAGACCGAGGACGAGATGGAAGCTGAAGCAGAAATAGATGACAGTGATGTCACCTTCTCCAAACACACTGGTAAAATCCTATCAAATTAACGCCATTATTGTCCAAGAAGTTCATTCGGTTTGAGTTTTGCAGTCCTTTCCTCTGTCCAGGCTCAGTATTTTGTGTGAGTTTGGATCCTGCGACAAACAGCTTGGCTGTAACAGGAGGAGAGGATGATAAAGCCTACGTGTGGAGAGTGAGCGATGGAGAAGTTCTGCTGACGTGCACTGGTGAGTGTTGAAGGGTTTGTGCTTGAGGCCAGTTTATGTGGTGAAGATCTCCAAACTTGAGTTGTTCATTTATTATTTAATTAAATCTCCATTTAAATGCCCCTCACAACTTAATAGAGCAAATGGTAGCTTGTTCAGATGTCTTACTTTAACCCAACAAAACCCTAAATAGGGATAAACCTAAAATCCAGACATCTGTGGGATCTCTGCAGGTCACAAAGACTCTGTGACGTGCGCCCTGTTCAGCCATGATTCCTCCATGGTAGCTTCAGGTGACATGAGCGGCATGGTTAAAGTTTGGAAAGTGGACACCAAAGAGGAGATCTGGACTTTTGAAGTTGGAGATCTGGAGGTGAGGGTTTCAGCACTGCGTCAGCCTGACTGTGAGCTTGTGTGTTTATATTGCACATCTGTAAGCACTTGTGAAGTGTTTTACTGGGCCTGTAGGAATTTATGAGGACATGAGAGGATGACCGCTCAGGCTGAGAATTTGTGGTTGTGAGGAGGAAGTGAGTGATCAAACATTTTCCCTGTGCTAGCCACGACTGCTGAATTGCGCTTTTGCAGAGCACATAATGTATGATAATTCTAACATCTGCTCATTGGCCACTAATAATCTGTGTAATAGTGGGTGTGTATGTGTAAAGTAGCTCTTAATTCATGGCAGTCTGCTCTGCTTCCTACTCAGTGGTTGGAGTGGCATCCCTGCGCCCCAGTGCTGCTCGCGGGAACAGATGACGGCAGCGTGTGGATGTGGAAGATCCCTTCAGGAGACTGTAAAACCTTCCAGAGTCCTGGATGCCAGGCCACCAGTGGCAAAGTCCTACCTGACGGTACGAGATGAGAAAACACTTACCACAACATGAAAGTGGCTTTACTGGATACGGTGCAGTATTTAAATGTACAATTAAAAAAACATACATTTGATTAAATGACGCTGTTTGTTTGTCTATATGTTTCCTACTTTTCAAGTTTTTAGTTTCAGAAAATCCAGTCATCAAATGTGTTTGGGCAAGAAGGTGAATACAGTTTACTTTTAAGTAAATGTTTGCCCTTTGCCGATTTATGCAGGTAAACGTGCTGTGGTGGGTTATGAGGACGGGACTGTACGCGTGTGGGATTTGAAGCACAGCAACGCCATCCACATTATTAAAGGCAAGTGTGGCAGCTCTAACACATTGTTTCATCCCCCTGTTACCAGAGCTTGAGGACTTTCATGCAAAATCAGTGAAGCTCTAGAGGAAATGCGGTTCCAATTACATACACTTTATTCTTTTGTAAATTTAATTTCAGCTTCATTTTAAGTCATCAATTTCTATTAGGTTTTCCATTTATAATAAATTATCTAAGTCTTACTACTTTTTTTACACGATACATTGTGAGATGTTGAAGTTAAAAGTGAAATTGTCTAAATAGTTTCTCAAGTCACCCAGTGCTGGTTTACCAGTCTAGTTACGAAGTCATATAGAAAAGAAAAAGGGGAAAAAAGAAATGATAAAAATGCCACAGATTTATAGCACAATAAATGTTGCAGCAGAAACAAAAATAAAATCATTGTGCACCAATTAGATAAGGAACCGGTTTTGATTGGGGGAAGTCAAAGAGTTTGTGGTAAATAAATAGAAGGCAAACTAAGATGTTAATGCACAGCCTTAAGTTGTGTCTGTGTGTTTTTTTTCACGATAACTGAATTGTGTTAACGTTTAAATCTTGTGTCGTTTTTACAGGTCAGGACGGACACCAGGGGGCGCTGACTTGCCTGGCGTGCAACAAAGACGGCTCTCTGGTCTTGACGGGGTCAGTGGATGGCTGCGCAAAGATCATCAACACCACCACAGGCAAAGTGGGTGTCGTAATGAACGGAGCACCGTAATGAACAAATAGGATTGTGTGGTTTCATCTTGAGCATGGAACATTTTTGAGTTTCTAATATCTCTGTGAAGGTGGTTGGAGCGTTCTCTGTGGAGGGAGGGAAGCCAAAAGGTTCAAGAGACGAAGAAGAATCCAACTCTGTAGAGTCTGTGGGATTCTGCCACATGTGAGTTGTGAAGCACTGCTCCGTTACACAGTTAGACCTCAGTGAAGGGCTGAGACAAATCAGAGCGTTTCTTCAGAAAGTGATTACTCAGTCTAACGTTAACGTCTAAGCTGTGAGTGTCTACTTTGAATTGTGTGGGTGGGAGTTCGATTCTTATTTCTCGTCCTTTCCAGCCTACCTCTCATAGCTGTGGCGTACCTGGATGGGACTCTGGCCATATACGACCTCTCAACACAGAACCTGAGGCACAGGTGTCAACATGAGGTAACATCATGGTGACCGTGAGCAAACCAGATAGGATTAGAATGTAAACCATGTTTAGAGTCTAATCCTTTACTGCTGTGACTTGTCAAACTCTGTTCCTTCAGGCTGGCATCGTTCACCTGCACTGGGAGGAGTCTTCTTCTGTGGTGTCCACCTGCAGTCTAGACGGAGCGCTGCGTTTGTGGGACGCTCGCTCTGGGAACTTGGTGTCTGAGTATCGTGGCCACACTGCAGAGATCCTTGACTTCACCCTCAACAGGTGTGGTGTCACTGGTAAAGGGTTTAACCACACGTGAATCTCTTGACTTGAGTCTGACTGTCGTTTGTTGTCTTGCAGGGAGGCGACTCTTGCTGTAACTGCCTCAGGAGACAACCAGGCAAAAGTCTTCTGCCTCCAAAGACCTGATCGGTAAAGAGAGCAGGAGGACACAGGTCGAGGAAGAGAGCAAATATTTCAGGAGAAACAGACATTTGATTGAGACTTTTTTTGTTCCCCTACACTGGAGAGCATGTTTCTCCATCTCCTCAGGATTTTAAAATATTCTTATATCTGACCTGCTTTAGTTGAATTGTAGCATCTAAAAGATAACGATTTTTGTTTTAAACAGTGTTTGAGTTGTGCTTAATTGGCAGAAAACCAAACCCAGAGCAGATCATTTTGTCTTCACTGGAGTGAGATGAAAGCAAACAGTTAATTACATTATTGTAGGTACAAGACAAGTTTAAGAATAAACAGAGAAATTCAAGTGTGATGCATTAGTGCCCTGGCCGTGATTTTCCTTCCAGTGAGTCTTCCAGTTCTCATTCAGGACTTTCTCTTTTTTGCCAAATCCTTAATGTAACTCACGTGTAAATAGCAAATAGTAATTAATATACGTTGTTCTGGGTAGCCATTAAAGTTCCTGTTCAACCAAGGACTGTGTTATCTGTGTTATTCTCATCCCTATATCTTTGAACACTTAAACCTAAACCCATCTGACAGTAATACTTAAGCGCTGACTAATAGACAAAAAGTGTCATTTTGTAAGATAGGAAAATCTTTTTTTTATTCAAGTGGTGTTTACTGTGTTTAGTCTGTATTTTTCTGTTTTATCACATCTGAATAAAGGGAGGAGATGAGTCAGTCTGCAGATGACAAGACACTTCAGGATGTGGATCTTCCAAAACCAAAGTCCAGATATGATTAAACACAGAGAAATGTGACTTTGGAGCTGGTGATTTCTTAGCTGTTGACTTGACCCTGACTTTTAGTCTTTTATTATAATAATAAGTTGTTCATCAGAGGCCAAGCTGCTTCAGCTCTGGACAATAACTTGTACATGATAATAAAAGCTCTTAAGGTCTCTTTAAGAGCTTTTATATTATCTAGAAGTCATAAAACTGCCTCCATTGGTCACAGAACAAACTTTAAAATAGACAGAGCCCAAATAAGATTGTGTTTTATTGCCGTGGGAAGCAGAAGTTTCGCATGTGGTCAAAGTCACCCATGGGACCTGAGTGACCAGAACATACAGTACTTTACATCATATCGCCTCTGCCCTGGGTAATAAACTATTGTGTTCTATGGGCAGTAGATCTGCGTTTGGAACCACTCAACGACTACACTCTGGCCTCATTCAGCCTTTCCTCCACTCTGACCGTCTTCTTTGTCGTTTCTGCTGAGATGCACCCCCAAAGCATGATGCTGCCACCACCAAGCTGCACAGTAGATCACTGCTGACTTGTTTCACTGGACCAAAAATAACATGTTTCAGAGTCTTATGAACAGGCTGTGGCTTCCAACTCACCACACCCAGACTGATAAAGTGTTGTTAAGATGATCATTTTTGCTTTGCTTCCTTCACCCTACTGAAAGTTCCGTCTTAAGGGAAAACACACAGTTCTCCAGAGCTTCCTCATGACACGCGCAGATGCGGAAAGAAGCCATTTTGTCACCTCATTTTCCCAACTCCTATTACTCACAATGAGGAAAACCAGCAGCTCGGCAGTCCTTGGTCTTCTTGCTTGTACGTACAGATCAAGGAGCCATTAGGATGACTGTGACCGTGTATGGTCACACAGTCAATACAGAGGCACCAGAAATTATTCGGGTTGAAACCTACCTGACACAGACCGTACGTATGCTCATGGTACAGAGTGAGAACCTGTTAAATGTAAAGTGACAACGGCTGAGCTTTATGGGTTTGCTGCCGGTTTGCTGCACCAGAAGCACCTCAGCAATGACTCAGTGCCGCTCACTGTATACTTAAAGCTCAGTGTACAATCACTTGTAATAATGGATAGTAGATTTGGGGATGAGTCCCGGGGCTTTGATCGCTTACCCACACCCTGACAAAGACCAGACTTCCCGTGACTTGCCTCTCTGTTCGGATCTATTGTTCTCTTGGATGACGACCACGGTGAAGACAAACAACGTTATCCTGTGCACAAGTGTTTCTTCCTTGTACCTTTATTTTGAGCTCACATTGCATGTGTCTAAAAGTGTAGCTGAACTGAATCGAATTTGAGAAAGTGTGATATGAGTCCGTAGGTTATAAAACGCCTGGCTTTTACTTTTTAGATAGTATGTGCAACCTTTGGCACCGTCAGTTCAGAAGCACCCTACTGTGTTTTAGTAGAAAGCAGCATCTGTTAAGTGGCATTCAGTGGCAGCAGGATATTTTCCTCATCAGTCACTGCTGCGTGTTTGGCCTCAAAGGTCAGCTTATAAGGCTACGATTGGCCAGAGGGATTATCACCTTTAGACCTTAATGAGGTTAGAGCCCAATCTGATAAACTGCAGCTCATATTTTCTGCTGGCTGCTTTACTGACAACAGATGCCAAACCAATTGGCTCAGCAGAGAAAAACAGGTGGTGCTGCCAAGGTAAACATGTGTGGTGGAAGATGAGGCTAGTGACAAACACATTAACGACACATGTGCTCTATAAAAACCAGACTCAGGGAAATAACATTTCTTGCAGGATTTGTAAAGACTGAGGCTAAAAGAGCATCCTAAGAAAAATTTCTGTTGTTTTTAGGATGAAAGTACTGACAGTTCAAATAGTAAATAAAAGAAGCATTTATTATATTAATCATATCACATTTGTTTCCATTGTGAGTCAAGAAATGGAGATAGGGTCATTGATTTACTGTTGTGTAGAAACAGCTTCTCCATCTCTGTCTGTATAATGTGAGGATGTTGTGGTCTAGCGTCCATCTCATCGTCTCTGCGTAATGTCTCTCCAGATGTTCCCAGCCTGGGAACGCATCTGTTTAAAAAAGTTATCTGACTGCATTTTCATCTTTACTAGCAGCAGGTCTACGCCAGACTGTTACTGAAGGCAAAAACAGCCTTTCGTCTGATTACAAGACGTGCGTGACGTTTGTCATGAACCCAAATATATGAGAGAGAGCGAGAGAGATAAATATATCTTAGCTTTTGTTTTTACATACTCAGATCACACTGTAGCTTTACAGAGTACACCACGTACATACCAGGCACAGAGCAGAGTCAGTTTACCTCCACAATATCTGGGTGATTCACAGCATCTGATCCTTTCAGTCCTCTAAGTTTTGAGGTTTTGAGGTGTCCAGCACATCCCTCAGACGCTCGGTTAGACTGAGATCTGGGTCATTTAGAGCAAAGTCAACATTTTAAACACGCTGTTTTTCTAAAACCCTTTGTGTAAAGGCATCAGAGCAAAGCTTAGGTAGGTGGTACCTGTCATACATCCATATGGACGACCTCAGCTTGCCTTCTTGGTGCATCTTGGTGCCATGTGTTCCCCAGGTTAGAGACGCACATGTGATGTAAAAGGAGACGTGATTTATCAGACCAGGCCACCTTCTGCCTTTTCTCAGTGAACCTGTTGCTGACTTTATTGTGGTGACGCTCTCGGTGGTGGACCCTGACTGGTCTGCAGCTACGCAGCATAAGACACAAACTGTGAAGCACCTTCCTGTCAGAGCCAACATTAGCTTCTTCAGCAAGCTGATCTACCTGAGCTCTAACTAAACTTAACTGCTGAGTTGCTCTTCAGAGAGCGTGTAACTACATGCAGCACTACACAGTGTCAACCTGGAGTAGCTGAATCTTTTCCAGGCTGAAGTTTTCCACCAATTTGATTCATGCACGTGCACTTGAGTCCTGCATGGTGGTGAAATCAATCAAGGGGGTGATGCAGGAAAGGAGGAAACGCAGAAGAAGGGAAAATGAAGTGGGTCAAAGGTCAGCAGGTCTGCCTTGCATGACCTGAGACCCCACGCCCACCATTCAGGAAGAGACAGACAGTGCAGCTACTGCGTCCTCCTCCTTCAGAGTGCACTTCCCCTTTAAAGTATCGGAGGGGAACAGCTTTACAGCCGGCAGCTCACTCTGCATCTGTGGTGAGGCTGTGAAAAGACCAGCCGAGTAAAGACATCTTGTGGTTTGTTACTGCTTCTGCTCACGGATGTAACATGCAGGAGAATCAGCCCAGCAGAAGAATATCAGTTAAGCTATCTTGTCAACTTTCACCTTCAGAAGAAATGACTGATCTGCCCAAAAGGTAAAAAGATTTCATAGACTTTTTGTTTATTTAAAAAAGAAAAACTCATTATGTATTTATAGTGCTTTGTTTTCATAGAACTTCTTAGCTTTACGTTTTACTTTTTTTATTGTATTGCAGGAACAAGCCTGAAATGACTTTCAAATATATTTCCAGAAAAAAATTATGTAACGTTGCGAGAAACCAGCTGACAGTTCAGTGACGTTAAAAGCTTCTCGTTTCTGCAACAGAAACTGCCTTTCACTGAGCTTTTATACTGATGATGCCTGGAGTTTATACAAACACTTTATTGTATATGATTTATCCAAACTAGGTATGAAAATGTTGATGAGGATTAATCGTCTGCTAATGTTACTATTATTCTAATGTTTGCCGTATAAACGAATTGCTGGTTCCATTTTAATACTTTTGCTTAAATGCAGTAGGATAAAATCATCCAAACTCGCTTTCGTGTTTTACTACAGTGAAATCTCCCAGTAAGTAATTTCTTTATTTTGTTTTGTCATCTTTACGTAGCGCAACGCTAGTAATGCCTCTCTGCAGGGCGGCTGTACCCAAGGAGCTGGGCTGCAAATGAGAGGGTCTCTGCACATCATACCCAAGATGGATGCTCTTCTCTCCAGGGAGCATCTCATCTACACCATCACCATTCCGCTGTCGACCTCTATCATCCTGGCCAATCTGATCATCATTCTCGGCATCGCCTGGAACCGCCAGCTCCACAACACGCCCAACTACTTCTTCCTGAGCCTGCTCGTGGCCGACATGTGTACAGGCGTGGCGCTGCCCTTCATACCATTGATGGGCCTGAACCGAGAGTTAAGCTTCAGCTCGTGTTTGGTGGCTCACGTTTTCCCCAACTTTCTCTTCCTGGCCTTCCTCTTCAACCTGGTAATGGTCCACTATGAGCGCTACATTTGCATCGTGGATCCCCTGCGTTACAATACCTTGTGGATGCATCGAAGTGTCCCTCTAGCGCTGCTTGTGGTGTGGGTGCCACCGTTTCTCTACGCATGCCTACCTGCTTTCGGGTGGAATAACTGGAAAGGGCCAGATTGGAACGGCTGCTGCGCAAATAGCCAAAAGTTGATGCCGCTTTCAAACTGTTCGACAAATGGAACCGCCTGCTGCTCCTACAGGCGAGTGTTCCCCAACGCTTTCATCTACCTGGAGGTGTACGGACTGGTTTTGCCTGCTATATTTACCATCGCAGGCATGACTGGCCGCGTTCTGTGGATCACCCGAGGCCAGATGAAGGACATTTGCCGTCTCCATCGCTCGGTGGAGCGCGGAAGTCAGGCCTCAGACCACGAGCAGAGGCTGAACCTGAGGTACACTCGATGCGTGGTGGCCGTGTCGCTGACCTTTCTCGCATGCTGGGTACCCTACCTGATTTACCAGCACATCTGCGTAGCATTTCTGATCAGCGAAACCCAGTGGAGCTCCACCACTCAAATTGTGCTGTCCTGCACTAGTATTGGGAGCATGTCTGTGGTGCCACTGGTGCTCGGACTGGCCAACAGGCAGTACACAGAACCTGCACGCAAGCTACTGCAGAAACTCAGAGACAGATGCAGCAGAAGGAAACGTGGCTCGGATGACGCGGCACTCTGAGAAAATATCTTCTTCTTCTTGGAGTTTGGCATCCAGGTGGTGCAGTCGTATAAAATGGACAGAAAACTATTTGTTCGCGTACATAAAGCAGGTGCATTTTGAGATAGTGTGCTGGTGCTGTTGTTAAATAAAACCGCTATTGTATCAGTGTTGTACATCTGTTGAATACACTCTGTATATTCTTGCGTCTTCTTGCGCCGCCTGCTCTGCATCAGTTTGAGCGGTTGTAGAGTTTCTCCATCTGTCTCCCCCTGCCTGCAGTGTTTACTCCTGCTTCCCTCGCTAGTGTTTATCTATGTACTGGTATGCAGGCTGAGGAGGGGAGAAGGATGCTCCCAGTCTGCAATACGTCTTCAAGACATGGTGAGATTATCAGATGCATTCAGACAAACACTGCCTCTTAAAACTCTTTAAAGACTAAAAGTTGCATTTGCTGCATTAAAGATCTTGCTGGAAAAGGTTTGACTGGAGAATTGATTAAAGACACAAACAATGTCCTGCTATTTGTTTCTACAATCCGTGTACAGCACGCTGGCGGATCAAAAGGCCTGAGGAGTTAAATCAAACAAAGAGCAAACAAGGCCTGAACTGTTTGGACTTTAGGACAAATGAGATATCACCATAGGGTCACCGCACACAGGGAACAACACTTGTATGTGTTTTGTTTGTGTTTCCTTGCAAAGCCATGTTCAGCGTCGGAATATTATGTGCCTGTCTGTCAGAGGAAGAGGGAGGAGAACCGGGAGAAGAGAGGGAGGGAGGGAAAGCACAAAGGCAAGACGAGCTGTCAGACGTTTGAATCTTCACTACCGAGCACACAAAGCACAAGAAACATCTAAATGGTCTTATTGGCTCTTTTCCTCTGGTTTGATACAGCATCTAGTTCTTTAAAGTGCCGGTAGCTGGCACTAGCAGCCTGTGAGCTTAGCACAAACACTGGAGACAGAGAAAACGGAAACTTTACATGATAGCAGCTGTGCAGCATAAAAAGGGACCAGGTAGACTAGCACTTACTATCATCCTTAAAATCCTCATCTATATATATACTATATAAATATCTAACAAGCTCAAAACTTTATCTGTGTGTGTTGCAAGAAAACAAGCACAAATGTTGGAATTATTCATTCATTCAATTTTATTGTATTCCCCTGATAATACTATTTAATATTTGAGGTGCAAAAGTGCAGATGTGTGCGAAAGAAACTGAACAATGTTCAAGAAATTTGCCACATTCAAGAACTCACACAAGCATTTCCCTTTACCACACTTTGTCAAGTTGCAGGAAACGTAGCACCACCAACACACTGACAAAGACCACGTGTGTTTCGGTTGAAAGAGCCTTTCCAAGCATGTAGCTGCTACCCGGTATCCACGGCAGCTTCCCCTAAATGCGACTGTCCCAGAAACACCACAACGCTTTGCAAACATAATAAGACATAAAGCAAATGTCTCCTACTTCACGCACGGATGGAAGCAACGATCAGACCGCTCACCCTGCCATTAAGCACATAAGCACAGAGATGAATATTTATATTTAAAGGTTGGGTCACAGTGATTTAAGTTCAGTTTAACTTAATTTAACGTAATTTGAAGTCTTCATTTCACATTTTGTGGATTATAATGTAATGCTACAGACAGATAATTGACTCTTGACTGTTACTCTTCAGTGTAAGATGAGCTCTCGGACACGACCCTGCCTGACTCCACGAGCACCCGGATCAGCAGTTTCTTGGGGACAGGGCGCACATCCGGGGCATCGGTATCTGGCGACGTAAGAGCGATTGGGGAGACCCTGGTGGGTTCTGCGGCTTGTGGCTTCTCTGGCTTCGGGGGCAGGTGGTGCTTCTCTGGCAGGTGTTGCTTCGTTGGCCGGTGAAGGTCTGCGTGCAAGTAAGGACTTGGATTGGTTGGTTTGTTTTTAGAAATCTGAGCAAAAGAGAGTTTTGATTTTAGTGTGATGCAGTATATGAATCAGTTAGTTATAGTAGTACATGTTAGAGTCTTCTGAATTTATGTTCTCTTCATACGTATACTGGTTTTCAAAAAGACGAGAAATGGTTTTCACCTGCGCTGTGTAGCATGAAGTCGTTGATTCTTCACACCCATGGAAGAAACAGTTGTTAGTGGACGTGCTAATAATAATTTACCGAACAATGGATGAGTTTAAATCCCCTCTGCCCACATACCTCTGTTCCTCGCCCTCCAGCAGCTTGCGGTAGGTAGCGATCTCAATGTCCAGGGCCAGCTTGATGTTCATCAGCTCCTGGTATTCCCGGATCTGTTCAGCCAATTTCTGTTTGGCAAGTCTCAGGGCATCCTCCAGCTGGGCGATGCCTTCACGGGCCTTGTCCAGGTTCATGTCACTCTCTTTCTGAACATCATAGATTTCCTTTCCCAGAGACTCTTCCTGCAGCAAAACAGGGGGAAGCAGATGTAAGTGGTGTGGTAAGCAGTGGTTTGAATGGCCACTATGTGTGTATCTGTCAACACTATACTGTACGTGTGTGTTATCCCAACCTTCCTCCTGAGAGCTTCCAGTTCCCCAATAAGCCTCTGGATTAGCCGCTCCAGCTCTGCGATATTCCTCTTTACATCACGCACATCCTCCTCTTTCTCCGCGACTTTATTGACCATGGCATCCATCTAAGTGGAGGAAATATTTTAAGCCCTGTAATGTAAACGACGTGTACTGCTTCTGTGTAGACCTGGTCACCTTTCTCTGGTACAAGCGCTCCGCTTCGTCCCGGGAGTGAGACGCCCGTTTGGCATATTGGAACTTGAAGTTCTCAACAATGTCCTGCATGTCCAGACAGCGTTTGCTGTTGTTGGGTAAGATCACATTCTTGTTCTGGATCTGTGACTCCAGCTCCTTGATCTCCTATACAGAGCAGACAGTAGGATGAAAATGCTTAGTCACTGTTATGATATCAATAAAATAAAATAAAAATGACCATGGGTAAAATATCCCCCATCATTACCTCATCAAAGCCAGATCTGAGAAAGTCCAACTTTGCTACCAGGTCCTCCAGCTCCAGAGACAGATGTACTGTTTCCATATGGCTGTTATCAAGGTCCTTATAACACACACACACACACACACACACACACACACACACACACACACACACACACACACACACACACACACACACACACACAGTTGTATTACTAGTAGTAGTCATAGTACCAGTAATAGTAGTAGTGTAGTAGTAGTACTAGTACTAGTGTAGTAGTAGTAGTACTAGTAGTGTAGTAGAAGTTGTAGTACTAGTGTAGTAGTAGTTGTAGTACTAGTGTAGTAGTAGTGTAGTAGTAGTGTAGTACTAGTGTAGTAGTAGTCATAGTACTAGTGTAGTAGTTGTAGTACTAGTAGTGTAGTAGAAGTTGTAGTACTAGTGTAGTAGTAGTTGTAGTACTAGTGTAGTAGTAGTGTAGTAGTAGTCATAGTACTAGTGTAGTAGTTGTAGTACTAGTTGTAGTACTAGTAGTACTAGTGTAGTAGTAGTGTAGTACTAGTAGTAGTAGTAGTGTAGTAGTTGTAGTACTAGTACTAGTGTAGTAGTAGTAGTAGTAGTAGTACTAGTAGTGTAGTAGTAGTAGTCATAGTACTAGTAGTACTAGTGTAGTAGTAGTTGTAGTACTAGTGTAGTAGTACTAGTGTAGTAGTAGTTGTAGTACTAGTGTAGTAGTACTAGTGTAGTAGTAGTTGTAGTACTAGTGTAGTAGTACTAGTGTAGTAGTAGTTGTAGTACTAGTGTAGTAGTACTAGTGTAGTAGTAGTTGTACCTTTTTGGCAATAATGAAGTCTTTCTCCAGCTCATCCTTCTTTTTCAGCTCATTTTCATAACTGAAGAAGAAAAAATCGATCATTACTGACATGACGGACGTGTTTATGATTCTTCTGTGAGTTTGCTACTGGAACCACAAACATTCTTCCCTTTGTGTAATATGCTCAACATTAACACCCTTGAATACGCGTTTGTACGTCGCCCGTTCTCGTGCGTACACATGATAAAGCTGAGGCACACGTGAGCCTAGCGGCTCTGTGACCTCTGACCTCTGACCTCTGCTTGGTGCGCTCCTTGTCCTCCATGTTCTTGTCCAGCTCGACCTGCAGCTTCTCCTGGTCGTGGAGCAGGTTGTCAACCTTCTGCTCCAGCTCGTTCTCCTCCTGCTTCACAATGTCGTCGACCTGGCCCTTGTACACCTCGTACTCCTTGAGGATTTTAAGCTTAGTCTCAAGCTTTGCATTCTCATCCTCCAGGTTTTTCACCTGAGACAGAAAGAGAGATGTTGGAGATGTTCAGCACATGGAAACCAAGCGCAGTCCTCATGACAAGCTCTGCTATAATCCATTAAATAGGAATAGTTAAACACTTCTGCTTCATTTCTGGTGTCATCCAGTGTTTTCATAAAGCCTCAGCGTTCATTCATCCACGCGTTTCGGCTTCGCCATTGTCCAGCAGGTGGAGTCTCTGCTCGCTAAGAAGTCACAGAAGAAACTTCGTGTCCTGGAGTCACAGAATTACATGTGACAGATAGAGGCTGGTTCGACAACCCGCGTCTTTATCAGACGCCTAATTTAACTGTCAGCGTCACTGGACCTGGCTTTAACCTGACAAGTTCATACAAGGGAATGAAAAATATAACATATATATATACATTACATGAAAACACCTGAAATAGTCAGACAATATCCAAAACGTGCATTATCACTGTATTGCTTTACAAAACTGTTATTAGTGAATAAGTATGAAAACTATGTAATTTCAATTTTTACAAACTCTATTAGGCAGCGATTCCTCCTTTCTACCTAAAAAATGAACAATTCAGTCTAATTATTCTAAATACAGCACTTAACTTAAAACAAACCTTGTCAATCAGTTTGACGAACTTGTCGTTGAGTCCAACCATTTCATCCTTCTCCTTGTTCTTGCTCGCCGTGTCGCCCGCGGTGCTTTTGGCCGGTCTTGCGCTGCCCGGGCTGTAGGACTGGCTGCTGTAGTTTTTAGACATGTTCAAGTGTGTGATGGCCACAAGTCTACGGGCTGCACAGGTGAGCGGTGAAGACAAACAAACCGGCGGATCGCCTGCTTTTAAGGGGGACAGGACCATCCGCGCCCTCCCTCGACCGGCCACGCGTCCAATCAAAGGAGGACAGACGGAATTTTCCAAGGAAAAATAAACAGATCTACGTGAAATACCTGATTTTCGGCTGCCTACCAGTTTGTCCGGTGCTGGTGCTGGGCACCGGGAGCCAATGGCATCGTTTGGGCGGATTCGTGCGCCAACGCCAGGTGCGTATAAAACTACCTGCATCCTGCGCATCCACCAGGCGACCCGTCCACCTGCAACAGTCTCTGTCACCGTCAGCTCTCAACCACTCAGCCGGAACCATGCAAAACTCCTCCGCCAGCATGTACGCTAGATACCCGGGAAACGGGCGCAGAGCACCGGTGACGAGCCTGTGCGGCCTGCGTAAAGTGCTGCGCAACGAGACGGAAACGGACGCAGCTCCCGTGGCGGCCGCCGCTCCAGTGGCGCAGAGCGCGCCGCCCGCCTCCGCTCCTGCGGCCGCTCCAGAGGACGACAAGCAGGTCCTGCGGGGTCTGAACACTCGGCTGACCAGCTACCTGGACAAAGTGAAGGAACTGCAGGAGGCCAACGACAAACTGAGGAAAGAGATTGATGACATTTTGGCGAAGAGGAAAGACCCCGCGGGAAGAAACTGGGATGACGTCCAGAAACCCTTTGAGGACAACAGGCAGAAGGTGGGTCATCAGATCTGTGAGCGCGTTCTTCAGGTTCACGTGTCACTGTGCATGACTTCAAACCTTTCTCCTCACAGATCAAAGACATTACCATGGACAACGCCAAGCTGATGGTGGACGCAGACAATGCCAAAATGGCCAACGATGACCTTAAGAACAAGTACGATCCATGCAATATACACATTCATAAAGCAAATACGTCGTTAATAATGACGAGTGCACTGATGCAACTGGTGCACGTGGGTCATCTTTGGGTTCTTCCTGCTGTTTACAGGCTCGATGGTGAGATACATGCACAGAAGGTGATAGAAAAAGACCTGGAGGAACTGAAGAAGGCCATGGAGGAAACCAAGCAGCGTCAGGAGACCATAAAGAAGGAGACTGATATGGTGAAATCTGAGATCGATCGCATTCAGAAGGAACACAAGGACGTGAGGCCACACACACAGACACACACACACACACACACACCAACGTGCGCTAACAGAACCGTGTGGAATGTGAAGCCAACCGTGATTGTGGCTCTTGCAGATCGTGAACACCCTGTGCGAGAAGATCAGGACCTCAAAGGTGACAGTGGAGATTGAGCCAGACGGCAACGACCTGACTTCAAATCTCCTCAATATCCGCAAGCAGTATGAGAACATAGCTGAAAAGAATCTCAAAGAAACCAACGACTGGTACATGAGCAAGGTACCTGCAGGATGTGATGCACATGTTGGATGACGTTTTTGTGATACTGTTCCTTTCACCTCACTTCACGTCTCCTCTGGTTTATCCTTTCTAGTTTGAAAACATCAAGGTGGTGGAGGCGCAGAACACTGAGGCGCTGGAGTCTGGAAAGTCAGAGTTCAAGAATAAGCTGAAAGAGAAACAACAATTGGAAATGATGATCCAGAGTTTGATGAACAAGGTAATGACCTTAGCACATTTACACACACGTTGCACTTCATACAAAGGGACGTCACCAGGAAATGCCTAAGACCGACAATTAGATGTTTAACCACATGCTACAATCCCAAACAATCCCTGTAGGAGGTGTGAAGGACCGAATCTATACTGAAAGCGTTTCTTTGTAGTAAACGTAGGCTCCCTGTCTTCTTCACAAACATTCCTGACTGCCCTGTCATTATTCCTCAAAGCTACTGTTTACAGTAGGAGGGAGACTCTTGACTGTAGTCAGATAGAAAGATGAAGTCAATGAACCCAAAGTCTCCTGCGTGTTTGTGTCAAAGACAGAATACTACGACTACTAATAATAATTTTTGTAATCATTATGACAAAAATAATGCCAAGCCCACAATTATGTTAAATTGTTTATTCCAGATCCAAAATCTGGAGGAAGTCCTAAGGAAAACCAAAAACGAGTGTGGAGACCGACTGGGCTCCATCAACTCCGTGGTGCAGCGCCTGGAGTTGGAACTAACGAGAGTGAGGGCACAGGTGGAGCACCAGTCAGACGCCAACAAGGCTCTGGTGGGAGTGAAAATGAAGCTGGAGGCAGAAATCAGGACCTACCAGGAGTTGATGAACAAGATATCCAACGATGAGAGGTGAGGACGGTCATGGCCACAAAGCTAGATAATGACTGCAGAGCTGTATCCTGTGGAGCTTCCAAAAGGAATAATGTCACAACCAACTACTTTAAAGAAGTTAAGACTGAGCCAAAATAGCAGTTCCGCCTGTTTTTATGCTAAGCTAACATAAATGGCTCTTCCTTCTCTGACAGTTTGGGCCTTTCTTTAGCAGATGCAGTGAACAGTGGTAAGTTCAAGATCCATAAAACGATGGTTGTGTGAACACATTGTGGTGGAAAGAACCTTTTTGGGAAATATTATTTATAATACTCCTTTCTCATATAATTAATTAGCATCAAATGACTTTAACAACCCCCTTTAATCACCCCTTCTAAATCTATTGTCCTATGTTTCTAACCTTTATTGTCTTTAAAATATTTAGTAGAAACAAAGATAACAGGGAGGCTGAAGGATCAAAAGGATGTTGAGCATGCTTGCACACTGCAAAACCAGTTTAACGTAACCTTTTCTTTGCAGAGAAGTAGCCTGATAATGATGTGGTGACACAGCCAGAAGAACAGACGCACTTGGAACAAGGAAGGACACCTGTCGAAAAAAATCCACCCTTTCAAGCTCGCTTTAAGTCCCCAATGCTAAACCCCCTAATCAGTGGAGGGAGGCGCTAATGAGGCAGAGATGGTTTGCAGTAACTCAAATTGTGCCTGACAAGACAAAAACAACTCATAAGGGCTCAGACTGCTCTTCCTCATCCTCCTTCTTTGAAAACGCCTGATCCTTAAAGGTTGCTGGTTTTATAAATGGTATCGGATGGTTGTTGCCTAGCCTGTCATGCTACTGTGGGGTTGTTATGGTGCTTTTTCTCAACTGTCTCTAAATAAATGGATTTGATTTGCAATAAAGCCGACTTGCAGCGTTTCACTCTTTCGATGCACATATTATGTGTACAATGCAGCTTGGTATAACATCTGTCAGCCAAAATTCAGGATAAGCATCTAAAGCCAATAAAATCTCAGAACATTACGACCGTGGCTATGACTATAGTGAGTTAAAGCAACATCATCAAATGCACTGTTTATTCCAGACAATCATCCAACCCAGGGGCGAGTAGCAAAGACCTTGAGAGCAGCTCAGCCCCTGCTGAAAACATGATAAGGAAACAGAGACTTTCTTCTTCTTCATTCTTTCATTTTACTGGATAACAACTACTAAATAAATATTTTCTCTCTCTCTCTACCCACAAATTTGAACGTGAATTCATTTACTTGGTTACTTTCAGAAGCTGCCTGTTTTACATATTGTGGTGATTTACTATTATGAACTCAGAATGGTTCAGAACTAACAGCTGCTACTTTTAATATATTACATCTGATGTTCTAAAGTTATGACTTGGTCATTTGTGATCACAGCAGACTTGATATCACACAATTAGTAAATGTTTACTATGGAGCTATACTTCGTTCAGAGTTTAAAATAACATGACGGAATAGAAACTTTAGCCAACATTTACTTGTCATCTTTTTTTAAACATTCCAAATAAGATGAAACACTGAAATAATTAGATGGATTTATTTCCGCTGCTCAGTTTCTGGCAAATAAAGCCAAACCTGAACAGATTAATTAAGCTATTTCCAGTGGTTGGTAGTTAGTGGGTAAAAGCACAGCTAATGAACGGTGGAATAACCGGGATCATCAAAATAAAAACCTGCACAGTGAAAGTTTGTAGTCTCAGCAAATCCACAGAACATATTTCAAAATCCCTTTCAGAGAAGCTACGAAAATTAACTTCAGGGCAAAAAAAATTTGATGTGAGCAAACCTTGTGGAAACGACTGACCTCTGTGATTACCAACAAAGGTTTTGCCACCAAGCACTAAAGCAAGTTTTGCAAAGGGAACAAATACTGATTTCCTTCATGAAAATGCTAATTAATTCATAACTTATTTTGAAATGCAGTTTTCTGGATTTTTTCTGGATTATAGACGGATCATTTCTTTGTTAGTGGGCAAACTGGGGTTCAAATCATTTTTTTCCTGACTGTATTTTAGTTCAGTGATTGAAAACAAATTATTTAGTAAAAACATCACAACCAGGGAGGTGTGTTTTTGTAAGAGTGATTCTTTTTATTTTTTCAAATGACAAATGGTATAGACGACATGAAAGCACAAAAAGAGAAGGAAGGGGGGTTGAAATCATCCGGTATGTGGATATTGCATCATGAGGGTTGACGGGCAAGCGAAAGTACCAAATGGAGTAAAAGATATCGTATCAAAAATTTCTTTTTTTTCATATATATATATTTATATAGGACTAATAATTCTCTTTAACTATGCAAAGCAAGGAATGCCCTTTTTTCCACGGATGAACCTTGACTTTCCCTAAGTATAGCCAACATTATTATTAATTTAAACGAACAGGAAAAAAAGAAGTATACTGGACACGTTTTTGTGGGGCTGGGCAGGGGCATTCTGTCCTGGAGTCTGGTCTGATGTGGCGTTGAGTCTCAGTGTGTTGCGTTTAGGTGTGTCCATGGGCGTTTGGATTCCTCTAATGCAGGCCGGACTCAGCGGGAGAACGTTTTTCCACTGCAAAAGATCAAACAAAACGAGTTTTTGTTTTTCCTGGTACGAACACACCTTCAACCCTCGTAGGAATATCTGTACTCAGCAACGTGATGAGTTTGATCTTCACACACACACATAATCTAACATTAAAAGCAAAATGGAACCAGCAGGCTATTAACAACATAACAAACCATTCTTCAGTTCAAACGCTAAAAGGTGCTGCCAGCTGGAGTCTGTAACCTGTTGGCAGAACCAGCACCGCTGTGTAGAATCCATGTGCTAAGCCAAAGTTAACAGCCAGAAACCAGCTGCATATTTACTACACAGAAAATAAAGCTGTGTCAATCCCATCCAAACAGGAATGTGAAGAAGCATCATACCAAAAGTAAAACACTTCAAACTGAAGCACTGATGCCCAACTGTCACTGCACTTTAATAGATGATTGACACTTCGATTTCAGTTGCACTTTGCTAATTATTTTAACTGGAATACATTTTTGCTAAGATTCCATATGACTGGGTTAATTAATGGCTTTTGTCACAGCGGTGGCAGCTGTGGGTGGGTTGCTTTTTATTGTAGTTACACATTTACAACAGAACAAAAGCAGCCTGTGCTCAGACCAAACCTATTTCCGAACCATTTAAACTACGACGGTAAAAAGTGAATTAGTGGTCGTTGTGAGGTTCGCCTAAGATGTCGAGCCGTAAAAGCAGAAAAGATAAAAAAGCTTATTAGGAGACTACTTACGAGATAGTCTTCATCTCCTTCTTCTCGGCATCAGGCCGAGCACGGTTCAGAACTTTGAGGAAGTCTGACGTCTTGGCCCTCATACGTGTATGAATGTAGGCCTGCAGATGAGACAAACCATTGTGTTAATGCTGTAAAATATTTAAGGCTAATAGCTCAGAATAAAGACCTTAAAATACTTTGTTTGTTTCAAGTATCAACAAATGTATCTTTCTCAGTTATCACCTGAGAAAACTTTTTTGTGAATACGAGGACAAGGGTTCTCTCTTTACATTCCTGCAGGTTGCCACTTAAGCCCAAACACATCTGTCAGTAAATCCATCTACTGTCATCCACTCTGACATCCAAGCAAACCATTGGAATCCTAACAACCACACACTAAACAAACACAACAAAAGACTAACACACGCCTTTAAAAAGCTATAAAGGAAGTATAATGAACAGTTCTTACAGTCAGGAAGAGTGTTTGTGGCGCCACCTGAAGTATGTGTCAGTGAGTCATGTTTACCTAGATGAGCACACGGCACGAAACCTGTACGACCACTGAGAGCAGTAAAACATGACCACGTCAAGTAGGATCTTGGCTCGGTCTCATCAAGGCTACAGTTTTGATTTTGGATCTGCTCAGCGAAATGAACCAACACATGTCCAAACGTTGTGATAAATGCATCTTTTGGGCAGAATCTATTTCAAACCTCCTGAATCAAAACTGTTAAGACATGCGACTCCAGAACTGCACTGGGTACAATTGCTTTTTATATACTTCTGGTATGGTAAAAGCTTTAGGACACTCCGATAGCAGCAGGTTAATGTCAGTGATCAGCTGGACCAACCTTGGAGCACTTTATATGGTAGTGCAGATAGTCCCTGAAGGTGTGGATGAGGTTGATGGTGTTGTCTCTGGCATTGGCATTGGTGTGACGTGGGAACAGGACTGAAACGAGTCAAAACAGATTGAACTAAATCAGTATCATATGTCAATTAATTATATAAAGTGCTTGAAAACGTTAATTTACAACTGATGGACGCTGACCAAAAGTGATGTAACCGATGTTGTCCCCGACGGCAGCGTCTGTGTCCTTCAGCTCCAGAGGAGGCTCCCTGTGGCTGAACAGCACCTGGGGGGCTGTGTGGCTGGCTCGCCGACCCTCTTTGAACTCCTACATACGGATGATGGAGGTGTCAAGATACTAATCTGGTTTCCCCACTATATGACTATACCCTATATATGCCCCACTATTATAAATAAAACAAAATATAAATAAATAAACATTAAGCGTTTCAATGACTGGACTGCTCTGAACCAGTCGGACCAACGTGACATGTGTTGAATATGTTGTGTGTTCAGCGCTGTATGAATTTCAGACCTAAGGACCAGTTACCAGAAGGAAAGCATGCACACAAAAAAAAGTGAAGGTTTGAGCAAGAACCGTTTTAACAAACCTGCATGAAGACTTTGCCGATGATGACATCGTCATCATCTTTGAACACGGTGCTGAACACAACCGTCACTCTGTCTTTCTTGGCCTCCACGTACCTAAGAGGAAGTGGATATTAAATTGAAAAGACATCTTCTCTTTGCTTTTCAGAACAAAAACATTTGCTGGTTTCAGACCATTTTCACATACATGGACTCATCGTCTCTGTAGTGGACCACAGCCCTCTTTTCACCCTCTTTTCCCTCTTCCTGGAACTTGAAGTACTTTTCGAACACTGAGGCAAAGCAGTTCCTTTTGAGCATTCCTGCCTGGTGGACCACCTCTTCTTTGTTGCCTGGCAGTGCGTCCAAGTCGTAGAGGAGGGACACGTTGTAGCCTGAGAGGAAACCATTAAATTACAGATTATACAAAGTCCACAGTGGTAATTGACTCATAGTCAATAGTCTCTTTTAGTGTCCTATTTAAACAACACGTCAACTACCACAAGAAATTGAGGAACAAAGCTGACATTTGCCACAACCATGCGGCATGTCAAGCTTTATGCACTGTACTTATGCTGATTTAACTTAGCTGCCTATTAAGCTTTGATTAATTAAAAAAATTTTTTACCAGCTTCTGGTGAGACCAGGAAATTCCCATAGACCCTCTTGAGCAGCTGAAATTAAAGAAAATGTATTTGTGTCACACTTCCATTTTTTTAAAGTACATGTCAGAGAACAAGAGACAATGGCAAAAAGCTACAAAAAAAAGGTCACATCTATCACAGAAAAGCTACCGGTAATTGAAGTCAAATTAGGCAACAGAAGTGTTGCTTGGAAAACTTTAGAATACTTTAATGTGAAAACTAGAGAGAGCCCTGAAAACACAACAGAGAAAAACAAGTAGAAAGGTCAAGACCAGTAAAAGCTGAGAGAGACGGCTCTAAACAACGCTGCAAGGGGGAAATGAAGGGGTTAGCTTCGCAGGGGGGCGTCCTCTGTAATTGACACTTGTCATTATGGAATGTACAGTTAGCAGGAATGTGCAGACACTGTTCTAGACAAACATGGCGTCTTACACTACTCTGGTCTTCCCCATTTCACAGTCAGCAGCGCTAATTATATCAAAAGAGGAAAAGAAACAAGAATTACAAGTACAAACCGGCCCTTTGACAAACTGAGCCCCTACCCCTGAACGCTTACAACCCGACTTATCACTGGAAGAAAAGCTGAAAGTAGCATTCACTAATCCTTCTGCTGCTGATTTTGAGGGAACATAAAGAGAAGTCGCTGGACAGCTACCAAAACATTCACACACAGTGGCTGCAGCTCGCAGTCGGCACTTCCTCGCCTGGTGTGAGTCATACAAATCCGCTTCCTGTTTCTACTAGAAGCCCCAGCAGCTGCTTTCTTCCTTACATGGCAACAGAGCTCTTGTGGTGGAGGTGTGTGCATGCAGATAATAATCATGACCTCATTCAACCTTTTCAGAATACCTTTTGCTTCTGTTTGAGATGTTTTGTGGATGTACGCAGGTTTAAACACCTGCAGCATGATAGTAATCAAACATGGCATGAAAGCAACTCCGGACCTCTCAGGATGTCATCTGCATTATTTTAGGAATGGAAACTGTGCATCACAAAGCCAGAATCGCTCAAAACCCAGAAGACCACACTCCAGTTATTGAAATATAACATCACTTCAAAGAGATTCTTCCTGTATATGCAGAGGACCCTGGCAGAATTTTCAGTATCTGCAGGATGTGAAAATGATGTTAATGAAGCCACCCTGAACCGACTGTTGGAGAAGACGTGCTTCTGTCTAGACAGGGAAACGTCTTCCACACACTTTTTTCTCTTCATGTCTGTGTTTGTTGTACCTCATCAGCTCCATGCTCCTGCAGCTCTTTGTAGAACTTCAGGGAGATGCTAACCATCACTTTGGTCTTGTCCCCATTGGGGTTGGAGATGTGGTACAAGACACCATCGAAATCTATACCAGAGACAAACATAATTAAAATGGTGATTATTCGCTACGAGCTCCTTTACAGACTAACATATATGCATTAAACTCATTGTAATCACTATTATTCGGGTGAGGTTGTAATCTAGCAGTAATTACTGACAGCAGGGTAATTGCCTAGCTGGGTTATAGATAACTATGATGACGACAGAAGCGCTTCTGCTGTCATCTCAGCAGGTCAGTAGCAAATTCACTCCCCTCAGTCTTATATATAGTGTTTTACCCCAGGCCACAGCAGCTGACACACCCCTCTCCACAAGTTTGGACAATGTCCTAAATATTTGAGCCCGCTACAAAATAATACTTCAACAACAGCTGTGATGCAGGTGTGTGTTTCTGCAGAATGTCTCAGCTGTCAAAACATGCTAACTTCTAACTATAAACAAAGATCAACCATAAATGTAGAATGTTAAAGCACATGCTGGAATTTGCTATGGCATGTTTAAAACCCCCTGATCTAACCTAAATGGCACTAGGGGGTCAAAACACTTGCACAAGAAACAGTAGATATCAAAATTCTGCATAAGAAGTTGTGTAATCTTACCTGCAAATGTCACATCGACGGCCTCTGGTTTGGTTCTGCCAGGAGAAAGCAAAAGTCTGATATTAGTTATGAAACCTATAGTCCACTGTTTACATAATATACACATTTGAACAAGGCATAGCTGATATCTCCCGGATATAAACCTTGCTGCTGCCATTATTATTAAGTATTAAGTATTTTAGCTCATAATCAGTGTTTTTATTTTGTATTTTCCCTCAACCCATGCAGAAGTGACAAACATCTTCTATGTCTGACTCCAAATGACAATGCACGTAGTCCTTAACTTCATCCCATTAGACTGTTGGTGAAAACGATGTTTACAAGCTTTTTAAATCACCAGTGTCTGTCAGGTTATGACAACAATTCCACAGTGAACAGACAATATGAACACAACAGCTGCTACAAACAATTTAAACGGAACATGTGTGACTTTGTGCTTTGTAAAATTGTTACATACTTTCATTTCCATAAACAATTAGACAATACATATTCAACTGGTTAATAAAGACATCATTATAGATTCAATCTATAAACCTTACAGCTCGTTATAAGGCTGAAAGGTGCTATTTAAATCACAAAGGTAACTGCAGCAGCTTGGTCCAGACTTGACTCTGCCAGACTACAGGAATGCGGAAGCAGCGCAGAGGAGCTAAAGCTACCTGACAAGTAGCCTTCAAGTCGGTATGCGATGCCTCAAAAAGCAACTAAGTGGCTTTGCTTATGTTCAAACACTGACTTGCATAAGATCTAACCAAGGTATGTGGCTGATGACGGCAATGCACGATTCTGGCAATGATATAAAGCCCGATCATAAATAACATGTTCAATAGGCGGCTAACAGTCATGTAATGTCATTGGTGTTGTTAACAAGCAGCCTGTGGAGTCGTTTTAATTATATAAAACATAATTAAAATCACTATAAACATCCAGTGTTGCGGGGCAGCCAGCTGCTTCTAAAGGGCTTCGCCATTTAAAGCAATTTTCCCAGACCAGTTGCAGCAGAAGAAACACAAATGCTTCGTTATGTTATCTTACAAACCGGGAATTTAATCGGCGTTAGACTTTAATCGCCACACTGGCCGTGCAGACACACCCCAGCTTTAGGCAAACCAGACACGGCGAATTAGCACGGAGCTAATTCACCGAGTATGTTTGCATTTGATACCAAATGACACAACCTAGCTGACTTGTACAAACTGGAAACGTGTATCAGCTGCATCCGACCCGCTCATCCACAGTCAAATGCGGCATCATCTTAAGTAAAAGGCTAATCGAGAAGCTAGTCGGTGTTAGCATGCTAGCCAGGTGTAACAATGATTTCTCACCCGTTGGATGCGCCATCGAACTTCAACGTCAGCGTCTCTTCTATGATGCGGTTATTGATTTCTAACAGGATCATCGCAGCGAACGCTGGTGCCGAGGAAAAGGGGGAATGATAGGTTCTATTTGGTGGGATTAACCTCTTTGTGTCAAATTCTGCAAATTTTTTCCTCCCTTGACAGACCCGACCGCTTCCGTCGAAGCTACTTCCGCCTGTCACTTCCGCGTATTTTACTGGCAGGACCCCGTGAAATGAGTACGACCGCGATTTTGCCTGTAATAAATTCGTAATAATTACATCGATACTTCACTACAAACGATGCTCCATGACATGATCTGATACGTGCCTCATAACATTATTCATATTATATCTTATATATATAATCACAGTCATAACAAGTTCAACTACACAATTATTCAGAAATATTAACAAATAGTCTACATAATAATATGTTAAACTGAGACTTTCAAGCTGAACAATATGTAATTAAAATGTAATGTAATTAAAATGAGCATCACTTTCACCAGGTGTGGCAATAAGGATGATTACACATCATGCACTAATTAAATAAATGACTAAATGTATCTTTACTTTAATATAACGTCTTTTTAATCTTTTCCTGTGTTGTTGTGTTAAGTTGCAGTATAATGAAAAGTAAAAAAATGTAACTAAAATTCTCGGACTTTGCAACTCATTTTGAAGACTAAACCTATAAATGCTCATCAAATAGACTTGAGACTAGAGAAGAGTCTCTCTTTGCTTATAAGTCACGCATCAACAAGCAGAATCCTAACAGTAACGAAACCTGTTTGTCAGACATGGTTTTAATGTCAACTTATCCTTCAAGAAATAAATAGAATTCTTCCCAACAGAAACCAGTAGCATGCTGAACCAAGTTTGCCATTTCACTACTTATATACAGCAGCAAGGCTCATGTAATTACTGCCTCGTTTGCTTGATGATGTGTTTTTGTTGGACATGACCTAATGACTTCCCCCATATTTTTCCTTTCACAGTCTTTTTCAATGATGTATTGTGTAGTCCTGGCACTGTGTTACTGGCCCCTAGCACGACCGGTTTTCACGAGTCAGATCATTTTCTTCTTAAAAATGCCATCTCGCTTGTTTTCTACCCATAGTCAGATGCTGGACGTCAGGGGGTAACGACGAAACATCAGCGGACGTGTCTTTCAGGCAGCAGGTAAAGCAGAAGGTGAGTAAAACAGGCCTGTAGTCATTTAAGTTTAATTAAAGAGTTATACTGTGTTCAGAATTATGCAGGTCATAGAAATATGGAGCAATTAAGGTACATTCAAATATATTAAAAAATATATATATATAAATAAAAATAGGTATATTTCAAACTTTACTGTATCTGGTTCATAAATATTAGATATTACAATCAAACAGAACAGTCCGGTTCTGGTAATCACCTGTAGAAGTAATAAAACGTATCTAGTTACAGAATGTCTAAATATTCAGTAATAACAGTTTCAGCGTTTCAGCAGTTTACCAATTTTTATTTAGTGTTTATATAAACAATAATGTAACATATTTAAAATGTATAATTACATGTTTTCTTAATATTTTTCCGATGAGTATGTACTAATTAATATAATCACAGATCATTTTACAAGAATCAGAAACAATATTAGGGCTATAATTGAAAAAAAGTATCAGCTTTGATTATGATGTTATATAATATATGCTTGCATGTGTTTTGATAAGTGTTTGTGTAAAAAGGTGGGGCAGTAGTATCCATTTTACGTTGTACCACATCTCTGTGGTACATTTAACTTTAATCAGAACTTAACTAATGATATTTATTGATTAAAATCTGAGACCTGAAACTGTTTAATTGTGTTTACATTTAAACACAGTCCCACACTTTACAGAGACATGTGTTGAATTTGTCCAGAGGAATAAAATGAAGTTTTACAGTATCTTTGTTCATTGGCTGGTTGTACGTCTTTAATTCCAAACTTTAAGACTTCTTGGATCTGGATCTGAGTGGTTTCCCTTCAGTTCTGACCAGTCTTCCCGTCCCTGCTGTCGGTTTAGAGACAAACTCCAAATATGCAGCTTTCTAGCAACACAAGACTGGTTGAGTATAAAATACTTGAACGTGCTTGAGGTTTAATAAGTTGCTGTTCTTATAAACACATTATGTTCTTTACAGGTGACTAATTACTTTACACTGAAAAGAAAAGCCAGAGTATAATGGAGTATAATCTGCTTTGATTAAAATGTGATCTGATGGCATCTTGTGGCTGTAACTACACTTCCCTTAAAGCCATTTGGTTCCCTGTTGTCTTTCTCTTTTACTTCAAGAGAGCTCGTGGGGGTTAGTCATAAAATCAAACAGCGGTATCTCCAGTACTGTCACACAGAAACGAAACAGTTTCAGTTTTTGTTACAAAGGAGCCGCCAACAATCCAAGGTTGTTTTTTTCCATGTGCTGCCTTCGGCATTGTGCCACGCAGCTGTCACTTCTGATGACTGGAATTTTATTTCTTTGTGGAAAACATTTTTAGTTGGAAGTCGAAGTTGGAAGATGATATATATTCATCCATTGTCCATCCAACACCTGTCAACCATCTGTAAATCATTAGGCATTGATTAAACGAGTTTGCTTAATTTGAAGCAAACGTACCAAGCCTTATAAATGCTGTTTGACTTGGTTTGAGTAGCTGACAGGATAAGTACCACAGGCTTAGAAGAACTGACATCCGAATGTGCGCTCCAGGAAATTTCAGTGCGCTGTGCACAATAATAGAAGACCATGTTCTCTGTTTACTATCTGCGGTTTCATTTGTTGCATGTGGAATTTTAAAAAATCACCACAGGATCTTGTTGCTGCATCATTATGACATTCAGTATTTTTTGTTTCCACAGCTTACAGCAAAATTACCTTAACCACCACCTTGTGTTAAACTTTGTACCTCTAGGCTGCATCATCTCAGTTATGAGTGTAAAGCAGACATGTTTCGAATGGCAGCAGAATGACTGTTTCGTGTTTTGTGTTTCATTCAATGATGACATGCTGACACGTTTGAATTCTTTTTAAAGAAAAGCTTGATACTGTGGACACGTGTGTAAATTAGTAAAGTATTCTATACATATTCTGAAAATACACTCACTGGTCACTTTATTAGGTCCCAGAGTAAAATCTGATTCAATCCAATACTGCAGGTTTCTCTGTTTCTCAGATGAAGCTACAGAGAGCTGATAATTCAATGTTTATTATAATGTGACACTGGGTGCAGGAGTCGTACTGGACGCCATTATATTATATCCTTCATTTTACATGTGGTGCCTCAGTGAACGTCAACCTAACTCTAATCTGACAACAAAAGAATTAAATGCAGCTGTAGTAGGGATGCATGAACAGTCTAATCATCTTGCCACGGACCAGGAGTCATTTTAGATACGTCCTGATTCTTGTGTGACATCTGTACTTTTATATGGAAGAACTTTCAATTAAAGATGATTATTGGAGTACATTAAAACACACAATGTATTAAAAACACTGAGCTGTAAGACATGTAGGAGGTTTAAACTATTAATTTCCACGCGATAGGTGTTTTGTCAACTGAAAGTTTTTATTAAATAGAAATGTGTCGCCCACCCATGTCAATTTAAGGAATCATCCCCATTTCCCCATTTCATAATGTTAAGGGACTGACATGACTGACATGGTTTGTGACCTTGAACAACACTACAAAGACTTCTCCTGCTGAGAGATTCCATCATGAGACACAAACATTTCCTCTTCGTTGGAAGAGGATTAAAGCGTACGACCGTATCTGACGTTTCCACAGAAGAGGCCTGTATCTCAGGTTCCATGTCAGTTGCAGTGCCAAGTTTCAGGCTTTTGTTTACACATTAAATGGAAAGAAACGCAGGAAGTGCAAAATCTGGCCTGGTTCATGCGGGCACATTCAGGTTTCAAGCGGATGGCACAACACACGCAAAGTAACAAACAATTACTGTTTGGATGGATTCTTTCTAGAAATTGCACCTGATATTCAAATTTCATATGTTGTTATAACGTTTCTATAAAGTATCTAATGTGACAAATATTACAGCCACTTTCTGCCACTTTATTTTTTGTTGATTATCTTGACATTTTGCTTATCAAGCTACACTCCATAAGAAAACAAATGAAGGTCGAAAGCATTCTAAAATAAATTATAAATAAAATAGACCTTCTTATTTTGATTTTTATTATTTATCACGTTCTTCTTCACAGATCCCCTCAAGCTCCATCTGCAGCTGTCTGCACAGATGTTCTGATGGGTGTCAGTCGGGGCTTTGGCTGAGCCACCCCAGGTCAATCCCAGACATGTTCCGAAGTGACTTCACTTCTTTGAAAAGCCAAATAGACAACACAACAACAACAACAACATAAAACCATGAAGCACTGTGTTTTTAGAGGAACTGTGCATGTTGAGTACTTCATCCTGACTTTTTATGTAACGAACACATGTCATTTATTAAATATAACTTTATTTATCTTTAAATTACAACTTAACTGTAACCCTTCACACACGTTTACACGCACGTTGTTGACTCAGCCAGTATTTGTTGCAGTAGCCAGAATCGAAAAACAGGCTGCTCTTGTTAGATCACTGTGATCTTCCCGATGGAGGTTGGCAACAGGATGTTACAGCCACTGAGCGTCCTGAAACTGTCATGTCATTGCATGTTTACAGAGATAACAGTGGCGCCATATGCATCTACAGCATTTAATTTGTCCTTCACCTGTCAACAGCACAGTGGAATGATGTGTAGAGGCAGAGAAGAGGAAGGGGAGGATACTTGTTGGATGCACAGTTTATGCAAATCTCAGAGGATGCAAATCTCTCTCTGTCATCGCTGATATATGGCTGGAATATTTCTCTGTGTGCTCACTGATGTTTGTCGTGCTACACAAAGATTCTGTCTCCAGTCATCAACATTACAGACATAGCAATCAGAGGCATGTTTCACATTTCAGAGTGTAAACAAAACAAATGTGGATGAAATTTAACAAACTTCTAATGAAATCACTTATATTTTATAATAATAATATTAAAGAATTCTAGATGAAAAACCCCTTCATGCGTAAAAAGTTATGACTATGGGAACATAAAATGCTGCAACAGGAAGAGTGAGGACATTACAGCATTTCCAGAAAGTGAACATCATAACCTACAGATTTGTAAAGCACCTCAACGTGTAGCACTGATTACCCAACGGCTTCATGTCACATGGAGTCTCACGGGTTAGTCTGAGTTACTACAACACAAAATACGCCTTCTGAAATGTCTCACAGTATATATCAATTATCAGTTTTAATTACAATAATGTAGTGAAAAAAAAAAACTAAATAAACGTATTTTGATTATGTACATTGGTTTGGTACTTTGGTGTGAAACATCCAACAGTGTGATTTTGTGCTCTTTTGTTGTTGTTTTAACATTTTGACTTTTGATTTATTCAGGATACGTACAAATGAAATCATATGCATGAATTTGCTTGCTTCTAGACTTACCACATTCCTCTGAGGATAATTACTCTAATTGACTCTGATGTGATTCAACAAAGAAACTAGTTAAATTCTTCTTCTTTTAGTGATTCATTTACCGTTTTTAGTGTTTTCCAATTACGTTTAAATTTTGTCTTTGTCTAGTGCTTCTAACATTGTAAAGCACAGTTGTCGTCAGGTGTTGAAGTCAGGACAATTTTCAAAATATCGGCTCAGCTGCATTTTATGACTCACTTGGGAGAAGGAAACGAGACATTGGGTCAACTCCCCACAAAAAAACCCGTATTGTATCATCTTAAGAAGATGTTCTTCAGCACAAGCTCATTTGAGTCTCGAGCCAATTTCATCTTTGAAAGGTGCAGCAGTTCAGAAGGTGAGTGTCAGAACGTTTTTTTTTTCAGGTATTAAAAAGACTGAATCGAAAAGCTAAATTCAACACAGCATTATTTTTGCGGTTTACTAGTATCAGTTTGTTTTCCATCCACAGTCATGTCCATCACTTACATTTTTACGGATGACTACTTTGACAATGACACCAGTTTTTACAATGACACCGACAATCTGGATCAGCACAAATCACCATGTGACATAACCCCACTGGAACCTGTAGCCGCTGTGGCCCTGTGTCTGATCTTTCTACTGGCAATACCAGGGAACCTGTTAGTGGGGTGGGTGATTGGCTCCAGCAGGCAGGCCCTGACTCCATCGGATGTGTACTTGTTTCATCTGACAATAGCAGATGGCCTGATAGCCCTCACTATTCCATTCCAGGCTGTGTTCTTGATCCAAGGATGGATATTTGGAGACTTCATGTGCAAACTCCTCAGCCTTATCTTCGACACCAACTTCTACACCAGCATTATCTTCCTAGCCTGTATTAGCGTTGATCGGTATCTTGTGATCGTGTGCGCCAGTGAAACGCTGAGGAGTCGCGGGAGGATGTGCAGCTGGGTCCTGTGTGCAGCAGTGTGGGCCCTCGGAGCAGCTATCTCGCTGCCTGCACTTTTCAACGAGGTCAATAAATTAGGCAACAACTCAGACATATTGATCTGCTCTGAAAGCTTCGACGCGGGCAGTGCCAGTATATGGAGACTGGTCACTCGTGCATCCCGCCACATTTTTGGCTTTTTCCTTCCTTTGACCGTCATGATAACCTGCTACAGCATCACCATTAAACGGCTGCTGAAAACCCGTGGTTTCCAGAAGCACCGGGCCATGAAGGTGATCATAGTCGTGGTGATTGCGTTTTTGCTGTGCTGGACACCGTACCATCTAACCATGATAATAGACACGCTCCTCAGAGGCAACGCGATACCGTCGGACTGTGCAGTGAGGAGCTCAGTGATCACAGCTTTGAAAGCAACCAGCAGCCTGGCGCTGCTCCACAGCTGCATCAACCCCATCCTCTACGCATTTGTTGGGGTGAGGTTCAGGAAGAAAATGATGCAGCTGTTTCAGAGGAAACTCAGAAAAGAGAGGATATCACTGTCCAGGTTCAGCAGGTCCACGTCTCAGACTTCAGAAGCGAGCGGAATGGTTTTCTGAAACACACCTTCAAATGTATCAGGCTTGTTAATCACACATAAACATAGTTAATTAATAAAGATGCTCTCTCAAATTTAGTATTATAAATATAGGTCATGACAAAAACAGGATGTCTGTTGGTAAATAATTTCTGAATGATACAATTCTTTAGAGTAGGGTTGTTGCTCATACTGTCTGTGCAATGTTGTGCAATGTTGCCACCTACTGAACTCCAGCCGTCCTGTTTCTATTTCTCAACGTATCACTGTTCATAAAGCAGATCTCCCGCTGGGTGTATTTTCTTAAGGAAATTTTCACTCTTACAGTCATTTTATATTGCAGCAGATATAAAAAATGAGATTGTGAGAAGTCTGTGCGTTGTTTTTTTTTTTCAAATTTTCTTTTGCAGAAAAGCACAATTTAAAATTTTCAACTTAATAAAACTTTACATTCCTGGACCGACTGATTCAACTTATTTTCACAGGATGCTTTAAACAAACACAATTACTCATAAGTCGTCATTCTTGTCAATAGTTGACAGAGTAAGACTTTAGTAGGGTTTAGTTAGGTCAGATATCGTTTACCAGATTGCCTCAGAACGACCCGAGAACATGACTCGGAACTAATCTGTTTTGTAGAACAACATTTCCCAGAAGTCTAAGCGATCGACTGATCAAATTGCGCAATTCTACAGATGCTTACGGTAATTGCGTTGAGTGACATCAGCACGACCGGGCCCGTTAGGATCCGTCCACAAGTCAAATTAGTTCAGATAGAAACGATAGAAATTGACCAGAATAAAACTGTGACACCCGGAAGTTCTGTGCTGTGATTTCACTGATGTAGCTTTCCAGTCAAACGCATGTATCGGGCTTTTTATAGTTATAGTTCATTACTGTGAAAATTTGTTTCGTCGTCATAATATATAAATTCATTGGCGTCTTGTTGATCCTTCGAAACTTTCAGGGTTAAACTGAAACGTCGCTTCAAACGGCCAATTACCGTAAACCTCCAAATACAGAGGCCGCAGCTAAGCCAACGCGGCTGGCTAATGAAACGCTACAACGTGAGTCGGACAGTACGAGGTATGAAACAACAACCAACGGCTCTAACTACTTGTGTGTTACAGAGATGTGAGTTGTGGTATTGCAAAACTGGCTCGTATGTAAACGGGGCGGGCCACCACACGCTGTTAGTACTGACGATGTGGTGAATTGGAATTTGACCCAAAACGCACCAAATGCGCGCGTTGCTGGTTAGCTAGCTGCGACTTACTGGGTGAAGTCGACTGTGGGTCTCAAACCAAAAGCGACGCGTTGTTTATTTAACTGCTGTGCTTTGTAAAGCTTGACGCGTCGTGTTTCACTCACCTGCTTTTATTTGCAAAGTGCCACCGTTTAGTCAAATGTCTGTTGTGGTTTACTTGTTAGGTTTTAGTTGGTGTTTCATGTTTTCCCATCATATACAGACAAGTGGAACAAGACGGCGATGAAAATACATTTAATCCTCTGTCTCCATAAACTGTCACAACCATCGACATTTCAAGTCCGTTTGATTCATTCATGTAAAGCAGGACAAAGACATGTAGTGAATTCTAACGCCTGAAAAACTGGAAATGACTAAATATTTGGCATGTTTGTCTGAAACAGACAAAGCAAATGGTCCAGAATGTTGTGGAAGCCTTTTGACTTTGTTGCTAGTATCTCTTTTGTGAATGCTAAGTGAAATTATACTGATTAATAATAAATAGAACAGTTGGGCGTAACTGTGAAGGTACTGTGTAATATCTGTGCCAGACGATTAGCGGCCATAACAAAGCTTTGTATCTGTAAATGGTGTTTGGTAAACGTATGTGTTGTCTCTAGTGTCTGCATGGTGTCAAGACAGTGTGACTGACTGGCAACAATGTCATGTTTTCAGATTCAGCAGCTGCATGGAGCCTGGTCAGACAGTGTCACTATGTGGGATGAAGCAAAGGTCAACATCGCCTCTTGCACACACACAGCCTGGAGCATTTTAACTGCTATATTGTCACGTTGTTAAATCGTTCATCATTCTCGTCTCCGTCAAGAGGACAGAGGAGGGAACGACACGTTGAAGTTTTCACCCAGACACCTGGGATTTAACTTTTTTGTTTTGTTTGGTCAATACAAGAAGGAACCCTGTGGTTGTTCACACCAAACAAGGACTCGCATGGTGAACTAACGAATCGAAAGACGCAATGGTAGTCGACGACACGACAGCAAGTGGGAACCGATCGGAAGCGGAGGAAGAGGTCCTTGGAGTGCCCGCATCTGAAGACTTGGAAGGACAAGGAACTATAGCGATGGCTGTCTGTGCTTCTGAGGCCCAGTCTCCATCTGAACACCCCCCAGAGGAAGCCAGAGAACCCAGAAAGTGGAAGTTCGCTGTGATATTCTTGTGTTTCTATGGATTTATGGCGTCCGTAAAGCCCGGGGAGCCTTTCATTACACCATATCTGCTGAGCTCTGAGAAGAATTTCACCAGGGAGCAGGTTAGTAGATTCCTCAGACTGAACTGTGTTTGTACAGGTATTGTGTGAAATGCCTTACATAGTGAGACGCGACCATATAAACACAAATACAGAGCACTGTCGACAACAGCATTTTCTCTAACTTTACCAGTTTTTGTTTGTGCACACATTGCACTGTGAACATATCCAGCGCCCTGTAGGGAGTCTGCTGATCCACGTTACTGTGGTCAAAGTTCACATTCCTCCAAACTGGGTCAGCTGATTACAAAGTCATCAGTAGACCGATTTATAGAAAGGAATGGGATGATGGTCATATTTTTCCTCAGCTTTTTCTGAATTGATCATGATCTCCTTCACTCGGAGCTGACAAACTCATTTCCAGATTTGTCCAACCTGAAAAACAGCAGAATATCTGGTGTGGCTCTAAGGCCTTTGTCCTCCACACTAAGCGCTCATTTCACAGTCTGCGTTTGCACATATGTGAGTAGCCAGAATAATAGTGCAGGGCATCAGTTTAACGGTATCGTGAAAATGTGTCATGACAATTTGGTCATGTTTGTACGTTTCATTGAAATGAATGAAGCCGTTTAATGGAACCCAGACAAAGGTTGTCCAGGCTGAGGGTAGTGGAAAAGTTGGATTTGCACTTGATTTTAAAATGCAAATTGCCTTGGTAATCTAGAGCTGCAGTTAACCTAAGCTCACCTGCAGCAATAGTGTATGTGGTAAAATGGTGGTTGGTTGTTGTTTTTATAGCACATCAATTTCACTGGGCTTCATATTTCCTGCTGGACATTTGAAGACATCATCTTCATTCTTTTATGACACTATACAGTCAGATGAAATAAAATTAATCAGTAGATGAATACAAAGAGCTAAGCTGTTGTTTCTGAGTTTTGCATGAACATACACATTTTAAATATCAGCTCTGGTTATAGTGATTGTTATTTATTGCTCCATAACCCAACCTGCACTAAACATTTAGATAAGATTTCATATTTGTTGAACGCAATCACAAATGGTCAAATGTATCTTCAGTCAATAATCAGACTAATAGGTGGGTGGTGTCTCCAGCTCTGAAGATGTTTATCGTGTTTTAAAAAAAATTATATCCCTTACAGAATATATTACAATAAATAAGACTCTGTCCTAATACCTTGTGTTGTATTTTAACGTGCTGACATCCGATATCAGAATTTGGGTTATTTAACACTGTTTAACTCCTCTTGATTCTGAATTTGTTCATTCACCGTCTTCACCAGGTGACCAATGAGATCACTCCTGTGCTGACGTACTCCTACATGGCCGTGCTGGTGCCGGCCTTCCTGCTCACGGATCTTCTGCGCTACAAGCCTGTCCTGATCATCCAGGGCATCAGTCAGGTGGTCATCTGGCTCATTCTGCTCCTGGGCAGTTCCCTCATCCAGATGCAGTTCATGGAGTTCTTCTATGGCATCACCATGGCATGTCGCGTGGCCTACTCCTCCTATATCTTCTCCCTGGTCAGCCCGGTCCTCTACCAGCGCGTGGCCGGATACTCGCGGTCCTCTGTCCTCCTGGGGGTCTTCATTAGCTCCGTGCTGGGTCAGCTCTGCTTGTCTCTGGGCAACATCAGCTTCTACACCCTGAATGCCATATCGTTGGGATTCGTCAGCTTTGGCCTGCTGCTGGCTGTGTGCCTGCCCTGGCCTAAACGCTCTTTGTTTTTTAACCGGACAGAGAATCAGGAGAAAAAGGAAATGGCAGCAGCACAAGCCACTGAATCTGAACTGGACAAAATAAACCCCCAAGTGTTCAGGTCGCCCACAGCCACCCCCCCCTGCTCTGCGTCACGCTGGAAGGACTCTGTCTTTGTGGGTATGGTGCTAGAGCTGAAAAACGTGGTGAAGAGGCCCAACCTGAGGCTCTGGTCCCTGTGGTGGGTTTTCAACTCCACAGGATACTACCTGGTGCTGTTCTACGTCCACATCCTCTGGAACAAAGTCTACCCAGCCACCGAGAACAAGAAAGTTTACAACGGGGGAGTGGAGGCGGCTTCTACTCTACTGAGTGAGACACGTTTGCGATAAGATTTCAAAAACCCAGAGAAAATCTTCAGTTCCATGCTCTGCACACTCAGTTTGGTGTCTGTTTCAAGTCCTTGATTTGTTCACATGCAACACCAGCACTAAATTTAGATATAAGTAATGGGGACAGCTCCTCTTTACTCAACCAGAAAATTCCCCTCGGCTAAAGGCAGCAAGGATGTTTGCTCAGAAAGTTGATAAATAATACTGTCCATTGTTCTCTGAAATTAACTTTTAACACAGATCTTTTACTGTGTGATGAATATTAAACAGTGACTTTAACTGCAGGTTTTCAGATCATTGCATTTATAACTAACCAAACACAAACTACATGCAAGATGTTTTATAACTGATGTTTGGAAGTGATTACGTCAGGTTTGTAAACTGCTCTTTACACATCTGTGTAGCACTTTGTTAGTCCTTGTGTAAGCAGGCTATTTATTTATTTATATTTGATAGCAACTGTGTAATAATGGATTGACGTCTGTAAATTTTATGCTTAATTTAATCAGCCCTTGTGACGAAGGTACATTTTGATTTTAGGTAACTCCTCTGCATGTGTATCCAGGTGCCATCATGTCCTTCATGGCTGGTTATGTGAAAATCCGGTGGAACCTCTGGTCTGAACTGGTTATTGGCGTCATCACAGCTGTGCAGGCCGGTTTGCTGCTGCTCATGGTCAGCACAGACAACATTTGGGTCTGCTACGTCGCGTACGTCCTCTTTAGAGGCTTCTACCAGTTTCTGGTGCCGATTGCCACGTAAGTATAAATTAACATGTGTTTGAGGTGGATAAGTTCACTCTGCTGTAATTTTCTTTGTTCCCTTAGATTTTAAAGTACAGCCAACAAAAATTTCGATGCAGCCTTAAACTAAATGCTTACTCATTAATGTAATGGACATGAGTGGTGATATTGTGTGCTCGTAGCTTCCAGATAGCCTCGTCACTCACCAAGGAGCTCTGTGCGCTGGTGTTCGGCATCAACACATTCCTGGGGACCATACTGAAGAGTATCATCAACCTGATATTTATCGACAAGAGGGGCTTCGCTTTGGATGTGCATTCCCAGGTGAAACAGGCGTTTAATGTCCTCCCTTCTGTTTGTCTGCGTTTCACTTTCTCCTATTTGTATTTATACACAAACACCCCAGACTAAACACAGTTGTTCTAAAATTTAATGGCACAAGCTATAAAATACAGAGTGAGAGTTGAAAAGTTTTGTTTTGCAGCAGACCCTTTAAACAAAGCGTGCATTGCAGTATTGATGAAGGGAAGGTGTTTCGTGGCAAGATTTACACAGAGAAACGAGATCTTTTGCGTTGAAGCAGAACACGTTCTACAAGCTAATGTTTTAATGTAGCATTTTGTATTTTTTGGACGTCCAAGGTCCCGGGTTCGATTCCCGGAGGTGACCGGGAGCCTTTCTGTGTGGAGTTTGCATGTTCTCCCATGTCTGTGTGACTCTCTGGGTTCTCCGGCTTCCTTCCACAGTCCAAAGACATGCAGTTAGGCTGATTGGAAAAGTCTAAATTGCCCGTAGGTGTGAGTCTGCGTGACTGTGACTTGTGACTATATGTGAGGCCCTGCTACAGACGGGCGATCTGTCCAGGATGAACCCTGCCTCTCGCCCACAGCCAGCTGGGATAGACTCCAGCACGCCTGCGACACCCGCGGGGAAGAAGCGGTAGAAGATGAATGAATGAATGAATGAATGGACGTTCAACTGAAACTTGCTCACCCCGTCATGATGAATTCTTTTCTTTTTTACAGTTCTTTGTCTACTTCATTTACTTCTCCATTCTTACGGTGGTCTACCTGGTGTGCGCGGCTGTGGTCATCATCCGACACTATCGAGGCCAGCCCAGGGCAGGAGGAGGCTCCAGTGACCAGGCGTCACCCACGGAGCTCTTCCCAGTGGCAGTAAATTCAGAGGCGGAGCCTTTGTCTAACAGCAAAAGTGTCAAAGCATAACATTGTCAAATGTATCATCTCTAGCTGTAGGTCTGACCGTAGAGTTTGCTAAAAGCAGAAAAGCTCAGAAGGATGAGTTGTTTTAACCTTGTGATGTTGATGAAGCGTTGGTGGCTGAGTCTTAATCATAAAAGTGCCTCATTGGCTACAGAAAGCTCTTGCACTACATGTCAGAAATGCTGCACACGTCTCAACGTGTGTTTGTTTTTTTGGATGCGATGTGCAACTGTGAAAAGACCTTTAAATTCTACTCTTTTATTTAATGCAAAGCATTGAGTGGCACTACGCTGTAGTTTCCATTACTTTACACACAGAGCAGGACCATTTAGGCAAAAACAGTTTTCAGTTACTAATATTAATGAAATGGTCTGCACTTACAGTATGTAGTGCTTTTCTACAACTTGGGATTCAGTGTCTTGCCTACGGACACTTCGACACATGAAGGGAGCCAGGAATCAAACCACTTGCTACAGTTGCAAGAAAAAGTATGCGAACCCTTTGGGATCACATGGACTGTTGCATAAATTGTCAATAGCAAAACACAAACATGTGTTTTCATGTTTTTATTGAACATCCCGTGAACATTCACAGAGCAGGGTGGGAAAAGTACTTTTTCTTGTATGATTGGTGGGTGACGCTACCTCTTGAGCTGCTGCTGCTCGTTGATGCTGTTCCATGAGACCACACCAGTGTGACATCCTGCATTTTTTTAATCAGACAAGACCTGGATCATTTCTGTATATGAAGCTGTAAAGTGATTTCAATTGAGTGATTTTGTAACAGAAGTTGAACTGCATAGCTGGTTTATTATTGTTTGATAGTAAAAAAGCATCAGAATATATGCTTAGGACTAAAAATGGTAAAAATGTGAAAGTAATGAGACACTTTTACATAACGTATAACAGTTACACAATGAATGTAATATTTCCTGTCAGTCATCAGGCTTGCTGCTATTTATCCCTGTGGCTTGTGAGCTTGTCTGACTTCCAGCTGCCAATAAGGGCTCGAACTGCCAACATCTTCATTTTGGGTCGATGCTGATGATTTGCTGACCATTAAACCGTAGAAGACATAGGAAAGCAGTGTTACTTAGCACAACGGGAACTGCGGGGGGGTGTCTTAGGAGACGTCTGTGTTTAGTTGCTTAAATTGCCACGTGTTTAAATGTTTTTTACCATAGGCACAAGCAGTTTCAGTTCGTCATTGTGGGCTTCAGTTGGGTTTACATTCAAAATGGAGTTTTATTTTTTATTTGGAATGATACTTGCTGAGAAATGACTTTGACTGTATAAATGCTGTACATAGGAAAACAGACTTTAATCAGATGTTTATTTTTATTCACAAATAAATGACACTTGATGAATAAAAAGCGTCATTGTTATTTTGGGACTCTACTAAGTCAGATTTTGCAAACTGAGGTTCAGTTGTGTCAGGTTTATGAATTGAATAGGCTCATCGGTGTGAGGTGTGTGTTCAGCTGTTGCTCCACACCACAGCACGGCTGATGTTTATTTTCCCGCTTGTCTTCATACGAGCTCGATTGTTTTCTCTGCTGCTTCTACAGCTGAGAACGTTGCTGTGATGAATGTAGTTCATCCATCCTCCGCACGTGAACATGAGCTGGGTTCTGGAAAACTGCCCGTTGCCACAGAAGGCTGCTGTAAAACCTGACCTCACCTACAGTCACGGTACAACACGACTCCACGTAGTGACATGTACATGTGCTGCCCTCAAGTGGTTCCTATTTGTATTCATCCATCAACAGAGAACTTTTGTTTTTTATTTGAAATCAAAGTAACATGTAGAATAGAAAACAGGACAAGGTGATTTAGAAAAGGTTAATTTAAGGGTTTTATTAACTACAACCTATTTGTTAGTGCTGAGTTCATTCATTTCATGTAGATTTTACATTAAACAAACTACCTGGAAAAACATGAAACAAAACTTCAGAAGAAACTAAAAGTTAAAAACACAAAATAAAAGCAAGTTACAGCAGATGTCTGACAGCAACGTTATATACATTGAAAAAGGAAACGAATAACAACTGACTGCTCAAACTAAAAATGTAAGTCTGCTCTAACAACTGCTACAGAGGCAGCAGTAAAGTCGTGCACAATGCTCCGTCTGTTGGTGGAGCCCAGCCTCGACAATGGAGGCGCTTTTCCCCCTGAGGTCAGCCCAGATCCTCCGGCAGACACAGAAATCCACACTGAACCTCCCTCCATTATGTCAGTCACTGATTTAATGAGGATGAGAGGCTCGTTGTTGTCAGGTATGTTGGCTGTGGCAGGAAAGGACACCTCACAGGGCTTCCTAGCATTGTTTCAACTTTATTTAATCTGCCTCCTTAGAGGACGCAGAAACACAAACCTCAGGAAGATGTGATCAGTGACTTTCTCTGCATGAAGTCGATCATCAAGCACCAGTTTTTCTCAATTTAATGGCTTCAAAAACAAACAACCCAAAAAAACAAGGTATTTTTAAAAATTGCTAAGACAAGCTACATTCTCCCGTAAAGAAAGACGTAGATACAATCTGCCAGGCCAGCGTGTTGTGGAGACGTCGCTTTGCGCTCCTGGGTTTACTACATTTCAGATCCGCTCTGATCCTCAACAGTTGCTGTTGTTTCTCAGTTTTTGTTCTGCCAAATGTCACAAATTAAGAAGAGTCACACACTGAACACAAAAACATCCTCACTGCCAAACGTTGTGCAGCAGGTAGTTTTACTGACATCTTACCTTCTGTTTGGTTTTCACGAGGTTCAGTCCTGCCCTCAGCTTGAGATAAATAATAAACATTAAAGAGAGTGAGAGTGAGAGTGAAAGTGAGAATCTACACAGACAATAAACATTCAAATGTCAACTTTCTGCATTACAATAAAACAAACAGGACAGAAGTACAGGAAAGGAAATGGAAAGTGGCTAAAACTTACATGTATCCTTCTGCCAGAAATCTGAAACAAGGGTTGTTATTAGAAAATTCAATTCAGTTTTACTTAAACGCCACACAAAGCAAGCTGGTAGCTAATCAATAAACTGTAATTCCAAAATATATATACACACAAAATAAATATATATTCAAAATAATTTGGCAAAATAAAGATGCTCCACAGAAGGAGCAAACTCTGTTTACAATAACTGAAGAAGTGGTGATAATATAAGGTACTGACCTCCTTCCCAAGGCATGGACTCTGCAGAGAGACAATAAGCACAAAGATCTAAGATCTGTATTTATGTCAGACACAGTCCAGGCTGAGTCAGTGCGACTTTCAGTGAGGTGCAGTAAGCTCAAATGTGGCCTAATGGTTGTTTTACAGGTAAAGGTCTTGTGGTTTCAGGGGTTATGAGGTTTCTTCTTCAACTGCAACCATCTAGTTTCTGATTCACATATGTTGACATAAACTACTTACAATCATTTCTTTGTAGCTTGAAATATAAGATGATGTGAAGCCGACACCTAAACTGTGGCTTTGGATTAAGTGTTTATTGTAAAAATCTACTCATGCAAGCTAATAAAAGGAAATATTTGTTATATTTATTTACAGGAAGTGGGAAAAAGTGAATCTTTGCACAGCAAACTGGAAAACTCCAACTTCCAGCAACACTTTACTGTTACGTGACTACACTTCCCATGAAAATTCTGTCTGTGCTTCTATGATTTCTATTCTATTTTCACTGCCTTTCTTAAGATCTGGTTCTTACATTTGCTCAGGTGTACGTTGACACACAGAACACGACGATATCTTACCTTTTTGAAAGAACCACATCCCTAAAAAAACAAGCAGTGCAATTAAAATCTCAGAAAACATATAAAAAAAAGAAAGATTGCAACAATGGATAATAACAGTATGATGACTCCTCACCTGCTTTACACCTGTGTATAATCACCAGCAGCAGTACAGGCACCAGCATACAAACGAAAACTACGACTCCTGTCACCACCTTGGACTCACCCTGTTCTCCTGGTAAAATAACGACGTCGTTAATAAATCATAATGTGAACCCCAACGCCCGACTGTGTTTAAACGAGTAAAAGCAGTTTCCTGCTGTGGTGACTCACGGGGAGGTGGGGGGGAGAGAGGGCTGGGGACGGGCACGCTGCTCAAAGAACTGACTGGGTTGCGCAGCTCACAGCTGAACTGCTTTATGTCTAAATCCTCCAGCTGGAACATAAACAATAACAAGGAATAAAAAAGTGACATGAATTTGTTGCAGTGTTTTCTGTTGCTGTACGATACCGTGATGTCCAGCTGCCTGTCTGATGAAATCACGCTCCCGTTGTCTGACTTCCACGTGTAGGTGAGTGGTTCAGCTTCTGTGCTGCCGCCCTCACACGTCAACCGACAGCTGGTTTTCTCAGCATTACAGGACTGACTTACGGTGGGAACAGCTACAGCAGCTGTGGTTAGAAATAAAAAGAGAATAAGTGGTGATGTTGAACTTGACACCCCACACAGCTGCGTGTGATTTATGCACTTACAGATGACTCTCAGATCAAATGAACCCAACGCGTTGCCGTTGATTTCTATTGTGTACTTGTTGCTGTCACTTCGAGTCAGTTGTGTGATTGTCATTGCTCCGGTTGAAGTGTTCAGGTGGCCGCGATCTTCAAACAAGCACAGACAGCGTTTAGTTCTGTGAAGGACACTGAGAACAGAGCTACACCAGGTCCACTATACCTTTGAACTGACGATACGAATGGATGTCTGGATCACTTTTTTCCCAATCCATAGCGAGGTCTGTGGCTTCTTTCCATGTGATGACGCTGATGGAGTCAGGAACAGAGTCTGGTGTGAGGACGACTTCATCGCCCAACTTCCTGTAGACTGTTGTCTCTGCAAAGACAGAAAGAAGCTGAATGTGCTGCTTTTCTTTCCTGAGCATCGCTAAGAAACAGGAATTAACAGGTAACGTGTGAATTACAAAACGACCAAAGGTTAAAGTGAACAAATCTTTTTGACCATTTTGCTGTTTTCTCCAGTTACACGTTCACTATAGTTTTGTACATACTGTCATGCAGTTGTAACCCACAGCTTCAGGAAGCACTTATTCACTCAGACATTTATTACTGCTGCTACAGGTACAACGCTGCTTCCAAACCCGTAGAAAGCTTAAAAACGCCTGATCATCAGTTGTCTTTTAATGCCACCATTTTCTATTATTATTCTATTGTAGCTATAACAAACAGCATGTTGGTGGTTCTATTGTTTTGGCTCCTTGTTCAAATATGGCGACCAAACAGCTCGCACCGAGACCTCGATAATAAACATATTGTAACGGAAGCTAACTAGCCCTGGCTGACTTCAGTGGCTAAGCTAACGGCTAGCTGGGGTGCCGGGGTCACTCCTAGCCCCCACACTAACCCACGGGTCACTACAATATAGCAGAATTATCTCTTTTCTGGAAACGTCGACTTAAAAGCTGAGAAATGATAACCCCGGTAAAGTAAAATGAATCCAGTTGCTCGGTTTGAATTAGACCATGTGGACCTAATAAACCAACGTATGTATCTCGTCATACTTCAACGTATGAAGTATGACGAGATAATGCAGGACTGCATTAAAACGGCTTAGGTGCCAACTGGTCAACTAACGCGTACTTTACAGGACTTTGACGCGCAGACTGGTTCTGTTTGTGATGCTTCCCTGGGCGCGGCCGAGGAGAGGACGTGCGGCTCTGGAGGACGAGGACGTGCTGTGGCACAACTAGCGCACATTCACCCGAAGCGTTTAGTGTCCGTGGAAGAACATCTACAGCACAAACGTGTGAGTGAAGATGTTACCGGCCAGCGCGGAGACAGCAGCCAGCAGAGCGCACAGCCAGGAGGCCTTCACTGACGCGCCGAGCCGCATCTCACCCACGCTGCTCTAGAGGACGAGGCCGATCAACGAAGCGACACCAGCATGTCCAGCAGCGTCACCTGGGTCCAAACGAACAGCTTAAACGCCAGGAAACTGGGAGAAATCAGTCGGTGGCGTCGAGAAGAGCAAAGACGAGCCGAAAGCAAAAGTAAAACTGGAAGCACCAGTTCAGCAGGCTCCGCCTCTGCTGTTGTCGAAGAAATGTGACATCACTTACAGCCGGAAATGAGGAGTAGGCTTTCATGACATGGCATATAACCTAGAAATGATTCAAACCAAACTAAACAAACTAAACTAAACACAAGCTGACACCTACTGTCCATGTGCCGCTACTGCAGATCAAAGCGCAGTTTAACATATACTGAACGTTTTTGCACTAGTGATAAGACAAACAATTTACTTTACCGAATTTCAGCTGGTATCGGCCTTGTTCTCATGAAAAGCCTGATAATAAGGTGTAGTAATACAAGCGCCAACAGTTTATTAGGACATAAATACACGTAGAAATAATAAATGTGCAAAAGCTTTGTGGGCAGAAAACGTGATCACATGAAGGAATAAATGGAAGCAAGTCAAACAAAGAAAATTAATGTATTAACTAACCAATTACAAGCTTCGGTGAAGAGTTAATGGTTTAGTTTAGCAATATGCTCTATATTACATATAACAAGCCTAAAGGGTTCTCAAGCAGCTACTGATACAACTGTTCCCACGTTATTTTTAAACCTTTAATCAGCTTCTACGTAGGTTCTGAGTTAGGGGTCACTTAGTTCTGATTTAGGGTCACACTGGAGCCTTGACCCTATGCTTTCTCAAGGTCGCTTGCGTTCAGGGGCTCCAGCTGCAGCCACAGGCCTCCCTCAGTTCGCAGGACGAGCTGGGGGAGACGCCGGACCCCTCCAGCGCTGCTCCCGAGTTCAGGGTCCTCCCCAGGCGTCAGACGGAACCGGAGCAGGGTCAACGCCACAACGACACGCAGCTCAGCGAGCGCGAATTTCTGTCCGATGCAGTTCCTGTGAAGACACCGATTTATTTCATCACCTTCCGTGGCCTGTTAAGTGAGGACACTGCACTGCTCTGTACCTGGGGCCTGAGGAGAAGGGGATGAAGGCATGAGGAGCATGGGCCTCTGTGTTCGCTGGGTCGAAACGCATGGGATTGTACTCCTGTAAGAAAACACAGACACAGGTAAACATGTCGTTTTACGTGAAGATAAACATGAAATGACCGTGTAATAAGCTCTTACGTGAGGGTTTGTCCAGACAGCAGGGTTGTGGTGAGTTCCATAAATACTGACCAAACAGATGGCACCTGGAGAGGTTCACAGGAAATAACCAGTTCAGTTAACTAATCAGACGCATGAGGTTGGCTTATTAAATGGGCCGACTCTGAAAGTGCTGGAGTTTGGTGGAGAAAGCGAACACGAGAGCAGAAGCCTTTTGAAAGTCTCACCCTGTGGCACGGTGCGGGCTCCGGGCACAGCCACGTCCTGGGTGTACTTCCTGGTTACGGCCTGCACGGGAGAGTGGAGTCTGAGGCTCTCTCTGATGCACATGGTGGTGAAGGGAAGGTTGGGCAGATCCTCCCTTCAAACAAAGACGTGTCCGTAACTCCGTCTCATTTTAAAGCAGCGGTGTGTGTGTGTGTGTGCGTTCGTGCGTCCTGACCACTCTATCTTGTGTGCGTCTCGTCCTTGCATCAGATCCGTCACTTCCTGTCGGCACTTTTCCTGATAGTGAGCGTGACGCGCTAAATTATACAGCGTCCAGCAAATAGCGCTGGCTGTCGTGTCGTGACCTGTGGAGAAGCGGAACAGAGTCACTCTCTCACAGCACGCGATGCACGAGCTCGACTCAAACGCTCTCACCTGCAAACATGAAGGTGTCGGCCTCAGCTTGTATCTCCTCGTCTGTCAGGCCTTTTCCGTTCCCATCCTGCAACACACACTCTGTAACTCCTCAGCTTTACCGACCGTCCTCCTGTCTCCATCTTTCTTCTCTCCTACCTTGGACAGCAGTATAATATCCACAAAGTCCCTCCTGGTTTGTGATTTTGAGGGGGACTCTGACGTTTCTGCTTTCTCCTGCTCATTGATGAGAGCTCGGCGCTTCTGAACCACGTCCCTTGTAAACCTACAAACATCAGATGTTACCCACACAGAGAAGGGATTAAATCTGACACCGCTATAAATGTTGATACGTGACTCTCATGTTACCTGTGTACGATGCTTAAGGCCTCCCTGAATCGTTTTCCCTGCTGTGTTCTCCAGTAAATCCAGTCCCAGTGGTGTAAAACCTTTAGGCGGCGATCTATTATCAGGTCACTGAGCTCCACTATGGCCGACACGTACTCGCTGGTCGACCTGCACAAGGAAACACGCGGAAGCATAGAAGAACAACTGTGGTGACAAGCTGTGGCGTGTGTGCGCTCACTCCTGACAGTTGCTGTTGTAGCTGAAGGCACATTTCAGTAAACTGTCCAAGGTCATCAGACTGATGTGATGGAACATCTCTAGACTGGTGCTGCCGGCTGCGACCAGGCGACGCCATTTATCCTGAGAAAATGATAACACACATGTTGAGAACAGTCTGAACATGTTGTTTAGAAATCAGTGCCGTTTTTCGGTATGCGTGCGTCTCACGTGCATGGCGTTGGTCGAGGTGTTAAATGTGGTGACGTAGTTCTTCAGAATATCAAAATGAAAAGCCGGGTTCAGCAGGCGGCGCTTGCGGGACCACTGCTCCCCGTTACTTATTAACAGACTCTCTCCTGGGACAGAGACAGGCTTCAACATCTATTCTATATTACACGTCTGTCTGTACTGAACCTCCTGCTGGTGGTAATAGCAGACATCAGCGACATGCACGGTTTGCCTCACCAAGCCATGGACGCAGATGGTCGTAGACGAGCTGATCTTTCACCGTAATACTGCCTGAGAACAGGAAGAAGGAATCAACGACAGGTGAAAAGAACAATAAGCACCGCGCGGAAGCTGTAACACAGGTTCCCTACCAGGAGCCATTAGCAGAGGTTTGACAAAGTCGGGGTGGAAGACTCTGACCAGGTGATAGAACGGGCCGATGAACCAGCTGCAGGAGTGTTTGTACGTCTGCACTAGCTCATCCACCTGCTGAAGACCTTCCTCTGTGCTCTGCATCTGAGGCACAAAAACACTAATCAATCATTTTATTGGTTTTGGAGGTTTAACCTGCGTTACTGCGTTAGAATTGACATATATCGCAGAGCGGATGTTGTGTAATAATATTTTTGCAACAGACTTCTCTCTCATCTGTAGTTGCATTTTCAGTCTAGCAATGTTTCAAGGTCACAACTGAGGCTAATAGTAACACAGTTACTGTGGAAAGTGATTAGTGAAGAGCAGCGTCCTACCTGACCCAGGTGGCCGATCAGCCAGGAGCTGGCAGGTGGTTTGGTGAAGCAGGACAGCCGATGCGTGTACCAGGCGTGTCGCACCAGCAGCCTCGCCGTCCAAGCTGCAACCATGGCAACCAGTCCTGCACCCAGCGCACACAGGATCTGGCAGAGTCCAGCCCCGGTGAGGGCCAGAGAGAGGGCAGCCTGGAGGAGAGACATGCCGAGTGGCCTCCGGTGGCTCGAGAGTCCTTCTGCTTTCACAGAGGCTGTGCTTGAGCAAAGCTGATGATGTGGAAATACGAGGAAACCCAACTGCCACCGGAAGGGTTTCGCTCAGAGAACCAACCGTGGCTGCAGCTGATTTCTCACACTGATATACGTGTTGAGTCATGTCTGCTTCCTTCCTGGCTGTCTGGCTACCTGATGATCTGCAGATAAAGATCAGATTTTTATGAACATGAATGTTTGTAAACAATCAGCTTAGAAGAAAACAATGCCACAGACTTAAAACATCTGAAGTGAAGCACACTCTCTCTGAAAGCAAACATTTGTTAATGTTAAACTTTTTTTCATTTTTTCCAACCATCACATCAATTTGACGGAGCGTCCTGGCCAACGTTTATTTAACCGGTGGCTGGTTTTTACGAGCAGCCCCTGAAGGCCCCAGTGATTGGCGGGCGGCGCACCTGGGCAGACGGAGCTGCGGCTACAGACTGCGCTAAACACCAGAGCGACGCAAAACCAGGAGCTTGAAGATCACAGCGCGACCTGTGCAGTGAAATGAGCAGAAGGCGACGCTGCTGCTGTTGTCAGAAGGGATGTTTGCAGCGACCTGTCAGTTTCAGGTGAGCTGCGGCTTGAGAAACGCGCCGCCGGGGAGCTAAGTGTTAGCTCCACAGCTAGCCTAGCATCAGCGCAATTTAAATGACATTTCTTTATTTTAAATTAATTAAATAAGTAATTAGACCATCAAGTCTTTGCATTTAAGTTAGAAATAGCTATATTTTTGCGATGAAGTTTCAACACTGTTAGATTTATACTAACAAAAGTCAATTTCTTCTGTGACTATTGATAAGATTATAAGCAAAACCTTTTCAATATTAGTTTGACTATCAAGTTATTTTAGTGAAATCAACTATTATGGCTAGTATTTAACAGTTGGTTGTCAATGGATTAAAGCGCAAACTAGTTTTGTTTCTAATTGAGTTAATCTAATTAACTTTATGTGAGTAATAATGATTTTTAATGTGTCATTTCCTTTCATCAGCATTTTACGTTTTATACTGACCTTTCTAATGAACGTTCTTTTATTTTGACTGACGTGTATCCAGAGTATTTGATGTTTTGCAGTAATCCAGTTTGCCTACCGCTGCTTGTGTAATTCTCATGTCTCTGTGTGCATGTTGCAGGTGTTTTAGTTGAATGACATGGCGGAAGGACCTAACGTGTGTGACAACCTGCAGGGAGATCTTCCTTCTTCAAGCTCCCCTCTCCCGTCTGCTTGCTACAGCTCCTTCCAGACGTGGCTGCCAGTTGGATTAAGCCTACGGCCGCTGCGGACGACTGGTCGCCAGGAGCAGGACTCTCAGCACCGTCGCTTCAGGACACAGTTGAATGACTTACCTTTGACTAATTTCTATGAGGAACTCGTCTGTGCCAGCCAGTCCTCTGCCTCACTGGTCCCTCTGAGTGGTGATGCTGTCATGACAGCCTCTTGGCCACAGGGCGATGTGGTGAAACAGGGTTATCTGGGGAAGCTGGAGCGGAACCAGAAAAGGTTTTATGTCCTGAGAGCAGGAAGTCACACCGGGCCGAGTCGACTCGAGTGGTACAAGAACCAGGAGAAGTTCACCATAACGGAGAAGTCTGCTGGTAAAGCTGTGCTCTTGGACTCCAGCAGGCAGGGGTTCGTCAGTGTAACCTTTAATTCCACGTCTGTTTGTTACACTGTGATGTCAGCTTACCCGTCTAACGCCCCATTTAAAACTTAACTTCTGTTTCAGGGTGATTTATCTGACATGTTGTCTTGGTGTCAGCCGGACTGGCAGCTCCAGGAAAGGCCACACTGTGGCGCTGTACGCCAAGAATCAGACCATGGTTCTCATGATGGAGGACCAGCAGGAACAAGACGAATGGTATCAGTCTATCAGGAAACTGATGGAGGAAGAGCGAAAAAATGAAGAGCATGGAAAAGAATTTGAAGACGAGGATGACGGATATTGCACTCTGCCGGCCGCTGCTTTTTACAAAGAGGTCAGGTCTTTTTTTTTTCTTTTACACTCCATATAATGGCTCAGATTTCAGTAAGGAGAAAACATTTCACTGCTCTTCCATCACTGTCATCAAAGGTTTGGCCTGTAACTGTGAAACCCAGAGGTCTAGGCCGTGCCAAATCCCTCGCAGGAGAGGCTCAACTCTGCCTCACAGCTACCTCGCTTGTCTTGGTCCGAGTGTGCTCGTGTACCGATTTGCCATCGGTTACAATACCTCTGCTGAGCGTTCGACGCTTCGGCCACTTGAACGGCTCGTTCTTCTTGGAGCTCGGCAGGTCGGCACCAAATGGTCCTGGAGAGATCTGGATGGAAGCACGAGATCAAGGTTATCAGGAGTAAAGTATGTGTATATAATTGTTGCCTAACAGCAACAGGTCTGTGCCCCCCTCATCTTTGTAATTTATGTACAGGACACTCAACGGTTGCCCAAAACATTCACGAGGTGATTCGAGAGACGGTACGAGCGCTGCGAGCTCTCCCTGACTTCAGCAGATCACCAACCTCCTCCAACAGCCATCCTCAAGCCCTTGTCTCAAAACGCAGGAGACCCAAAAACAGAGACAAGTGGTTGATTGTAAGACCAATAGATTCCCCACTAGCTGGGCCCTGTAGTAATCCTGACGTCCAGGTTAGCCCAAAACAAAATCATCTCGAGCCCTGGAAACTGGACAAAACTGATCCAGACTCTTCTCTGACTTTCACGTCACATCTCGGCCGTTTTAGAACTCAGCAGAGCTCCACGTCTGATACTGACAGCTACGTAGAAATGAAGACTGACCAAAGCAATGTTTCTGGCTGGGAGCTGGGTGAAGACGGGGAGAGGCAGGGGTACGTGGTGATGTCGCCTCAGCTCAGCCACATGTCATCGAAGTCTCAGGATGACTATGTGATCATGTCGAGTCCACATAAACACGGCAGTTCAGTTCATTCTTCCTCCTCCTCTTCCCTTCAGACTTTCAACAGGTCAGTTTAATTGCACACAATGTTACTGTAAATTCAAATGTAATTTCCATAACGTTATGGACCTCAGACTCTTGTTATTTTTAGCTGAATGTATTACTTTTTTTTCCTTTTTTAGCTCCACTGATGGTTGCTCAGCTCTTCACCCTTCACATGGTCAGTGGGAAACACAAGAGGACCAATACCAAAGCATCAGCCCTATCGAGGCAACAGAGAAATCAGCTCAGCAGCCTGCACAGACCACGTCTTTTCCTGGATTAGACCTGATGGCACCGCCTGACCTCAGTGAAGCAGTCTACACCAGGTCAGTCCAGGCGAGTACAAGCTTGAGAACATACAAGTCTAGTCCTCTCCAGGCTCCTCACGTCCAACCTGCTCGAAGACACCGGCTGTCCTTCTGTCTGCCTTCCTGCCTGCAGGCTGAGAATGGATCCTGAGGAATTGTCCTGATTGACAAGAGACGATTTAATCTGGTGCAACAGGAGACTTTGTTATTTGACACAAAGAAAAACCGACTAGAAATACTGATGGAAAAAATGTAAATGATAGCTTTCTATTGCCCAGACCTGTTGCACTCACGCTTTAAACATGAAGTCTGGACATGCATAAAGATACTACAGTTAATGTATAAGAAAAATAAAGGCTTTGTTAATACATAACCAGGTTGCTTAGTTTTTTGTCTTCTTTTTTTTTTTAGTACATCGCTTTACTTCATGTTGATACTGTTCCTGTCGTGTGATGTACAGTAACTACAGCTGTTCACAGTTGTCTGAAAGCCAAATGATGCCCAACGCCCCAAAATGTCAAAGCGTGGAAAACTCTGAATGCTGGAGGGCAGACGTTGGGCTTTGTGGGTAATGTTGACGTTTCAGTGAACTGATTGTTCACCAGCGTTTGTCTGTAGCAGCTGTTGGTGCTTCTCTCTGCTGGAACAGCAGCTGATGATGACACAAGACCTGAAGGTTTCAACCTGTGTCTAAACCTGTAACACGGTCCATCAGCGAATCATGTTCAAAGGCTGCTCTCTGACCCTGACATTACATCAGACTCTGTTGCCTGGTAACAACAAATGTCAACACAACATTCAACTGCAGACAGAAACACAGGTGAGAATTTTATAGCTGAGATCAAATGTTCATTGTATATTATTGTTACTATTCATTGAGTAAGTTAAACTAAAGACGTTCACTGACTTTATGTGCGAGTTTCTGTCGTTTCAGTGAGTTTCGTGTTGTGTTAGTTTTAGTCGAAACGACGTCGGACTGAGACGAGCAGGAAAATGAAGAAGCTCAGTATCTAGAGTTAAATGGACTTTTACTGTTTCCTGAGTTGTTTGTTCAGTACATGAACAGCTGGGTTTGGTTTGTAAAAGTCACATGATTGATGCTACTTCACTGACACCAGCTTGTGTTGCATTCAGTGACCTAGATGCCAGACTCCTCCATCGTGTCCTACGTCTTCCTCAGGGCCTCTTCACGGCGCCACACGCCCACAACACTTCACCAGGAGGCGTCTGACATAGATGCCAGACTCCTCTCGGTGCGGAGGAGCAGCGGCTGTAGTCACAAACCTCCCAGTGGACAGAGACACAGGTAAGACAACTGAGATCAAATGTTCATTTTAGATTAAATTACTATTTATTGAATCAGTTGAACTAAAGATGTTCATTGTTGATGGACGTGTCAAAGTTCAACCGGTGACTATCTTGAGAACGTGACGCTCAGGCCTCTAATGGACCTACCAAAGCCTTTAAAGCTGTTGGAGTCAACACATCCTGGAACCAGCAGCAAAATGTTGCTGAGTCAAAGGGAACTAAGAGTTTTCTGGTGATGCTTCTTAAATAAGTCACCTGTCCTGAAGAAACGAGTTTTTGTCATGTCTGAAATTATTATCGGTTGAAGTGCAGCCGATCTAAAAAGCTCGACTGCAGATGTGAGATGTGTGGATGAGGGTTCGCACATCTGCCACATGTCTAAACCTGTAACACGGTCCATCAGCGAATCATGTTTAAAGGCTGCTCTCTGACCCTGACATTACATCAGACTCTGAGACATTTATCAGCTGAGATCAAATGTTCATTGTATATTATTGTTACTATTCATTGAATAAGTTAAACTCAAGACGTTCACTGACTTTATGTGCGAGTTTTTGTCGTGTCAGTGAGTTTCGTGTTGTGTTAGTTTTATTCGAAACGACGTCGGACTGAGACGAGCAGGAAAATGAAGAAGCTCAGTATCTAGAGTTAAATGGACTTTTTCTGTTTCCTGAGTTGTTTGTTCAGTACATGAACAGCTGGGTTTGGTTTGTAAAAGTCACATGATTGATGCTACTTCACTGACACCAGCTTGTGTTGCATTCAGTGACATAGATGCCAGACTCCTCTCGGTGCGGAGCAGCAGCGGCTGTAGTCACAAACCTCCCAGTGGACAGAGACACAGGTAAGACAACTGAGATCAAATGTTAATGTTAGATTAAAGTTACTATTTATTGAATCAGTTGAACTAAAGACGTTCACTGACTTTATGTGCGAGTTTTTGTCGTGTCAGTGAGTTTCGTGTTGTGTTAGTTTCAGTCGAAACGACGTCAGACTGAGACGAGCAGGAAAATGAAGCTCAGTATCTGAGTTAAATGGACTTTTTCTGTTTCCTGAGTTGTTTATTCAGTAAATGAACAGCTGGGTTTGGTTTGTAAAAGTCACATGATTGATGCTACTTCACTGACACCAGCTTGTGTTGCATTCAGTGACCTAGATGCCAGACTCCTCCAGCGTGTCCTACGTCTTCCTCAGGGCCTCTTCACGGCGCCACACGCCCACAACACTTCACCATGGAGGCGTCTGACATAGATGCCAGACTCCTCTCGGTGCGGAGGAGCAGCGGCTGTAGTCACAAACCTCCCATTGGACAGAGACACAGGTAAGACAACTGAGATCAAATGTTAATTTTAGATTAAAGTTACTATTTATTGAATCAGTTGAACTAAAGATGTTCATTGTTGATGGACGTGTCAAAGTTCAACCGGTGACTATCTTGAGAACGTGACGCTCAGGCCTCTAATGGACCTACCAAAGCCTTTAAAGCTGTTGGAGTCAACACATCCTGGAACCAGCAGCAAAATGTTGCTGAGTCAAAGGGAACTAAGAGTTTTCTGGTCGATCTTTCTTAAATAAGTCGAGACGAGCAGGAAAATGAAGAAGCTCAATATCTAAAGTTAAATGGAGTTTTTCTGTTTCCTGAGTTTTTTGTTCAGTACATGAACAGCTGGGGTTGGTTTGTAAAAGTCACATGATTGATGCTACTTCACTGACACCAGCTTGTGTTGCATTCAGTGACATAGATGCCAGACTCCTCTCGGTGCGGAGGAGCAGCGGTTGTAGTCACAAACCTCCCAGTGGACAGAGACACAGGTAAGACAACTGAGATCAAATGTTCATTTTAGATTAAATTACTATTTATTGAATCAGTTGAACTAAAGATGTTCATTGTTGATGGACGTGTCAAAGTTCAACCGGTGACTATCTTGAGAACGTGACGCTCAGGCCTCTAATGGACCTACCAAAGCCTTTAAAGCTGTTGGAGTCAACACATCCTGGAACCAGCAGCAAAATGTTGCTGAGTCAAAGGGAACTAAGAGTTTTCTGGTGATGCTTCTTAAATAAGTCACCTGTCCTAAAGAAACGAGGTTTTGTCATGTCTGAAATTATTATCGGTTGAAGTGCAGCAGATCTAAAAAGCTCGACTGCAGATGTGAGATGTGGGTTTTCACATCTGCCACATGTCTAAACCTGTAACACGGTCCATCAGCGAATCATGTTTAAAGGCTGCTCTCTGACCCTGACATTACATCAGACTCTGTTGCCTGGTAACAACAAATGTCAACACAACATTCAACTGCAGACAGAGACACAGGTGAGAATTTTATAGCTGAGATCAAATGTTCATTGTATATTATTGTTACTATTCATTGAATAAGTTTAACTAACGACGTTCACTGACTTTGTGTGCGAGTTTTTGTCGTGTCAGTGAGTTTCGTGTTGTGTTAGTTTCAGTCAAAACGACGTCAGACTGAGACGAGCAGGAAAATGAAGAAGCTCAGTATCTGAGTTAAATAGACTTTTACTGTTTCCTGAGTTGTTTGTTCAGTAAATGAACAGCTGGGTTTGGTTTGTAAAAGTCACATGATTGATGCTACTTCACTGACACCAGCTTGTGTTGCATTCAGTGACCTAGATGCCAGACTCCTCCAGCGTGTCCTACGTCTTCCTCAGGGCCTCCTCACGGCGCCACACGCCCACAACACTTCACCATGGAGGCGTCCAGGAGGCGTCTGACATAGATGCCAGACTCCTCTCGGTGCGGAGGAGCAGCGGCCGTAGTCACAAACCTCCCAGTGGACAGAGACACAGGTAAGACAACTGAGATCAAATGTTCATTTTAGATTAAAGTTACTATTTATTGAATCAGTTGAACTAAAGACGTTCATTGTTGATGGACGTGTCAAAGTTCAACCGGTGACTATCTTGAGAACGTGACGTTCAGGCCTCTAATGGACCTACCAAAGCCTTTAAAGCTGTTGGAGTCAACACATCCTGGAACCAGCAGCAAAATGTTGCTGAGTCAAAGGGAACTAAGAGTTTTCTGGTGATGCTTCTTAAATAAGTCGAGACAAGCAGTTTTTTGTTCAGTGAATGAACAGCTGGGGTTGGTTTGTAAAAGTCACATGATTGATGCTACTTCACTGACTCCAGCTTGTGTTGCATTCAGTGACATAGATGCCAGACTCCTCTCGGTGCGGAGGAGCAGCGGTTGTAGTCACAAACCTCCCAGTGGACAGAGACACAGGTAAGACAACTGAGATCAAATGTTCATTTTAGATTAAAATTAGTATAGATACCAGACTCCTCCAGAGTCCTCCAATTTTCCCCCGACCTGCACAGAGTAAGCCTCCTCCTTGAACCGCCACCTTATCATGGTGGAGGAGTTTGTGTGCCTGAATGACCCTGGGAGCTATGTTGTCAGGGGCTAAATACGCCTGGTAGGGTCTCCCAAGGCAAACAGGTCCTGGGCGACAGGCCAGACTAAGAGCGGTTCAAAGGCCAAATTTGGCAACTTGAAAAGACCTGGAGCTAAAGAGACACAGTTAATTAGTTGACCCAAACTGTGTTGAGGTCTTAACACTCCCCAGAAAGACAAAAAACACCCCAAAGAGGCAGGAGAGAAAGGCAGAGCCCACAGCCCCATGACTATCTAACCCTACCTTTTTCCTGCCAGTGGGGGAGGTGGGGGGAGGAAAAGGGAGGGATCTTCCAAATTGAACTACACTGGGATTTACGTGCCTCGGGAGACGGGAGTCGTCCACCAGTCATCGGCGGTTCGATTCCTGGCTCCTCTGGACTTGTGTTGATGTGTCATTGGGCAAGACACTGAACATCTTCCCCAGTGTATAAAAGCACTAAGCCCAAACAGGTTTACCACCGCTACTGGCCAGGTTTGGAAGGCTGGTTCGCCCATGACGGGTAGGATCCCGGAGGCACAGTCACGATAACCTGTGAGGTGCTCTGCCTGTGTATGTGGCCCTGTGACAGATTGACACCCGGTCCAGGGTAAACCCTACCCTTTTCCTGCCAGTGGGTCTTGGGGTGCTCCAACGCTCCATGACCCTATGGGTCGGGTGGGGGGGGGTGGAGGGATGGAGGTCCCTCCCAAGTGGAGGGAGGGAACCTCCTCCCTTCCACATCTGAGCCTCACTTACTTCCTCTCCAAGGTGATGACCTCTGATGGGGCTGTGGACACTTTCAGGGTGGTGTATGCCCACGGCTCACCGGGCCGTCACCAGCGTTGTTCGAGCTGTGATGGTCACGGTGTGGGAGGTTCTTGGGTGGAGTTGTACAGGTACACTGTAAGTGGCAGGTCAGTGGTGTCTTACAAACCTCTTCTTTGTTTGGAAGATACACTTTAAATTCCAACTTCAACATTTTAGCTTAGCTAGGTATTTATCTATTGAGCTTCCAAATTCCAAATTCGCCTTTTTTTGCAGGTGTTTCATTTCAGTCTGAGACACAACTCAGTATAACGCACCTTTGTTTGATACCACCCGACTTGGTGGGTTCTGACATGACGGGGTGTTATCAGTTGTGTCTGAGAATCAAATGTAATACCTGGAATGAAACGCAAATCAAAACACGACCTGGTGAATTTGACATGGCACTAATTTGACTGAATTGGATATATTGGCCACCTGACAGTTGCAGTGCTGTGCTGACATCTCTGCATGGGCACCTGTTCACACCCTGATCTGAGCTCGAGCACCACGTGGCAAACCTACAGTTTCCCAAATGGACAATCTAGTGAACAGCAGGACTGAGCTGTCAACTTATCGCCATCTGGTGGTGAGTTGGAGCCACTGGTGGAGGTAGAAGCCGGACAGTCTCAGTAGACCCGTAGGGGTCTGGTGGCAGTGTCTAGCTGAAGCGTCCGTCAGAGGGGTCTTCAGCTCCCACCTCCGGGAGAGCTTTTACCAGATCAGAGGGAGGTTCCACCTCCGTTGTCCACGCAATTGCCCGAAGCCGTGGCGACGAGGTCTCCGGTCCTCGTCGGGGCGTTGGCCGCGAAGAGCATCGGCGGGCCAAGCGTGCTGCAGCCCGAGCAGGTGTGGGGGCAAAAACTCTGACCTGGGAAGAGCTCGGGGAGGCCATGGAGGAGGACTGTTGGTCGGCTTCAAAGACATTCTGGCAAACCGTTTGGCACCTCGTAAGGGGAAAGAGGTTCTTCACCAAGGCTGTTTACAGCGGAGGTGGGGAGCTGCTGACCTTGCCTGGGGCCGTCATCTCACGGTGGAAGGAATACTCTGAGAATCTGGCCAGTGGTCGAACCTCCGATTCTGGAGGGATAATCTGGTTTTTGCCCGAGCCGTGGAACGCTGGACCAGCTCTATACAGAAGGATGCTGGTTCGCATTACCGACAGTAAGTCAGACCTGTTCCACTTGCACTGGGGCGGTTTGCAGTCGAGTGTGAAGCGGCTGGGGTGAGAGTCAGACCTCAGAGTTTGAGGCCGTGGTTCTCGACCGGAAAACGGTGACGTGTCCTCTCGGTTGGGGCAGAGTTCCTGCCTCAAGTGGAGAAGCCGAGTATGTTGCGGTCTTGTTCACGAGTGCTTGCACCTATGGTCGTTACCTGCGGGTCATGACCGAAAGAGCAGGCCGCCGGTCCTTCACATCGAGAGGAGCCAGTTGTAAAAGCTTGTGCATCTGTTTTGGATGCCTCCTGGGTTCCTTCCAGGTCAGGTGTTCCAGGGCGGTCCTGCTGGAAGAGGCCCCGGGGAAGACCCAGGCAGGAGAGAGCATGTCTCGACTGGCCTGGGAACAGCCTTGGGACCTCAACCGGGTGATCTGGAAATGTCCGTAGCGGGGGGCTAGGGTTCGCTGCGGTGGTGAGCAACACAGGGGATGGCCAGGGGGCCGACACCCTGAACGTGTTCGCAGCTAACGGAGGTCAGAAGTGGGAGAGGGGGTAAGTGGGGGCTAAATTTGAAGTGATGGGTGGAGCTAAACCTCACCCCAGGGAAGACCCAGGCAGGAGAGAGCATGTCTCGACTGGCCTGGGAACAGCCTTAGGAGGAGCTATACTTCACCCATCACCGGTCGAGGCAGACGACCGCCCACCCTGAGCCTGGTTCTGCTGGAGGTTTCTTCCTTAAGCGGGAGTTTTTCCTCCCCACCGTCGCCTCGTGCTTGCTCAGGGACCGGTGATCAATAAAGATTAAAAAACTACACTGTTTCAATGGCCCTTCTTATTCTTTTTTTCATTTGTATTTTAAATGTTCAAACGCTTCACTCAGTTCTTAAATCAATTCGTCTTTAATTCAGTTTTATTTAATATGTAATTGGTTCTATAGGTTAGATGTTGATTCACAGCTACACAGTAAAATGCAGTGGAACAGAATGTAGAATTTGGTCACTACGTGTAAAGTACTGGTGCAGAAACACTGCAAGTTTGACATCTTGTGACTTTTGCAAGTATAAACCACAGTTGTTTATTTTGTGCACGAACAAGTCATGAAACAGAAAAAGTCAACAGTAAACAGTCTTGCAGAAAGCAAACGGTGCATTTTCATGGTTCACTTACAACAAATCTCTGTCTTCTTTGGAATGATCTGGCACCGGTTTGTTTACGTCTACCAGGGCTACGTGTGATGTCATCAATGCCACACGGTGAAGACTGAACATAAACATTCACGTACTGTGTCTAATCCAGTTTAAAATCACATGTTCTGGTCTCACGTGAGCATCAGTGACGTTTGGATCGTTAGAGCTGTTCATTCTACAGGAAACCGGACCCGGTTTAAACTGTTGTCTGCAAAGGTTTCTGCAAATGGCTGCAGCCTGAATTTAGCTTTAAAAATCTTTGCTGTTTTTTACATTGATTGTTCATGTTTCATTGTTCTTTATTTATTACACAGCCAGTTGCCTCTGTTAAAGAGGTTTTTGTTAACACAGCTTGACGTCATATGTTGTGATTTGGTTGTTTTTTTAAATCTGAAAACAGAAAACAAACTTTTTACTCATAGACATAATTCTGCTGTGTCTTGTGAGAAGTTAACATTTCAAATGAAATGTTTCTGCCACTGTGCACGATCTAATTAATGAAATGCAGCTGTTCACTTCAGAAAACCAGTCTCCTGTTTCCTCCCACAGTCCAGTTACTGTAGATGCATTCAGGTTGACTGGAGATTGTAAATTCCTCGTAGGTGTGAGTGTTTGTCTCCACATGTGGCTCCATAGATATGGGATGAGATCACTATCTTTAATCAAGAGCGCAGTTTTTCAATTCAAGAGCACACTTTAACGATATAATGTTCAGATGTTGTTGTGCTTTCTCTCAAAACCCTTCCCTTGCGTTCAAAAAGTCTCTGCTCGCGTTCAAATCTGTATTCGTGCTCTCAGATTTCCAGTCCTCCTGCTTTAATCCTCCTTCTTGCTCCCGGTTCCTGCCGCTCGCTCTCAAAACGTCTCACGCTTGATTCTGCGTTGAACGACCTGAGAGGACCCTGTCAAAATTAACCAACCAATAGGAAGCCAGAGCCGCTGACCAATGACAGGATCGGTTACACTGTTGACGAGCGCTTACTTTCCCCATACGGAGCAGAAGAAAAGTGACTTTAGTCTTTCAGCCTGGACCAAGGCCTCAGGTAAGAGGTTGTCATTTTTATGGAGTTGTTCTTACATAACGTCCAGGTTTATAGATCAGTGTGGTCACCGGATGCTAACCGCACTAACTCGTTTCTGTGTTCATTGCTTCAAATTGAATACACAAAGCAATATGCATGTCTGTTTAATAACGTTTGGCTATGCAGCGATTTACTCCAGCTAGACAATTTAGCATTTCATCTGGGATTAATGAATAAATAAATCAGTGTTTCATGAACAGTAACCTTTTCATAAGGGCACTGGAAAACTGTACGGTACACCAATACAATGTTTAACCAGCTTTTTGTATCCTAGGATCTACAGGAGCTTGACATAGACTGGGATATTGCCCTAGACCATGATGAGTTTCAATTACAGAGTGGAGTTGTTGGTCCAGAATTCCCCAGCCCCCTGAATGAGCAGGATATGGCTCAGCTTCAAGCATCTGTGGACCCGACAGAAGCATCAGACTCCCATGGTTGTGATACTTATATTCGCTGTCTTCATATGTTTCAGTGACCCAGTATCGTGGTAGGTGTAACAACAAATGCAATGTCAGATACACTGCTCAGAGATTATAAAATACTTTATGTCACGTTTATCTGTGACATTATTTCAATAAAACTTAAAGAAGCAATGATGGTATAACATTTTATTACAGGTGAACTATGAATATATAACGACATTCACTGACAAATAAATGTGACTGTGCATAAACTTCCATTAAAACAACCACTAAATGACTAAAATTTTACATTTGCTTTCACTGTCAACCTGAGCTTCCACAACTTTACCAGTTGCATTGAAATGTTTAATATTTAAACCGTTGAGAATTCTTGTCCCTGATAAAACGCTTCTATCAGGACTGCTTTGAAATCTTGATATGTTATCATGTGTTGAACAGTTTATGTGATGGTGCTACTGCAAGCTGTGACAGTATCTTGTGTTCTCCAAAATGCATTTGACAGTGATGATCAAAGTTCACCGTTACGTGGAAACTTTTCTTTTCTTCTTGCAGGACAGGAATGTGGCCCTGCCCTGTTACCCACTGGAGAAAAGCTTTGAGAAATTGCTGCACATGCAGCTTCCTCTTTCCCTGGTCCAGTTTCATCTGCACCAAAGGCAGTGGGGACAAAAAGCATTTAAATAAAATAATAAATAATAAAACTGAGCTGACATACACTTGTGTTATTACATAAATAAGATGAACTAGAAGCACTTAAGAGGAGATAATTATGGTATAAAAAGAGAAATAGAAGGAATGTACTTCACTGTATATTTGTAAATTGTGGAACAATTTACCTTCCTCCAGTTCCTGAAGAAAATCCTGCAGGTGATTCATTAACTTCACCCCCAGTGTTTCCTGAGCCAACCTGTAAAGAATCCACACAAACAGGACGTTTCAGCACACGAACACGTAGGAAAAGGATGACGTGGGTCCTGGAGCCGTCCTGGTCCCTTTCTGTGTGCGGGTTCTCCAGCTTCCTCTCTCAGTCCAAAGACATGCAGTCAGGTTGTCGTTAGAAGAGGAGAGAAACCTTCAAGGCCTTGTTTTCTCCCTGGTTCAGCACCTTTAAAGCAGATCGATGAGTCCACCTAAAGGAGCACGAGGCCCAGCCTGGACCCAGCAGCAGGTCTCTCTCTCTAGTGAACGTGCATCGCAGTCGTAGAGACTTTGCTGCTGATCTTGCTTCAACCCTCTGCACACATATCACACCCACCTCCCATTTGTCCACTGAGCACTGGTTCAGGTTCCTCTCTGGTCAAGGTTAAGTGATTGGGTCTGGCCCAGACGGTGCAGCCTTAGCAGCTCAGGCGTGATTTCAACTCCATGAATTACAGAGCAAAACAAACTGGAGCCTCTGGAGCACAAGCAAAAGCATCAGCACTTCACAGGACGCAGAAAAGGAAAGAATCACTCCAACATAACCCAACACAACCTCCACTGACTCAGCGCTTGGCTCTGCCTGACAGAAGAGGCAGGAGATGAGATGAGAATAGAAAAGGCTGCTTTAAGATTCTTTGCCTTTGTTTTAAATTAAGCACAAAGAAATGTATTTGTTTCACAGTTTCATAATTAAACTTAAATCTATTTTGTCTTGTCACCATGAACTATAGGTTTTACTTTAAACTAGAAAAGAACATCAAGACTCACTGAGCTGATAAAATCCAAACGTCTTTGTTTTACTGCTCTAAGTGATGACGCTTTTTCTGATGTTCCTTTTAAAGTGGAAGTTTACTGATGAAGGAAAATCAGAAATTTGTTTAGTTTGACTTGTTAAATATTTCTTAATGTCCAAGATTCTATATCTTTGTTTTATGTTGTTTTATGTAAAAAACATTTGAAAGTTCTCTGAGGAAACAACATCATCCTCTAAGAAGGAAATGTTTGAACTGACTGAACTGATCTACGTTGTTGAGTTGTCTGCCTTCATACTGTATCTTAACACATCTGTCTTTAACTAATGTCTGTGCTGTAAATGGGTTTATGGGTTATGTGGCTGAGGAGAAGTGGGTTGTGTTGGGTCAGGTGACACCAGTAAAGGTCAGTTAGCTGCTATGATGGAGGACTTGTTACAGTAGATTCCTAGGCTTTCACAACTACACATACCTGCACAGCAGAAACACACTGAGCCAAAGGGCAGTGAACTCTAACGTCCTGCCTCCACTCTTGCAACATACACAGGGTTTTTCATCATTATTCATATTGGAGCATCTTTCTCCACTGCCTGGACCACAGCAGCTGAACCCACCAACCATCCCTCACCAGCAACAGCCATACTAAAGTCTGTACTAAAGAACGTTTCTGTAACTCTAAGGGCATTCACTATGTTTCCAGGCAACTTTATCTGCTCTGTAGGTGCGTTAATTAGTGTTAACTCGTGAGAGCACATGAAGTGTAGATAGTCGAGGTCCGTGGCAGGACGACTGACGACGTAGACCATCTTGTTCCTTAACCTGTCCATGATGTGACGCTTCAGCTGGTTCTGTCGATACAGTTATAAACAACATAATCAACAATTTACTGTCGTTAAATGTCGTTCGTTAGAGCTGTTTTGCTGTTTGAGTCTACTTGACACATGACTAGCTGTAAATACAGATAAAAAGCAGGTAAGCTTTCGTCTTTGTTCCCATACATTGGATGTAAGTGACAACAGTGAAGTGAAGACAGAGTTCTAAGTTACGGGGTTATTTGAAGGTCACACCGCGCCCCTTCCTTCACTCATTACACACGTGAGCTGAAGAAAGGTTGTTGTGTGTCGTGCGTCATATCAATTCCTCCCTTTTCAGGTACAGACGCTTTATGTGAACTGTTCACAATAATATATGTGTAGTTAATAGTCCATGTGTGTTCAGAGGAGTGTTTCGAGCCTTTTTTGTTTCGTTTTCTTTTACCGAATAAGGTTAGTTACCGACCGATAGCTATATTAGCAGTGGCATGCTAACAGGCATGTGTGAGCGGTAGCGGCACAGTCTCCGTTGTAATAGCCGCTTGTTACATTGTTGTAATGGGACTGAGAATGTGTATGTATGTATATATGTATGTATGTATCGATTTGTTTGTATAACTTGAGTCACTCATTACACACGTGAGCTGAAGAAAGGTTGTTGTGTGTCGTGCGTCATATCAATTCCTCCCTTTTCAGGACGCTTACACTACTTCACTGACACCAGTTTCAACCTTTGTCTAAACCTGTAACACGGTCCATCAGCGAATCATGTTTAAAGGCTGCTCTCTGACCCTGACATTACATCAGACTCTGAGACATTTAACAGCTGAGATCAAATGTTCATTGTATATTATTGTTACTATTCATTGAATAAGTTAAACTATAACGTTCACTGACTTTATGTGCGAGTTTTTGTCGTGTCAGTGAGTTTCGTGTTATGTTAGTTTTAGTCTAAACGACGTCAGACTGAGACAAGCAGGAAAATGAAGAAGCTCAGTATCTGATTTAAATGGACTTTTTCTGTTTCCTGAGTTGTTTGTTCAGTACATGAACAGCTGGGTTTGGTTTGTAAAAGTCACATGATTGATGCTACTTCACTGACACCAGCTTGTGTTGCATTCAGTGACCTAGATGCCAGACTCCTCCATCGTGTCCTACGTCTTCCTCAGGGCCTCCTCACGGCGCCACACGCCCACAACACTTCACCAGGAGGCGTCTGACATAGATGCCAGACTCCTCTCGGTGCGGAGGAGCAGCGGCCGTAGTCACAAACCTCCCAGTGGACAGAGACACAGGTAAGACAACTGAGATCAAATGTTCATTTTAGATTAAATTACTATTTATTGAATCAGTTGAACTAAAGATGTTCATTGTTGATGGACGTGTCAAAGTTCAACCGGTGACTATCTTGAGAACGTGACGCTCAGGCCTCTAATGGACCTACCAAAGCCTTTAAAGCTGTTGGAGTCAACACATCCTGGAACCAGCAGCAAAATGTTGCTGAGTCAAAGGGAACTAAGAGTTTTCTGGTGATGCTTCTTAAATAAGTCACCTGTCCTGAAGAAAAGAGGTTTTGTCATGTCTGAAATTATTATCGGTTGAAGTGCAGCCGATCTAAAAAGCTCAACTGCAGATGTGAGATGTGTGGATGAGGGTTCGCACATCTGCCACATGTCTAAACCTGTAACACGGTCCATCAGCGAATCATGTTTAAAGGCTGCTCTCTGACCCTGACATTACATCAGACTCTGTTGCCTTGTAACAACAAATGTCAACACAACATTCAACTGCAGACAGAGACACAGGTGAGAATTTTATAGCTGAGATCAAATGTTCATTGTATATTATTGTTACTATTCATTGAATAAGTTAAACTAAAGACGTTCACTGACTTTATGTGCGAGTTTTTGTCGTGTCAGTGAGTTTCGTGTTGTGTTAGTTTCAGTCTAAACGACGTCAGACTGAGACGAGCAGGAAAATGAAGAAGCTCAGTATCTGAGTTAAATGGACTTTTACTGTTTCCTGAGTTGTTTGTTCAGTACATGAACAGCTGGGTTTGGTTTGTAAAAGTCACATGATTGATGCTACTTCACTGACACCAGCTTGTGTTGCATTCAGTGACCTAGATGCCAGACTCCTCCATCGTGTCCTACGTCTTCCTCAGGGCCTCTTCACGGCACCACACGCCCACAACACTTCACCAGGAGGCGTCTGACATAGATGCCAGACTCCTCTCGGTGCGGAGGAGCAGCGGCTGTAGTCACAAACCTCCCATTGGACAGAGACACAGGTAAGACAACTGAGATCAAATGTTCATTTTAGATTAAATTACTATTTATTGAATCAGTTGAACTAAAGATGTTCATTGTTGATGGACGTGTCAACGTTCAACCGGTGACTATCTTGAGAACGTGACGCTCAGGCCTCTAATCGACCTACCAAAGCCTTTAAAGCTGTTGGAATCAACAAATCCTGGAACCAGCAGCAAAATGTTGCTGAGTCAAAGGGAACTAAGAGTTTTCTGGTGATGCTTCTTAAATAAGTCACCTGTCCAGAAGAAACAAGGTTTTGTCATGTCTGAAATTATTATCGGTTGAAGTGCAGCAGATCTAAAAAGCTCGACTGCAGATGTGAGATGTGGGTTTTCACATCTGCCACATGTCTAAACCTGTAACACGGTCCATCAGCGAATCATGTTTAAAGGCTGCTCTCTGACCCTGACATTACATCAGACTCTGTTGCCTGGTAACAACAAATGTCAACACAACATTCAACTGCAGACAGAGACACAGGTGAGAATTTTATAGCTGAGATCAAATGTTCATTGTATATTATTGTTACTATTCATTGAATAAGTTAAACTAAAGACGTTCACTGACTTTATGTGCGAGTTTCTGTCGTGTCAGTGAGTTTCGTGTTATGTTAGTTTTAGTCTAAACGACGTCAGACTGAGACAAGCAGGAAAATGAAGAAGCTCAGTATCTGATTTAAATGGACTTTTTCTGTTTCCTGAGTTGTTTGTTCAGTAAATGATCAGCTGGGTTTGGTTTGTAAAAGTCACATGATTGATGCTACTTCACTGACACCAGCTTGTGTTGCATTCAGTGACCTAGATGCCAGACTCCTCCATCGTGTCCTACGTCTTCCTCAGGGCCTCTTCACGGCGCCACACGCCCACAACACTTCACCAGGAGGCGTCTGACATAGATGCCAGACTCCTCTCGGTGCGGAGGAGCAGCGGCCGTAGTCACAAACCTCCCATTGGACAGAGACACAGGTAAGACAACTGAGATCAAATGTTCATTTTAGATTAAAATTACTATTTATTGAATCAGTTGAACTAAAGACGTTCATTGTTGATGGACGTGTTAAAGTTCAACCGGTGACTATCTTGAGAACGTGACGTTCAGGCCTCTAATGGACCTACCAAAGCCTTTAAAGCTGTTGGAGTCAACACATCCTGGAACCAGCAGCAAAATGTTGCTGAGTCAAAGGGAACTAAGAGTTTTCTGGTCGATGTTTCTTAAATAAGTCGAGACAAGCAGTTTTTTGTTCAGTGAATGAACAGCTGGGGTTGGTTTGTAAAAGTCACATGATTGATGCTACTTCACTGACTCTAGCTTGTGTTGCATTCAGTGACATAGATGCCAGACTCCTCTCGGTGCGGAGGAGCAGCGGTTGTAGTCACAAACCTCCCAGTGGACAGAGACACAGGTAAGACAACTGAGATCAAATGTTCATTTTAGATTAAAATTAGTATAGATACCAGACTCCTCCAGAGTCCTCCAATTTTCCCCCGACCTGCACAGAGTAAGCCTCCTCCTTGAACCGCCACCTTATCATGGTGGAGGAGTTTGTGTGCCTGAATGACCCTGGGAGCTATGTTGTCAGGGGCTAAATACGCCTGGTAGGGTCTCCCAAGGCAAACAGGTCCTGGGCGACAGGCCAGACTAAGAGCGGTTCAAAGGCCAAATTTGGCAACTTGAAAAGACCTGGAGCTAAAGAGACACAGTTAATTAGTTGACCCAAACTGTGTTGAGGTCTTAACACTCCCCAGAAAGACAAAAAACACCCCAAAGAGGCAGGAGAGAAAGGCAGAGCCCACAGCCCCATGACTATCTAACCCTACCTTTTTCCTGCCAGTGGGGGAGGTGGGGGGAGGAAAAGGGAGGGATCTTCCAAATTGAACTACACTGGGATTTACGTGCCTCGGGAGACGGGAGTCGTCCACCAGTCATCGGCGGTTCGATTCCTGGCTCCTCTGGACTTGTGTTGATGTGTCATTGGGCAAGACACTGAACATCTTCCCCAGTGTATAAAAGCACTAAGCCCAAACAGGTTTACCACCGCTACTGGCCAGGTTTGGAAGGCTGGTTCGCCCATGACGGGTAGGATCCCGGAGGCACAGTCACGATAACCTGTGAGGTGCTCTGCCTGTGTATGTGGCCCTGTGACAGATTGACACCCGGTCCAGGGTAAACCCTACCCTTTTCCTGCCAGTGGGTCTTGGGGTGCTCCAACGCTCCATGACCCTATGGGTCGGGTGGGGGGGGGTGGAGGGATGGAGGTCCCTCCCAAGTGGAGGGAGGGAACCTCCTCCCTCCACATCTGAGCCCCACTTACTTCCTCTCCAAGGTGATGACCTCTGATGGGGCTGTGGACACTTTCAGGGTGGTGTATGCCCACGGCTCACCGGGCCGTTACCAGCGTTGTTCGAGCTGTGATGGTCACGGTGTGGGAGGTTCTTGGGTGGAGTTGTACAGGTACACTGTAAGTGGCAGGTCAGTGGTGTCTTACAAACCTCTTCTTTGTTTGGAAGATATACTTTAAATTCCAACTTCAACATTTTAGCTTAGCTAGGTATTTATCTATTGAGCTTCCAAATTCCAAATTCGCCTTTTTTTGCAGGTGTTTCATTTCAGTCTGAGACACAACTCAGTATAACGCACCTTTGTTTGATACCACCCGACTGGGTGGATTCTGACATGACGGGGTGTTATCAGTTGTGTCTGAGAATCAAATGTAAATACCTGGAATGAAACGCAAATCAAAACACGACCTGGTGAATTTGACATGGCACTAATTTGACTGAATTGGATATATTGGCCACCTGACAGTTGCAGTGCTGTGCTGACATCTCTGCATGGGCACCTGTTCACACCCTGATCTGAGCTCGAGCACCACGTGGCAAACCTACAGTTTCCCAAATGGACAATCTAGTGAACAGCAGGACTGAGCTGTCAACTTATCGCCATCTGATGGTGAGTTGGAGCCACTGGTGGAGGTAGAAGCCGGACAGTCTCAGTAGACCCGTAGGGGTCTGGTGGCAGTGTCTAGCTGAAGCGTCCGTCAGAGGGGTCTTCAGCTCCCACCTCCGGGAGAGCTTTTACCAGATCAGAGGGAGGTTCCACCTCCGTTGTCCACGCAATTGCCCGAAGCCGTGGCGACAAGGTCTCCGGTCCTCGTCGGGGCGTTGGCCACGAAGAGCATCGGCGGGCCAAGCGTGCTGCAGCCCGAGCAGGTGTGGGGGCAAAAACTCTGACCTGGGAAGAGCTCGGGGAGGCCATGGAGGAGGACTGTTGGTCGGCTTCAAAGACATTCTGGCAAACCGTTTGGCACCTCGTAAGGGGAAAGAGGTTCTTCACCAAGGCTGTTTACAGCGGAGGTGGGGAGCTGCTGACCTTGCCTGGGGCCGTCATCTCACGGTGGAAGGAATACTCTGAGAATCTGGCCAGTGGTCGAACCTCCGATTCTGGAGGGATAATCTGGTTTTTGCCCGAGCCGTGGAACGCTGGACCAGCTCTATACAGAAGGATGCTGGTTCGCATTACCGACAGTAAGTCAGACCTGTTCCACTTGCACTGGGGCGGTTTGCAGTCGAGTGTGAAGCGGCTGGGGTGAGGGTCAGACCTCAGAGTTTGAGGCCGTGGTTCTCGACCGGAAAACGGTGACGTGTCCTCTCGGTTGGGGCAGAGTTCCTGCCTCAAGTGGAGAAGCCGAGTATGTTGCGGTCTTGTTCACGAGTGCTTGCACCTATGGTCGTTACCTGCGGGTCATGACCGAAAGAGCAGGCCGCCGGTCCTTCACATCGAGAGGAGCCAGTTGTAAAAGCTTGTGCATCTGTTTTGGATGCCTCCTGGGTTCCTTCCAGGTCAGGTGTTCCAGGGCGGTCCTGCTGGAAGAGGCCCCGGGGAAGACCCAGGCAGGAGAGAGCATGTCTCGACTGGCCTGGGAACAGCCTTGGGACCTCAACCGGGTGATCTGGAAATGTCCGTAGCGGGGGGCTAGGGTTCGCTGCGGTGGTGAGCAACACAGGGGATGGCCAGGGGACCGACACCCTGAACGTGTTTACAGCTAACAGAGGTCAGAAGTTTGAGAGAGGTAAGTGGGGTAAGTGGGGGCTGAAGAGGCTGGTGAAGGGTGGAGCTAATCTCCACCCATCACCAGCCTCCTAGCCTGTAGTGGTGCAGCGTGAACATGGAAGGCTGGTTCGCCCATGACGGGTAAGATCCCACCTATAAACCCCGGGACAACCTAAGGCAGGCACAGTCACGATTGTTTGACGTTGGAGCTGCTTTGAGCAGCCAAATTGAACTACACTGGGATGTACGTGCCTCGGGAGAAGGGAGTCGTCCACCAGTCGTAGGATCGGCGGTTCGATTCCTGGCTCCTCTGGACTTGTGTTGATGTGTCATTGGGCAAGACACTGAACATCTTCCCCAGTGTATAAAAGCACTAAGCCCAAACTGGTTTACCACCACTACTGGCCAGGTTTGGAAGGCTGGTTCGCTCATGACGGGTAGGATCCCAGAGGCACAGTCACGATAACCTGTGAGGTGCTCTGCCTGTGTATGTGGCCCTGTGACAGATTGGCACCCAGTCCAGGGTAAACCCTACCTTTCTCCTGCCAGTGGGTCATGAGGTGCTCCAACGCCCCATGACCCCATGGGGGGTGGTGGTGGAGGGATGGAGGTCCCTCCCAAGTGGAGGGAGGGAACCTCCCCCCCATCTACTTCCTCTCCAAGGTGATGACCTCTGATGGGGCTGTGGACACTTTCAGGGTGGTGTATGCCCACGGCTCACCGGGCCGTCACCAGTGTTGTTCGAGCTGTGATGGTCACGGTGTGGGAGGTTCTTGGGTGGAGTTGTACAGGCACACTGTAAGTGGCAGGTCAGTGGTGTCTTACAAACCTCTTCTTTGTTTGGAAGATACACGTTAAATTCCAACTTCAACATTTTAGCTTAGCTAGGTATTTATCTATTGAGCTTCCAAATTCGCCTTTTTTTGCAGGTGTTTCATTTCAGTCTGAGACACAACTCAGTATAACGCACCTTTGTTTGATACCACCCGACTGGGTGGGTTCTGACATGACGGGGTGTTATCAGTTGTGTCTGAGAATCAAATGTAAATACCTGGAATGAAACGCAAATCAAAACACGACCTGGTGAATTTGACATGGCACTAATTTGACTGAATTGGATATATTGGCCACCTGACAGTTGCAGTGCTGTGCTGACATCTCTGCATGGGCACCTGTTCACACCCTGATCTGAGCTCGAGCACCACGTGGCAAACCTACAGTTTCCCAAATGGACAATCTAGTGAACAGCAGGACTGAGCTGTCAACTTATCGCCATCTGGTGGTGAGTTGGAGCCACTGGTGGAGGTAGAAGCCGGACAGTCTCAGTAGACCCGTAGGGGTCTGGTGGCAGTGTCTAGCTGAAGCGTCCGTCAGAGGGGTCTTCAGCTCCCACCTCCGGGAGAGCTTTTACCAGATCAGAGGGAGGTTCCACCTCCGTTGTCCACGCAATTGCCCGAAGCCGTGGCGACGAGGTCTCCGGTCCTCGTCGGGGCGTTGGCCGCGAAGAGCATCGGCGGGCCAAGCGTGCTGCAGCCCGAGCAGGTGTGGGGGCAAAAACTCTGACCTGGGAAGAGCTCGGGGAGGCCATGGAGGAGGACTGTTGGTCGGCTTCAAAGACATTCTGGCAAACCGTTTGGCACCTCGTAAGGGGAAAGAGGTTCTTCACCAAGGCTGTTTACAGCGGAGGTGGGGAGCTGCTGACCTTGCCTGGGGCCGTCATCTCACGGTGGAAGGAATACTCTGAGAATCTGGCCAGTGGTCGAACCTCCGATTCTGGAGGGATAATCTGGTTTTTGCCCGAGCCGTGGAACGCTGGACCAGCTCTATACAGACGGATGCTGGTTCGCATTACCGACAGTAAGTCAGACCTGTTCCACTTGCACTGGGGCGGTTTGCAGTCGAGTGTGAAGCGGCTGGGGTGAGGGTCAGACCTCAGAGTTTGAGGCCGTGGTTCTCGACCGGAAAACGGTGACGTGTCCTCTCGGTTGGGGCAGAGTTCCTGCCTCAAGTGGAGAAGCCGAGTATGTTGCGGTCTTGTTCACGCGTGCTTGCACCTATGGTCGTTACCTGCGGGTCATGACCGAAAGAGCAGGCCGCCGGTCCTTCACATCGAGAGGAGCCAGTTGTAAAAGCTTGTGCATCTGTTTTGGATGCCTCCTGGGTTCCTTCCAGGTCAGGTGTTCCAGGGCGGTCCTGCTGGAAGAGGCCCCGGGGAAGACCCAGGCAGGAGAGAGCATGTCTCGACTGGCCTGGGAACAGCCTTGGGACCTCAACCGGGTGATCTGGAAATGTCCGTAGCGGGGGGCTAGGGTTCGCTGCGGTGGTGAGCAACACAGGGGATGGCCAGGGGGCCGACACCCTGAACGTGTTCGCAGCTAACGGAGGTCAGAAGTGGGAGAGGGGGTAAGTGGGGGCTAAATTTGAAGTGATGGGTGGAGCTAAACCTCACCCCAGGGAAGACCCAGGCAGGAGAGAGCATGTCTCGACTGGCCTGGGAACAGCCTTAGGAGGAGCTATACTTCACCCATCACCGGTCGAGGCAGACGACCGCCCACCCTGAGCCTGGTTCTGCTGGAGGTTTCTTCCTTAAGCGGGAGTTTTTCCTCCCCACCGTCGCCTCGTGCTTGCTCAGGGACCGGTGATCAATAAAGATTAAAAAACTACACTGTTTCAATGGCCCTTCTTATTCTTTTTTTCATTTGTATTTTAAATGTTCAAACGCTTCACTCAGTTCTTAAATCAATTCGTCTTTAATTCAGTTTTATTTAATATGTAATTGGTTCTATAGGTTAGATGTTGATTCACAGCTACACAGTAAAATGCAGTGGAACAGAATGTAGAATTTGGTCTGGTGCAGTACTGGTGCAGAAACACTGCAAGTTTGACATCTTGTGACTTTTGCAAGTATAAACCACAGTTGTTTATTTTGTGCACGAACAAGTCATGAAACAGAAAAAGTCAACAGTAAACAGTCTTGCAGAAAGCAAACTGTGCATTTTCATGGTTCACTTACAACAAATCTCTGTCTTCTTTGGAATGATCTGGCACCGGTTTGTTTACGTCTACCAGGGCTACGTGTGATGTCATCAATGCCACACGGTGAAGACTGAACATAAACATTCACGTACTGTGTCTAATCCAGTTTAAAATCACATGTTCTGGTCTCACGTGAGCATCAGTGACGTTTGGATCGTTAGAGCTGTTCATTCTACAGGAAACCGGACCCGGTTTAAACTGTTGTCTGCAAAGGTTTCTGCAAATGGCTGCAGCCTGAATTTAGCTTTAAAAATCTTTGCTGTTTTTTACATTGATTGTTCATGTTTCATTGTTCTTTATTTATTACACAGCCAGTTGCCTCTGTTAAAGAGGTTTTTGTTAACACAGCTTGACGTCATATGTTGTGATTTGGTTGTTTTTTTAAATCTGAAAACAGAAAACAAACTTTTTACTTATAGACATAATTCTGCTGTGTCTTGTGAGAAGTTAACATTTCAAATGAAATGTTTCTGCCACTGTGCACGATCTAATTAATGAAATGCAGCTGTTCACTTCAGAAAACCAGTCTCCTGTTTCCTCCCACAGTCCAGTTACTGTAGATGCATTCAGGTTGACTGGAGATTGTAAATTCCTCGTAGGTGTGAGTGTTTGTCTCCACATGTGGCTCCATAGATATGGGATGAGATCACTATCTTTAATCAAGAGCGCAGTTTTTCAATTCAAGAGCACACTTTAACGATATAATGTTCAGATGTTGTTGTGCTTTCTCTCAAAACCCTTCCCTTGCGTTCAAAATGTCTCTGCTCGCGTTCAAATCTGTATTCGTGCTCTCAGATTTCCAGTCCTCCTGCTTTAATCCTCCTTCTTGCTCTCGGTTCCTGCCGCTCGCTCTCAAAACGTCTCACGCTTGATTCTGCGTTGAACGACCTGAGAGGACCCTGTCAAAATTAACCAACCAATAGGAAGCCAGAGCCGCTGACCAATGACAGGATCGGTTACACTGTTGACGAGCGCTTACTTTCCCCATACGGAGCAGAAGAAAAGTGACTTTAGTCTTTCAGCCTGGACCAAGGCCTCAGGTAAGAGGTTGTCATTTTTATGGAGTTGTTCTTACATAACGTCCAGGTTTATAGATCAGTGTGGTCACCGGATGCTAACCGCACTAACTCGTTTCTGTGTTCATTGCTTCAAATTGAATACACAAAGCAATATGCATGTCTGTATAATAACGTTTGGCTATGCAGCGATTTACTCCAGCTAGACAATTTAGCATTTCATCTGGGATTAATGAATAAATAAATCAGTGTTTCATGAACAGTAACCTTTTCATAAGGGCACTGGAAAACTGTACGGTACACCAATACAATGTTTAACCAGCTTTTTGTATCCTAGGATCTACAGGAGCTTGACATAGACTGGGATATTGCCCTAGACCATGATGAGTTTCAATTACAGAGTGGAGTTGTTGGTCCAGAATTCCCCAGCCCCCTGAATGAGCAGGATATGGCTCAGCTTCAAGCATCTGTGGACCCGACAGAAGCATCAGACTCCCATGGTTGTGATACTTATATTCGCTGTCTTCATATGTTTCAGTGACCCAGTATCGTGGTAGGTGTAACAACAAATGCAATGTCAGATACTCTGCTCAGAGATTATAAAATACTTTATGTCACGTTTATCTGTGACATTATTTCATTAAAACTTAAAGAAGCAATGATGGTATAACATTTTATTACAGGTGAACTATGAATATATAACGACATTCACTGACAAATAAATGTGACTGTGCATAAACTTCCATTAAAACAACCACTAAATGACTAAAATTTTACATTTGCTTTCACTGTCAACCTGAGCTTCCACAACTTTACCAGTTGAAATGTTTAATATTTAAACCGTTGAGAATTCTTGTCCCTGATAAAACGCTTCTATCAGGACTGCTTTGAAATCTTGATATGTTATCATGTGTTGAACAGTTTATGTGATGGTGCTACTGCAAGCTGTGACAGTATCTTGTGTTCTCCAAAATGCATTTGACAGTGATGATCAAAGTTCACCGTTACGTGGAAACTTTTCTTTTCTTCTTGCAGGACAGGAATGTGGCCCTGCCCTGTTACCCACTGGAGAAAAGCTTTGAGAAATTGCTGCACATGCAGCTTCCTCTTTCCCTGGTCCAGTTTCATCTGCACCAAAGGCAGTGGGGACAAAAAGCATTTAAATAAAATAATAAATAATAAAACTGAGCTGACATACACTTGTGTTATTACATAAATAAGATGGACTAGAAGCACTTAAGAGGAGATAATTATGGTATAAAAAGAGAAATAGAAGGAATGTACTTCACTGTATATTTGTAAATTGTGGAACAATTTACCTTCCTCCAGTTCCTGAAGAAAATCCTGCAGGTGATTCATTAACTTCACCCCCAGTGTTTCCTGAGCCAACCAGTAAAGAATCCACACAAACAGGACGTTTCAGCACACGAACACGTAGGAAAAGGATGACGTGGGTCCTGGAGCCGTCCTGGTCCCTTTCTGTGTGCGGGTTCTCCAGCTTCCTCTCTCAGTCCAAAGACATGCAGTCAGGTTGTCGTTAGAAGAGGAGAGAAACCTTCAAGGCCTTGTTTTCTCCCTGGTTCAGCACCTTTAAAGCAGATCGATGAGTCCACCTAAAGGAGCACGAGGCCCAGCCTGGACCCAGCAGCAGGTCTCTCTCTCTAGTGAACGTGCATCGCAGTCGTAGAGACTTTGCTGCTGATCTTGCTTCAACCCTCTGCACACATATCACACCCACCTCCCATTTGTCCACTGAGCACTGGTTCAGGTTCCTCTCTGGTCAAGGTTAAGTGATTGGGTCTGGCCCAGACGGTGCAGCCTTAGCAGCTCAGGCGTGATTTCAACTCCATGAATTACAGAGCAAAACAAACTGGAGCCTCTGGAGCACAAGCAAAAGCATCAGCACTTCACAGGACGCAGAAAAGGAAAGAATCACTCCAACATAACCCAACACAACCTCCACTGACTCAGCGCTTGGCTCTGCCTGACAGAAGAGGCAGGAGATGAGATGAGAATAGAAAAGGCTGCTTTAAGATTCTTTGCCTTTGTTTTAAATTAAGCACAAAGAAATGTATTTGTTTCACAGTTTCATAATTAAACTTAAATCTATTTTGTCTTGTCACCATGAACTATAGGTTTTACTTTAAACTAGAAAAGAACATCAAGACTCACTGAGCTGATAAAATCCAAACGTCTTTGTTTTACTGCTCTAAGTGATGACGCTTTTTCTGATGTTCCTTTTAAAGTGGAAGTTTACTGATGAAGGAAAATCAGAAATTTGTTTAGTTTGACTTGTTAAATATTTCTTAATGTCCAAGATTCTATATCTTTGTTTTATGTTGTTTTATGTAAAAAACATTTGAAAGTTCTCTGAGGAAACAACATCATCCTCTAAGAAGGAAATGTTTGAACTGACTGAACTGATCTACGTTGTTGAGTTGTCTGCCTTCATACTGTATCTTAACACATCTGTCTTTAACTAATGTCTGTGCTGTAAATGGGTTTATGGGTTATGTGGCTGAGGAGAAGTGGGTTGTGTTGGGTCAGGTGACACCAGTAAAGGTCAGTTAGCTGCTATGATGGAGGACTTGTTACAGTAGATTCCTAGGCTTTCACAACTACACATACCTGCACAGCAGAAACACACTGAGCCAAAGGGCAGTGAACTCTAACGTCCTGCCTCCACTCTTGCAACATACACAGGGTTTTTCATCATTATTCATATTGGAGCATCTTTCTCCACTGCCTGGACCACAGCAGCTGAACCCACCAACCATCCCTCACCAGCAACAGCCATACTAAAGTCTGTACTAAAGAACGTTTCTGTAACTCTAAGGGCATTCACTATGTTTCCAGGCAACTTTATCTGCTCTGTAGGTGCGTTAATTAGTGTTAACTCGTGAGAGCACATGAAGTGTAGATAGTCGAGGTCCGTGGCAGGACGACTGACGACGTAGACCATCTTGTTCCTTAACCTGTCCATGATGTGACGCTTCAGCTGGTTCTGTCGATACAGTTATAAACAACATAATCAACAATTTACTGTCGTTAAATGTCGTTCGTTAGAGCTGTTTTGCTGTTTGAGTCTACTTGACACATGACTAGCTGTAAATACAGATAAAAAGCAGGTAAGCTTTCGTCTTTGTTCCCATACATTGGATGTAAGTGACAACAGTGAAGTGAAGACAGAGTTCTAAGTTACGGGGGTCTTTGAAGGTCACACCGCGCCCCTTCCTTCACTCATTACACACGTGAGCTGAAGAAAGGTTGTTGTGTGTCGTGCGTCATATCAATTCCTCCCTTTTCAGGTACAGACGCTTTATGTGAACTGTTCACAATAATATATGTGTAGTTAATAGTCCATGTGTGTTCAGAGGAGTGTTTCGAGCCTTTTTTGTTTCGTTTTCTTTTACCGAATAAGGTTAGTTACCGACCGATAGCTATATTAGCAGTGGCATGCTAACAGGCATGTGTGAGCGGTAGCGGCACAGTCTCCGTTGTAATAGCCGCTTGTTACATTGTTGTAATGGGACTGAGAATGTGTATGTATGTATATATGTATGTATGTATCGATTTGTTTGTATAACTTGAGTCACTCATTACACACGTGAGCTGAAGAAAGGTTGTTGTGTGTCGTGCGTCATATCAATTCCTCCCTTTTCAGGACGCTTACACTACTTCACTGACACCAGTTTCAACCTTTGTCTAAACCTGTAACACGGTCCATCAGCGAATCATGTTTAAAGGCTGCTCTCTGACCCTGACATTACATCAGACTCTGAGACATTTAACAGCTGAGATCAAATGTTCATTGTATATTATTGTTACTATTCATTGAATAAGTTAAACTAAAGACGTTCACTGACTTTGTGTGCGAGTTTCTGTCGTGTCAGTGAGTTTCGTGTTGTGTTAGTTTTAGTCTAAACGACGTCAGACTGAGACAAGCAGGAAAATGAAGAAGCTCAGTATCTAGAGTTAAATGGACTTTTTCTGTTTCCTGAGTTGTTTGTTCAGTACATGAACAGCTGGGTTTGGTTTGTAAAAGTCACATGATTGATGCTACTTCACTGACACCAGCTTGTGTTGCATTCAGTGACCTAGATGCCAGACTCCTCCATCGTGTCCTACGTCTTCCTCAGGGCCTCTTCACGGCGCCACACGCCCACAACACTTCACCAGGAGGCGTCTGACATAGATGCCAGACTCCTCTCGGTGCGGAGGAGCAGCGGCTGTAGTCACAAACCTCCCAGTGGACAGAGACACAGGTAAGACAACTGAGATCAAATGTTAATTTTAGATTAAAGTTACTATTTATTGAATCAGTTGAACTAAAGACGTTCATTGTTGATGGACGTGTCAAAGTTCAACCGGTGACTATCTTGAGAACGTGACGCTCAGGCCTCTAATGGACCTACCAAAGCCTTTAAAGCTGTTGGAGTCAACACATCCTGGAACCAGCAGCAAAATGTTGCTGAGTCAAAGGGAACTAAGAGTTTTCTGGTGATGCTTCTTAAATAAGTCACCTGTCCTGAAGAATCGAGGTTTTGTCATTTCTGATATTATTATCGGTTGAAGTGCAGACGATCTAAAAAGTTCGACTGCAGATGTGACATGTGGGTTTTCACATCTGCCACATGTCACCTTCCTGTCGTGTGATGTACAGTAACTACAGCTGTTCACAGTTGTCTGAAAGCCAAATGATGCCCAACGCCCCAAAATGTCAAAGCGTGGAAAACTCTGAATGCTGGAGGGCAGATGTTGGGCTTTGTGGGTAATGTTGACGTTTCAGTGAACTGATTGTTCACCAGCGTTTGTCTGTAGCAGCTGTTGGTGCTTCTCTCTGCTGGAACAGCAGCTGATGATGACACAAGACCTGAAGGTTTCAACCTGTGTCCAAACCTGTAACACGGTCCATCAGCGAATCATGTTTAAAGGCTGCTCTCTGACCCTGACATTACATCAGACTCTGAGACATTTAACAGCTGAGATCAAATGTTCATTGTATATTATTGTTACTATTCATTGAATAAGTTAAACTATAACGTTCACTGACTTTATGTGCGAGTTTTTGTCGTGTCAGTGAGTTTCGTGTTGTGTTAGTTTCAGTCTAAACGACGTCAGACTGAGACGAGCAGGAAAATGAAGAAGCTCAGTATCTAGAGTTAAATGGACTTTTTCTGTTTCCTGAGTTGTTTGTTCAGTACATGAACAGCTGGGTTTGGTTTGTAAAAGTCACATGATTGATGCTACTTCACTGACACCAGCTTGTGTTGCATTCAGTGACCTAGATGCCAGACTCCTCTAGCGTGTCCTACGTCTTCCTCAGGGCCTCTTCACGGCGCCACACGCCCACAACACTTCACCAGGAGGCGTCTGACATAGATGCCAGACTCCTCTCGGTGCGGAGGAGCAGCGGCCGTAGTCACAAACCTCCCAGTGGACAGAGACACAGGTAAGACAACTGAGATCAAATGTTCATTTTAGATTAAATTACTATTTATTGAATCAGTTGAACTAAAGATGTTCATTGTTGATGGACGTGTCAAAGTTCAACCGGTGACTATCTTGAGAACGTGACGCTCAGGCCTCTAATGGACCTACCAAAGCCTTTAAAGCTGTTGGAGTCAACACATCCTGGAACCAGCAGCAAAATGTTGCTGAGTCAAAGGGAACTAAGAGTTTTCTGGTGATGCTTCTTAAATAAGTCACCTGTCCTGAAGAAACAAGGTTTTGTCATGTCTGAAATTATTATCGGTTGAAGTGCAGCAGATCTAAAAAGCTCGACTGCAGATGTGAGATGTGGGTTTTCACATCTGCCACATGTCACCTTCCTGTCGTGTGATGTACAGTAACTACAGCTGTTCACAGTTGTCTGAAAGCCAAATGATGCCCAACGCCCCAAAATGTCAAAGCGTGGAAAACTCTGAATGCTGGAGGGCAGACGTTGGGCTTTGTGGGTAATGTTGACGTTTCAGTGAACTGATTGTTCACCAGCGTTTGTCTGTAGCAGCTGTTGGTGCTTCTCTCTGCTGGAACAGCAGCTGATGATGACACAAGACCTGAAGGTTTCAACCTGTGTCCAAACCTGTAACACGGTCCATCAGCGAATCATGTTTAAAGGCTGCTCTCTGACCCTGACATTACATCAGACTCTGAGACATTTAACAGCTGAGATCAAATGTTCATTGTATATTATTGTTACTATTCATTGAATAAGTTAAACTATAACGTTCACTGACTTTATGTGCGAGTTTCTGTCGTGTCAGTGAGTTTCGTGTTGTGTTAGTTTCAGTCTAAACGACGTCAGACTGAGACGAGCAGGAAAATGAAGAAGCTCAGTATCTAGAGTTAAATGGACTTTTTCTGTTTCCTGAGTTGTTTGTTCAGTACATGAACAGCTGGGTTTGGTTTGTAAAAGTCACATGATTGATGCTTCTTCACTGACACCAGCTTGTGTTGCATTCAGTGACCTAGATGCCAGACTCCTCCAGCGTGTCCTACGTCTTCCTCAGGGCCTCTTCACGGCGCCACACGCCCACAACACTTCACCAGGAGGCGTCTGACATAGATGCCAGACTCCTCTCGGTGCGGAGGAGCAGCGGCCGTAGTCACAAACCTCCCAGTGGACAGAGACACAGGTAAGACAACTGAGATCAAATGTTCATTTTAGATTAAATTACTATTTATTGAATCAGTTGAACTAAAGATGTTCATTGTTGATGGACGTGTCAAAGTTCAACCGGTGACTATCTTGAGAACGTGACGCTCAGGCCTCTAATGGACCTACCAAAGCCTTTAAAGCTGTTGGAGTCAACACATCCTGGAACCAGCAGCAAAATGTTGCTGAGTCAAAGAGAACTAAGAGTTTTCTGGTGATGCTTCTTAAATAAGTCACCTGTCCAGAAGAAACAAGGTTTTGTCATGTCTGAAATTATTATCGGTTGAAGTGCAGCAGATCTAAAAAGCTCGACTGCAGATGTGAGATGTGGGTTTTCACATCTGCCACATGTCTAAACCTGTAACACGGTCCATCAGCGAATCATGTTTAAAGGCTGCTCTCTGACCCTGACATTACATCAGACTCTGTTGCCTGGTAACAACAAATGTCAACACAACATTCAACTGCAGACAGAGACACAGGTGAGAATTTTATAGCTGAGATCAAATGTTCATTGTATATTATTGTTACTATTCATTGAATAAGTTAAACTATAACGTTCACTGACTTTATGTGCGAGTTTCTGTCGTGTCAGTGAGTTTCGTGTTGTGTTAGTTTCAGTCTAAACGACGTCAGACTGAGACGAGCAGGAAAATGAAGAAGCTCAGTATCTGATTTAAATGGACTTTTACTGTTTCCTGAGTTGTTTGTTCAGTAAATGAACAGCTGGGTTTGGTTTGTAAAAGTCACATGATTGATGCTACTTCACTGACACCAGCTTGTGTTGCATTCAGTGACCTAGATGCCAGACTCCTCCAGCGTGTCCTACGTCTTCCTCAGGGCCTCTTCACGGCGCCACACGCCCACAACACTTCACCAGGAGGCGTCTGACATAGATGCCAGATTCCTCTCGGTGCGGAGGAGCATTGGCTGTAGTCACAAACCTCCCATTGGACAGAGACACAGGTAAGACAACTGAGATCAAATGTTCATTTTAGATTAAAGTTACTATTTATTGAATCAGTTGAACTAAAGACGTTCATTGTTGATGGACGTGTCAAAGTTCAACCGGTGACTATCTTGAGAACGTGACGCTCAGGCCTCTAATGGACCTACCAAAGCCTTTAAAGCTGTTGGAGTCAACACATCCTGGAACCAGCAGCAAAATGTTGCTGAGTCAAAGGGAACTAAGAGTTTTCTGGTGATGCTTCTTAAATAAGTCACCTGTCCTGAAGAATCGAGGTTTTGTCATTTCTGATATTATTATCGGTTGAAGTGCAGCCGATCTAAAAAGTTCGACTGCAGATGTGACATGTGGGTTTTCACATCTGCCACATGTCACCTTCCTGTCGTGTGATGTACAGTAACTACAGCTGTTCACAGTTGTCTGAAAGCCAAATGATGCCCAACGCCCCAAAATGTCAAAGCGTGGAAAACTCTGAATGCTGGAGGGCAGACGTTGGGCTTTGTGGGTAATGTTGACGTTTCAGTGAACCTATTTGTTCACCAGCGTTTGTCTGTAGCAGCTGTTGGTGCTTCTCTCTGCTGGAACAGCAGCTGATGATGACACAAGACCTGAAGGTTTCAACCTGTGTCCAAACCTGTAACACGGTCCATCAGCGAATCATGTTTAAAGGCTGCTCTCTGACCCTGACATTACATCAGACTCTGAGACATTTAACAGCTGAGATCAAATGTTCATTGTATATTATTGTTACTATTCATTGAATAAGTTAAACTATAACGTTCACTGACTTTATGTGCGAGTTTTTGTCGTGTCAGTGAGTTTCGTGTTGTGTTAGTTTCAGTCTAAACGACGTCAGACTGAGACGAGCAGGAAAATGAAGAAGCTCAGTATCTAGAGTTAAATGGACTTTTTCTGTTTCCTGAGTTGTTTGTTCAGTACATGAACAGCTGGGTTTGGTTTGTAAAAGTCACATGATTGATGCTACTTCACTGACACCAGCTTGTGTTGCATTCAGTGACCTAGATGCCAGACTCCTCCAGCGTGTCCTACGTCTTCCTCAGGGCCTCTTCACGGCGCCACACGCCCACAACACTTCACCAGGAGGCGTCTGACATAGATGCCAGACTCCTCTCGGTGCGGAGGAGCAGCGGCCGTAGTCACAAACCTCCCAGTGGACAGAGACACAGGTAAGACAACTGAGATCAAATGTTCATTTTAGATTAAATTACTATTTATTGAATCAGTTGAACTAAAGATGTTCATTGTTGATGGACGTGTCAAAGTTCAACCGGTGACTATCTTGAGAACGTGACGCTCAGGCCTCTAATGGACCTACCAAAGCCTTTAAAGCTGTTGGAGTCAACACATCCTGGAACCAGCAGCAAAATGTTGCTGAGTCAAAGGGAACTAAGAGTTTTCTGGTGATGCTTCTTAAATAAGTCGCCTGTCCTGAAGAATCGAGGTTTTGTCATGTCTGAAATTATTATCGGTTGAAGTGCAGCCGATCTAAAAAGCTCGACTGCAGATGTGAGATGTGGGTTTTCACATCTGCCACATGTCACCTTCCTGTCGTGTGATGTACAGTAACTACAGCTGTTCACAGTTGTCTGAAAGCCAAATGATGCCCAACGCCCCAAAATGTCAAAGCGTGGAAAACTCTGAATGCTGGAGGGCAGACGTTGGGCTTTGTGGGTAATGTTGACGTTTCAGTGAACTGATTGTTCACCAGCGTTTGTCTGTAGCAGCTGTTGGTGCTTCTCTCTGCTGGAACAGCAGCTGATGATGACACAAGACCTGAAGGTTTCAACCTGTGTCCAAACCTGTAACACGGTCCATCAGCGAATCATGTTTAAAGGCTGCTCTCTGACCCTGACATTACATCAGACTCTGTTGCCTGGTAACAACAAATGTCAACACAACATTCATCTGCAGACAGAGACACAGGTGAGAATTTTATAGCTGAGATCAAATGTTCATTGTATATTATTGTTACTATTCATTGAATAAGTTAAACTAAAGACGTTCACTGACTTTATGTGCGAGTTTCTGTCGTGTCAGTGAGTTTCGTGTTATGTTAGTTTTAGTCTAAACGACGTCAGACTGAGACAAGCAGGAAAATGAAGAAGCTCAGTATCTGATTTAAATGGACTTTTTCTGTTTCCTGAGTTGTTTGTTCAGTAAATGAACAGCTGGGTTTGGTTTGTAAAAGTCACATGATTGATGTTACTTCACTGACACCAGCTTGTGTTGCATTCAGTGACCTAGATGCCAGACTCCTCCAGCGTGTCCTACGTCTTCCTCAGGGCCTCTTCACGGCGCCACACGCCCACAACACTTCACCAGGAGGCGTCTGACATAGATGCCAGACTCCTCTCGGTGCGGAGGAGCAGCGGCCGTAGTCACAAACCTCCCATTGGACAGAGACACAGGTAAGACAACTGAGATCAAATGTTCATTTTAGATTAAAGTTACTATTTATTGAATCAGTTGAACTAAAGACGTTCATTGTTGATGGACGTGTTAAAGTTCAACCGGTGACTATCTTGAGAACGTGACGTTCAGGCCTCTAATGGACCTACCAAAGCCTTTAAAGCTGTTGGAGTCAACACATCCTGGAACCAGCAGCAAAATGTTGCTGAGTCAAAGGGAACTAAGAGTTTTCTGGTCGATGTTTCTTAAATAAGTCGAGACAAGCAGTTTTTTGTTCAGTGAATGAACAGCTGGGGTTGGTTTGTAAAAGTCACATGATTGATGCTACTTCACTGACTCTAGCTTGTGTTGCATTCAGTGACATAGATGCCAGACTCCTCTCGGTGCGGAGGAGCAGCGGTTGTAGTCACAAACCTCCCAGTGGACAGAGACACAGGTAAGACAACTGAGATCAAATGTTCATTTTAGATTAAAATTAGTATAGATACCAGACTCCTCCAGAGTCCTCCAATTTTCCCCCGACCTGCACAGAGTAAGCCTCCTCCTTGAACCGCCACCTTATCATGGTGGAGGAGTTTGTGTGCCTGAATGACCCTGGGAGCTATGTTGTCAGGGGCTAAATACGCCTGGTAGGGTCTCCCAAGGCAAACAGGTCCTGGGCGACAGGCCAGACTAAGAGCGGTTCAAAGGCCAAATTTGGCAACTTGAAAAGACCTGGAGCTAAAGAGACACAGTTAATTAGTTGACCCAAACTGTGTTGAGGTCTTAACACTCCCCAGAAAGACAAAAAACACCCCAAAGGAGGCAGGAGAGAAAGGCAGAGCCCACAGCCCCATGACTATCTAACCCTACCTTTTTCCTGCCAGTGGGGGAGGTGGGGGGAGGAAAAGGGAGGGATCTTCCAAATTGAACTACACTGGGATTTACGTGCCTCGGGAGACGGGAGTCGTCCACCAGTCATCGGCGGTTCGATTCCTGGCTCCTCTGGACTTGTGTTGATGTGTCATTGGGCAAGACACTGAACATCTTCCCCAGTGTATAAAAGCACTAAGCCCAAACAGGTTTACCACCGCTACTGGCCAGGTTTGGAAGGCTGGTTCGCCCATGACGGGTAGGATCCCGGAGGCACAGTCACGATAACCTGTGAGGTGCTCTGCCTGTGTATGTGGCCCTGTGACAGATTGACACCCGGTCCAGGGTAAACCCTACCCTTTTCCTGCCAGTGGGTCTTGGGGTGCTCCAACGCTCCATGACCCTATGGGTCGGGTGGGGGGGGGTGGAGGGATGGAGGTCCCTCCCAAGTGGAGGGAGGGAACCTCCTCCCTCCACATCTGAGCCCCACTTACTTCGTCTCCAAGGTGATGACCTCTGATGGGGCTGTGGACACTTTCAGGGTGGTGTATGCCCACGGCTCACCGGGCCGTCACCAGCGTTGTTCGAGCTGTGATGGTCACGGTGTGGGAGGTTCTTGGGTGGAGTTGTACAGGTACACTGTAAGTGGCAGGTCAGTGGTGTCTTACAAACCTCTTCTTTGTTTGGAAGATACACTTTAAATTCCAACTTCAACATTTTAGCTTAGCTAGGTATTTATCTATTGAGCTTCCAAATTCCAAATTCGCCTTTTTTTGCAGGTGTTTCATTTCAGTCTGAGACACAACTCAGTATAACGCACCTTTGTTTGATACCACCCGACTGGGTGGGTTCTGACATGACGGGGTGTTATCAGTTGTGTCTGAGAATCAAATGTAAATACCTGGAATGAAACGCAAATCAAAACACGACCTGGTGAATTTGACATGGCACTAATTTGACTGAATTGGATATATTGGCCACCTGACAGTTGCAGTGCTGTGCTGACATCTCTGCATGGGCACCTGTTCACACCCTGATCTGAGCTCGAGCACCACGTGGCAAACCTACAGTTTCCCAAATGGACAATCTAGTGAACAGCAGGACTGAGCTGTCAACTTATCGCCATCTGGTGGTGAGTTGGAGCCACTGGTGGAGGTAGAAGCCGGACAGTCTCAGTAGACCCGTAGGGGTCTGGTGGCAGTGTCTAGCTGAAGCGTCCGTCAGAGGGGTCTTCAGCTCCCACCTCCGGGAGAGCTTTTACCAGATCAGAGGGAGGTTCCACCTCCGTTGTCCACGCAATTGCCCGAAGCCGTGGCGACGAGGTCTCCGGTCCTCGTCGGGGCGTTGGCCGCGAAGAGCATCGGCGGGCCAAGCGTGCTGCAGCCCGAGCAGGTGTGGGGGCAAAAACTCTGACCTGGGAAGAGCTCGGGGAGGCCATGGAGGAGGACTGTTGGTCGGCTTCAAAGACATTCTGGCAAACCGTTTGGCACCTCGTAAGGGGAAAGAGGTTCTTCACCAAGGCTGTTTACAGCGGAGGTGGGGAGCTGCTGACCTTGCCTGGGGCCGTCATCTCACGGTGGAAGGAATACTCTGAGAATCTGGCCAGTGGTCGAACCTCCGATTCTGGAGGGATAATCTGGTTTTTGCCCGAGCCGTGGAACGCTGGACCAGCTCTATACAGAAGGATGCTGGTTCGCATTACCGACAGTAAGTCAGACCTGTTCCACTTGCACTGGGGCGGTTTGCAGTCGAGTGTGAAGCGGCTGGGGTGAGAGTCAGACCTCAGAGTTTGAGGCCGTGGTTCTCGACCGGAAAACGGTGACGTGTCCTCTCGGTTGGGGCAGAGTTCCTGCCTCAAGTGGAGAAGCCGAGTATGTTGCGGTCTTGTTCACGAGTGCTTGCACCTATGGTCGTTACCTGCGGGTCATGACCGAAAGAGCAGGCCGCCGGTCCTTCACATCGAGAGGAGCCAGTTGTAAAAGCTTGTGCATCTGTTTTGGATGCCTCCTGGGTTCCTTCCAGGTCAGGTGTTCCAGGGCGGTCCTGCTGGAAGAGGCCCCGGGGAAGACCCAGGCAGGAGAGAGCATGTCTCGACTGGCCTGGGAACAGCCTTGGGACCTCAACCGGGTGATCTGGAAATGTCCGTAGCGGGGGGCTAGGGTTCGCTGCGGTGGTGAGCAACACAGGGGATGGCCAGGGGACCGACACCCTGAACGTGTTTACAGCTAACAGAGGTCAGAAGTTTGAGAGAGGTAAGTGGGGTAAGTGGGGGCTGAAGAGGCTGGTGAAGGGTGGAGCTAATCTCCACCCATCACCAGCCTCCTAGCCTGTAGTGGTGCAGCGTGAACATGGAAGGCTGGTTCGCCCATGACGGGTAAGATCCCACCTATAAACCCCGGGACAACCTAAGGCAGGCACAGTCACGATTGTTTGACGTTGGAGCTGCTTTGAGCAGCCAAATTGAACTACACTGGGATGTACGTGCCTCGGGAGAAGGGAGTCGTCCACCAGTCGTAGGATCGGCGGTTCGATTCCTGGCTCCTCTGGACTTGTGTTGATGTGTCATTGGGCAAGACACTGAACATCTTCCCCAGTGTATAAAAGCACTAAGCCCAAACTGGTTTACCACCACTACTGGCCAGGTTTGGAAGGCTGGTTCGCTCATGACGGGTAGGATCCCAGAGGCACAGTCACGATAACCTGTGAGGTGCTCTGCCTGTGTATGTGGCCCTGTGACAGATTGGCACCCAGTCCAGGGTAAACCCTACCTTTCTCCTGCCAGTGGGTCATGAGGTGCTCCAACGCCCCATGACCCCATGGGGGGTGGTGGTGGAGGGATGGAGGTCCCTCCCAAGTGGAGGGAGGGAACCTCCCCCCCATCTACTTCCTCTCCAAGGTGATGACCTCTGATGGGGCTGTGGACACTTTCAGGGTGGTGTATGCCCACGGCTCACCGGGCCGTCACCAGTGTTGTTCGAGCTGTGATGGTCACGGTGTGGGAGGTTCTTGGGTGGAGTTGTACAGGCACACTGTAAGTGGCAGGTCAGTGGTGTCTTACAAACCTCTTCTTTGTTTGGAAGATACACGTTAAATTCCAACTTCAACATTTTAGCTTAGCTAGGTATTTATCTATTGAGCTTCCAAATTCGCCTTTTTTTGCAGGTGTTTCATTTCAGTCTGAGACACAACTCAGTATAACGCACCTTTGTTTGATACCACCCGACTGGGTGGGTTCTGACATGACGGGGTGTTATCAGTTGTGTCTGAGAATCAAATGTAAATACCTGGAATGAAACGCAAATCAAAACACGACCTGGTGAATTTGACATGGCACTAATTTGACTGAATTGGATATATTGGCCACCTGACAGTTGCAGTGCTGTGCTGACATCTCTGCATGGGCACCTGTTCACACCCTGATCTGAGCTCGAGCACCACGTGGCAAACCTACAGTTTCCCAAATGGACAATCTAGTGAACAGCAGGACTGAGCTGTCAACTTATCGCCATCTGGTGGTGAGTTGGAGCCACTGGTGGAGGTAGAAGCCGGACAGTCTCAGTAGACCCGTAGGGGTCTGGTGGCAGTGTCTAGCTGAAGCGTCCGTCAGAGGGGTCTTCAGCTCCCACCTCCGGGAGAGCTTTTACCAGATCAGAGGGAGGTTCCACCTCCGTTGTCCACGCAATTGCCCGAAGCCGTGGCGACGAGGTCTCCGGTCCTCGTCGGGGCGTTGGCCGTGAAGAGCATCGGCGGGCCAAGCGTGCTGCAGCCCGAGCAGGTGTGGGGGCAAAAACTCTGACCTGGGAAGAGCTCGGGGAGGCCATGGAGGAGGACTGTTGGTCGGCTTCAAAGACATTCTGGCAAACCGTTTGGCACCTCGTAAGGGGAAAGAGGTTCTTCACCAAGGCTGTTTACAGCGGAGGTGGGGAGCTGCTGACCTTGCCTGGGGCCGTCATCTCACGGTGGAAGGAATACTCTGAGAATCTGGCCAGTGGTCGAACCTCCGATTCTGGAGGGATAATCTGGTTTTTGCCCGAGCCGTGGAACGCTGGACCAGCTCTATACAGAAGGATGCTGGTTCGCATTACCGACAGTAAGTCAGACCTGTTCCACTTGCACTGGGGCGGTTTGCAGTCGAGTGTGAAGCGGCTGGGGTGAGGGTCAGACCTCAGAGTTTGAGGCCGTGGTTCTCGACCGGAAAACGGTGACGTGTCCTCTCGGTTGGGGCAGAGTTCCTGCCTCAAGTGGAGAAGCCGAGTATGTTGCGGTCTTGTTCACGAGTGCTTGCACCTATGGTCGTTACCTGCGGGTCATGACCGAAAGAGCAGGCCGCCGGTCCTTCACATCGAGAGGAGCCAGTTGTAAAAGCTTGTGCATCTGTTTTGGATGCCTCCTGGGTTCCTTCCAGGTCAGGTGTTCCAGGGCGGTCCTGCTGGAAGAGGCCCCGGGGAAGACCCAGGCAGGAGAGAGCATGTCTCGACTGGCCTGGGAACAGCCTTGGGACCTCAACCGGGTGATCTGGAAATGTCCGTAGCGGGGGGCTAGGGTTCGCTGCGGTGGTGAGCAACACAGGGGATGGCCAGCGGGCCGACACCCTGAACGTGTTCGCAGCTAACGGAGGTCAGAAGTGGGAGAGGGGGTAAGTGGGGGCTAAATTTGAAGTGATGGGTGGAGCTAAACCTCACCCCAGGGAAGACCCAGGCAGGAGAGAGCATGTCTCGACTGGCCTGGGAACAGCCTTAGGAGGAGCTATACTTCACCCATCACCGGTCGAGGCAGACGACCGCCCACCCTGAGCCTGGTTCTGCTGGAGGTTTCTTCCTTAAGCGGGAGTTTTTCCTCCCCACCGTCGCCTCGTGCTTGCTCAGGGACCGGTGATCAATAAAGATTAAAAAACTACACTGTTTCAATGGCCCTTCTTATTCTTTTTTTCATTTGTATTTTAAATGTTCAAACGCTTCACTCAGTTCTTAAATCAATTCGTCTTTAATTCAGTTTTATTTAATATGTAATTGGTTCTATAGGTTAGATGTTGATTCACAGCTACACAGTAAAATGCAGTGGAACAGAATGTAGAATTTGGTCTGGTGCAGTACTGGTGCAGAAACACTGCAAGTTTGACATCTTGTGACTTTTGCAAGTATAAACCACAGTTGTTTATTTTGTGCACGAACAAGTCATGAAACAGAAAAAGTCAACAGTAAACAGTCTTGCAGAAAGCAAACTGTGCATTTTCATGGTTCACTTACAACAAATCTCTGTCTTCTTTGGAATGATCTGGCACCGGTTTGTTTACGTCTACCAGGGCTACGTGTGATGTCATCAATGCCACACGGTGAAGACTGAACATAAACATTCACGTACTGTGTCTAATCCAGTTTAAAATCACATGTTCTGGTCTCACGTGAGCATCAGTGACGTTTGGATCGTTAGAGCTGTTCATTCTACAAGAAACCGGACCCGGTTTAAACTGTTGTCTGCAAAGGTTTCTGTAAATGGCTGCAGCCTGAATTTAGCTTTAAAAATCTTTGCTGTTTTTTACATTGATTGTTCATGTTTCATTGTTCTTTATTTATTACACAGCCAGTTGCCTCTGTTAAAGAGGTTTTTGTTAACACAGCTTGACGTCATATGTTGTGATTTGGTTGTTTTTTTAAATCTGAAAACAGAAAAACTTTTTACTCATAGACATAATTCTGCTGTGTCTTGTGAGAAGTTAACATTTCAAATGAAATGTTTCTGCCACTGTGCACGATCTAATTAATGAAATGCAGCTGTTCACTTCAGAAAACCAGTCTCCTGTTTCCTCCCACAGTCCAGTTACTGTAGATGCATTCAGGTTGACTGGAGATTGTAAATTCCTCGTAGGTGTGAGTGTTTGTCTCCACATGTGGCTCCATAGATATGGGATGAGATCACTATCTTTAATCAAGAGCGCAGTTTTTCAATTCAAGAGCACACTTTAACGATATAATGTTCAGATGTTGTTGTGCTTTCTCTCAAAACCCTTCCCTTGCGTTCAAAATGTCTCTGCTCGCGTTCAAATCTGTATTCGTGCTCTCAGATTTCCAGTCCTCCTGCTTTAATCCTCCTTCTTGCTCTCGGTTCCTGCCGCTCGCTCTCAAAACGTCTCACGCTTGATTCTGCGTTGAACGACCTGAGAGGACCCTGTCAAAATTAACCAACCAATAGGAAGCCAGAGCCGCTGACCAATGACAGGATCGGTTACACTGTTGACGAGCGCTTACTTTCCCCATACGGAGCAGAAGAAAAGTGACTTTAGTCTTTCAGCCTGGACCAAGGCCTCAGGTAAGAGGTTGTCATTTTTATGGAGTTGTTCTTACATAACGTCCAGGTTTATAGATCAGTGTGGTCACCGGATGCTAACCGCACTAACTCGTTTCTGTGTTCATTGCTTCAAATTGAATACACAAAGCAATATGCATGTCTGTATAATAACGTTTGGCTATGCAGCGATTTACTCCAGCTAGACAATTTAGCATTTCATCTGGGATTAATGAATAAATAAATCAGTGTTTCATGAACAGTAACCTTTTCATAAGGGCACTGGAAAACTGTACGGTACACCAATACAATGTTTAACCAGCTTTTTGTATCCTAGGATCTACAGGAGCTTGACATAGACTGGGATATTGCCCTAGACCATGATGAGTTTCAATTACAGAGTGGAGTTGTTGGTCCAGAATTCCCCAGCCCCCTGAATGAGCAGGATATGGCTCAGCTTCAAGCATCTGTGGACCCGACAGAAGCATCAGACTCCCATGGTTGTGATACTTATATTCGCTGTCTTCATATGTTTCAGTGACCCAGTATCGTGGTAGGTGTAACAACAAATGCAATGTCAGATACACTGCTCAGAGATTATAAAATACTTTATGTCACGTTTATCTGTGACATTATTTCATTAAAACTTAAAGAAGCAATGATGGTATAACATTTTATTACAGGTGAACTATGAATATATAACGACATTCACTGACAAATAAATGTGACTGTGCATAAACTTCCATTAAAACAACCACTAAATGACTAAAATTTTACATTTGCTTTCACTGTCAACCTGAGCTTCCACAACTTTACCAGTTGCATTGAAATGTTTAATATTTAAACCGTTGAGAATTCTTGTCCCTGATAAAACGCTTCTATCAGGACTGCTTTGAAATCTTGATATGTTATCATGTGTTGAACAGTTTATGTGATGGTGCTACTGCAAGCTGTGACAGTATCTTGTGTTCTCCAAAATGCATTTGACAGTGATGATCAAAGTTCACCGTTACGTGGAAACTTTTCTTTTCTTCTTGCAGGACAGGAATGTGGCCCTGCCCTGTTACCCACTGGAGAAAAGCTTTGAGAAATTGCTGCACATGCAGCTTCCTCTTTCCCTGGTCCAGTTTCATCTGCACCAAAGGCAGTGGGGACAAAAAGCATTTAAATAAAATAATAAATAATAAAACTGAGCTGACATACACTTGTGTTATTACATAAATAAGATGAACTAGAAGCACTTAAGAGGAGATAATTATGGTATAAAAAGAGAAATAGAAGGAATGTACTTCACTGTATATTTGTAAATTGTGGAACAATTTACCTTCCTCCAGTTCCTGAAGAAAATCCTGCAGGTGATTCATTAACTTCACCCCCAGTGTTTCCTGAGCCAACCTGTAAAGAATCCACACAAACAGGACGTTTCAGCACACGAACACGTAGGAAAAGGATGACGTGGGTCCTGGAGCCGTCCTGGTCCCTTTCTGTGTGCGGGTTCTCCAGCTTCCTCTCTCAGTCCAAAGACATGCAGTCAGGTTGTCGTTAGAAGAGGAGAGAAACCTTCAAGGCCTTGTTTTCTCCCTGGTTCAGCACCTTTAAAGCAGATCGATGAGTCCACCTAAAGGAGCACGAGGCCCAGCCTGGACCCAGCAGCAGGTCTCTCTCTCTAGTGAACGTGCATCGCAGTCGTAGAGACTTTGCTGCTGATCTTGCTTCAACCCTCTGCACACATATCACACCCACCTCCCATTTGTCCACTGAGCACTGGTTCAGGTTCCTCTCTGGTCAAGGTTAAGTGATTGGGTCTGGCCCAGACGGTGCAGCCTTAGCAGCTCAGGCGTGATTTCAACTCCATGAATTACAGAGCAAAACAAACTGGAGCCTCTGGAGCACAAGCAAAAGCATCAGCACTTCACAGGACGCAGAAAAGGAAAGAATCACTCCAACATAACCCAACACAACCTCCACTGACTCAGCGCTTGGCTCTGCCTGACAGAAGAGGCAGGAGATGAGATGAGAATAGAAAAGGCTGCTTTAAGATTCTTTGCCTTTGTTTTAAATTAAGCACAAAGAAATGTATTTGTTTCACAGTTTCATAATTAAACTTAAATCTATTTTGTCTTGTCACCATGAACTATAGGTTTTACTTTAAACTAGAAAAGAACATCAAGACTCACTGAGCTGATAAAATCCAAACGTCTTTGTTTTACTGCTCTAAGTGATGACGCTTTTTCTGATGTTCCTTTTAAAGTGGAAGTTTACTGATGAAGGAAAATCAGAAATTTGTTTAGTTTGACTTGTTAAATATTTCTTAATGTCCAAGATTCTATATCTTTGTTTTATGTTGTTTTATGTAAAAAACATTTGAAAGTTCTCTGAGGAAACAACATCATCCTCTAAGAAGGAAATGTTTGAACTGACTGAACTGATCTACGTTGTTGAGTTGTCTGCCTTCATACTGTATCTTAACACATCTGTCTTTAACTAATGTCTGTGCTGTAAATGGGTTTATGGGTTATGTGGCTGAGGAGAAGTGGGTTGTGTTGGGTCAGGTGACACCAGTAAAGGTCAGTTAGCTGCTATGATGGAGGACTTGTTACAGTAGATTCCTAGGCTTTCACAACTACACATACCTGCACAGCAGAAACACACTGAGCCAAAGGGCAGTGAACTCTAACGTCCTGCCTCCACTCTTGCAACATACACAGGGTTTTTCATCATTATTCATATTGGAGCATCTTTCTCCACTGCCTGGACCACAGCAGCTGAACCCACCAACCATCCCTCACCAGCAACAGCCATACTAAAGTCTGTACTAAAGAACGTTTCTGTAACTCTAAGGGCATTCACTATGTTTCCAGGCAACTTTATCTGCTCTGTAGGTGCGTTAATTAGTGTTAACTCGTGAGAGCACATGAAGTGTAGATAGTCGAGGTCCGTGGCAGGACGACTGACGACGTAGACCATCTTGTTCCTTAACCTGTCCATGATGTGACGCTTCAGCTGGTTCTGTCGATACAGTTATAAACAACATAATCAACAATTTACTGTCGTTAAATGTCGTTCGTTAGAGCTGTTTTGCTGTTTGAGTCTACTTGACACATGACTAGCTGTAAATACAGATAAAAAGCAGGTAAGCTTTCGTCTTTGTTCCCATACATTGGATGTAAGTGACAACAGTGAAGTGAAGACAGAGTTCTAAGTTACGGGGGTCTTTGAAGGTCACACCGCGCCCCTTCCTTCACTCATTACACACGTGAGCTGAAGAAAGGTTGTTGTGTGTCGTGCGTCATATCAATTCCTCCCTTTTCAGGTACAGAAGCTTTATGTGAACTGTTCACAATAATATATGTGTAGTTAATAGTCCATGTGTGTTCAGAGGAGTGTTTCGAGCCTTTTTTGTTTCGTTTTCTTTTACCGAATAAGGTTAGTTACCGACCGATAGCTATATTAGCAGTGGCATGCTAACAGGCATGTGTGAGCGGTAGCGGCACAGTCTCCGTTGTAATAGCCGCTTGTTACATTGTTGTAATGGGACTGAGAATGTGTATGTATGTATATATGTATGTATGTATCGATTTGTTTGTATAACTTGAGTCACTCATTACACACGTGAGCTGAAGAAAGGTTGTTGTGTGTCGTGCGTCATATCAATTCCTCCCTTTTCAGGACGCTTACACTACTTCACTGACACCAGTTTCAACCTTTGTCTAAACCTGTAACACGGTCCATCAGCGAATCATGTTTAAAGGCTGCTCTCTGACCCTGACATCACATCAGACTCTGAGACATTTAACAGCTGAGATCAAATGTTCATTGTATATTATTGTTACTATTCATTGAATAAGTTAAACTAAAGACGTTCACTGACTTTATGTGCGAGTTTTTGTCGTGTCAGTGAGTTTCGTGTTGTGTTAGTTTCAGTCTAAACGACGTCCGACTGAGACGAGCAGGAAAATGAAGAAGCTCAGTATCTAGAGTTAAATGGACTTTTTCTGTTTCCTGAGTTGTTTGTTCAGTACATGAACAGCTGGGTTTGGTTTGTAAAAGTCACATGATTGATGCTACTTCACTGACACCAGCTTGTGTTGCATTCAGTGACCTAGATGCCAGACTCCTCCAGCGTGTCCTACGTCTTCCTCAGGGCCTCCTCACGGCACCACACGCCCACAACACTTCACCAGGAGGCGTCTGACATAGATGCCAGACTCCTCTCGGTGCGGAGGAGCAGCAGCCGTAGTCACAAACCTCCCAGTGGACAGAGACACAGGTAAGACAACTGAGATCAAATGTTCATTTTAGATTAAATTACTATTTATTGAATCAGTTGAACTAAAGATGTTCATTGTTGATGGACGTGTCAAAGTTCAACCGGTGACTATCTTGAGAACGTGACGCTCAGGCCTCTAATGGACCTACCAAAGCCTTTAAAGCTGTTGGAGTCAACACATCCTGGAACCAGCAGCAAAATGTTGCTGAGTCAAAGGGAACTAAGAGTTTTCTGGTGATGCTTCTTAAATAAGTCACCTGTCCAGAAGAAACAAGGTTTTGTCATGTCTGAAATTATTATCGGTTGAAGTGCAGCCGATCTAAAAAGCTCAACTGCAGATGTGAGATGTGTGGATGAGGGTTCGCACATCTGCCACATGTCTAAACCTGTAACACGGTCCATCAGCGAATCATGTTTAAAGGCTGCTCTCTGACCCTGACATTACATCAGACTCTGTTGCCTTGTAACAACAAATGTCAACACAACATTCAACTGCAGACAGAGACACAGGTGAGAATTTTATAGCTGAGATCAAATGTTCATTGTATATTATTGTTACTATTCATTGAATAAGTTAAACTAAAGACGTTCACTGACTTTATGTGCAAGTTTTTGTCGTGTCAGTGAGTTTCGTGTTGTGTTAGTTTCAGTCTAAACGACGTCAGACTGAGACCAGCAGGAAAATGAAAAAGCTCAGTATCTGAGTTAAATGGACTTTTACTGTTTCCTGAGTTGTTTGTTCAGTACATGAACAGCTGGGTTTGGTTTGTAAAAGTCACATGATTGATGCTACTTCACTGACACCAGCTTGTGTTGCATTCAGTGACCTAGATGCCAGACTCCTCCAGCGTCTCCTACGTCTTCCTCAGGGCCTCCTCACGGCGCCACACGCCCACAACACTTCACCAGGAGGCGTCTGACATAGATGCCAGACTCCTCTCGGTGCGGAGGAGCAGCGGCCGTAGTCACAAACCTCCCATTGGACAGAGACACAGGTAAGACAACTGAGATCAAATGTTCATTTTAGATTAAAATTAGTATAGATACCAGACTCCTCCAGAGTCCTCCAATTTTCCCCCGACCTGCACAGAGTAAGCCTCCTCCTTGAACCGCCACCTTATCATGGTGGAGGAGTTTGTGTGCCTGAATGACCCTGGGAGCTATGTTGTCAGGGGCTAAATACGCCTGGTAGGGTCTCCCAAGGCAAACAGGTCCTGGGCGACAGGCCAGACTAAGAGCGGTTCAAAGGCCAAATTTGGCAACTTGAAAAGACCTGGAGCTAAAGAGACACAGTTAATTAGTTGACCCAAACTGTGTTGAGGTCTTAACACTCCCCAGAAAGACAAAAAACACCCCAAAGAGGCAGGAGAGAAAGGCAGAGCCCACAGCCCCATGACTATCTAACCCTACCTTTTTCCTGCCAGTGGGGGAGGTGGGGGGAGGCAAAGGGAAGAATCTTCCAAATTGAACTACACTGGGATTTACGTGCCTCGGGAGACGGGAGTCGTCCACCAGTCATCGGCGGTTCGATTCCTGGCTCCTCTGGACTTGTGTTGATGTGTCATTGGGCAAGACACTGAACATCTTCCCCAGTGTATAAAAGCACTAAGCCCAAACAGGTTTACCACCGCTACTGGCCAGGTTTGGAAGGCTGGTTCGCCCATGACGGGTAGGATCCCGGAGGCACAGTCACGATAACCTGTGAGGTGCTCTGCCTGTGTATGTGGCCCTGTGACAGATTGACACCCGGTCCAGGGTAAACCCTACCCTTTTCCTGCCAGTGGGTCTTGGGGTGCTCCAACGCTCCATGACCCTATGGGTCGGGTGGGGGGGGGTGGAGGGATGGAGGTCCCTCCCAAGTGGAGAGAGGGAACCTCCTCCCTCCACATCTGAGCCCCACTTACTTCCTCTCCAAGGTGATGACCTCTGATGGGGCTGTGGACACTTTCAGGGTGGTGTATGCCCACGGCTCACCGGGCCGTCACCAGCGTTGTTCGAGCTGTGATGGTCACGGTGTGGGAGGTTCTTGGGTGGAGTTGTACAGGTACACTGTAAGTGGCAGGTCAGTGGTGTCTTACAAACCTCTTCTTTGTTTGGAAGATACACTTTAAATTCCAACTTCAACATTTTAGCTTAGCTAGGTATTTATCTATTGAGCTTCCAAATTCCAAATTCGCCTTTTTTTGCAGGTGTTTCATTTCAGTCTGAGACACAACTCAGTATAACGCACCTTTGTTTGATACCACCCGACTGGGTGGATTCTGACATGACGGGGTGTTATCAGTTGTGTCTGAGAATCAAATGTAAATACCTGGAATGAAACGCAAATCAAAACACGACCTGGTGAATTTGACATGGCACTAATTTGACTGAATTGAATATATTGGCCACCTGACAGTTGCAGTGCTGTGCTGACATCTCTGCATGGGCACCTGTTCACACCCTGATCTGAGCTCGAGCACCACGTGGCAAACCTACAGTTTCCCAAATGGACAATCTAGTGAACAGCAGGACTGAGCTGTCAACTTATCGCCATCTGGTGGTGAGTTGGAGCCACTGGTGGAGGTAGAAGCCGGACAGTCTCAGTAGACCCGTAGGGGTCTGGTGGCAGTGTCTAGCTGAAGCGTCCGTCAGAGGGGTCTTCAGCTCCCACCTCCGGGAGAGCTTTTACCAGATCAGAGGGAGGTTCCACCTCCGTTGTCCACGCAATTGCCCGAAGCCGTGGCGACAAGGTCTCCGGTCCTCGTCGGGGCGTTGGCCACGAAGAGCATCGGCGGGCCAAGCGTGCTGCAGCCCGAGCAGGTGTGGGGGCAAAAACTCTGACCTGGGAAGAGCTCGGGGAGGCCATGGAGGAGGACTGTTGGTCGGCTTCAAAGACATTCTGGCAAACCGTTTGGCACCTCGTAAGGGGAAAGAGGTTCTTCACCAAGGCTGTTTACAGCGGAGGTGGGGAGCTGCTGACCTTGCCTGGGGCCGTCATCTCACGGTGGAAGGAATACTCTGAGAATCTGGCCAGTGGTCGAACCTCCGATTCTGGAGGGATAATCTGGTTTTTGCCCGAGCCGTGGAACGCTGGACCAGCTCTATACAGAAGGATGCTGGTTTGCATTACCGACAGTAAGTCAGACCTGTTCCACTTGCACTGGGGCGGTTTGCAGTCGAGTGTGAAGCGGCTGGGGTGAGAGTCAGACCTCAGAGTTTGAGGCCGTGGTTCTCGACCGGAAAACGGTGACGTGTCCTCTCGGTTGGGGCAGAGTTCCTGCCTCAAGTGGAGAAGCCGAGTATGTTGCGGTCTTGTTCACGAGTGCTTGCACCTATGGTCGTTACCTGCGGGTCATGACCGAAAGAGCAGGCCGCCGGTCCTTCACATCGAGAGGAGCCAGTTGTAAAAGCTTGTGCATCTGTTTTGGATGCCTCCTGGGTTCCTTCCAGGTCAGGTGTTCCAGGGCGGTCCTGCTGGAAGAGGCCCCGGGGAAGACCCAGGCAGGAGAGAGCATGTCTCGACTGGCCTGGGAACAGCCTTGGGACCTCAACCGGGTGATCTGGAAATGTCCGTAGCGGGGGGCTAGGGTTCGCTGCGGTGGTGAGCAACACAGGGGATGGCCAGGGAACCGACACCCTGAACGTGTTTACAGCTAACAGAGGTCAGAAGTTTGAGAGAGGTAAGTGGGGTAAGTGGGGGCTGAAGAGGCTGGTGAAGGGTGGAGCTAATCTCCACCCATCACCAGCCTCCTAGCCTGTAGTGGTGCAGCGTGAACATGGAAGGCTGGTTCGCCCATGACGGGTAAGATCCCACCTATAAACCCCGGGACAACCTAAGGCAGGCACAGTCACGATTGTTTGACGTTGGAGCTGCTTTGAGCAGCCAAATTGAACTACACTGGGATGTACGTGCCTCGGGAGAAGGGAGTCGTCCACCAGTCGTAGGATCGGCGGTTCGATTCCTGGCTCCTCTGGACTTGTGTTGATGTGTCATTGGGCAAGACACTGAACATCTTCCCCAGTGTATAAAAGCACTAAGCCCAAACTGGTTTACCACCACTACTGGCCAGGTTTGGAAGGCTGGTTCGCTCATGACGGGTAGGATCCCAGAGGCACAGTCACGATAACCTGTGAGGTGCTCTGCCTGTGTATGTGGCCCTGTGACAGATTGGCACCCAGTCCAGGGTAAACCCTACCTTTCTCCTGCCAGTGGGTCATGAGGTGCTCCAACGCCCCATGACCCCATGGGGGGTGGTGGTGGAGGGATGGAGGTCCCTCCCAAGTGGAGGGAGGGAACCTCCCCCCCATCTACTTCCTCTCCAAGGTGATGACCTCTGATGGGGCTGTGGACACTTTCAGGGTGGTGTATGCCCACGGCTCACCGGGCCGTCACCAGTGTTGTTCGAGCTGTGATGGTCACGGTGTGGGAGGTTCTTGGGTGGAGTTGTACAGGCACACTGTAAGTGGCAGGTCAGTGGTGTCTTACAAACCTCTTCTTTGTTTGGAAGATACACGTTAAATTCCAACTTCAACATTTTAGCTTAGCTAGGTATTTATCTATTGAGCTTCCAAATTCGCCTTTTTTTGCAGGTGTTTCATTTCAGTCTGAGACACAACTCAGTATAACGCACCTTTGTTTGATACCACCCGACTGGGTGGGTTCTGACATGACGGGGTGTTATCAGTTGTGTCTGAGAATCAAATGTAAATACCTGGAATGAAACGCAAATCAAAACACGACCTGGTGAATTTGACATGGCACTAATTTGACTGAATTGGATATATTGGCCACCTGACAGTTGCAGTGCTGTGCTGACATCTCTGCATGGGCACCTGTTCACACCCTGATCTGAGCTCGAGCACCACGTGGCAAACCTACAGTTTCCCAAATGGACAATCTAGTGAACAGCAGGACTGAGCTGTCAACTTATCGCCATCTGGTGGTGAGTTGGAGCCACTGGTGGAGGTAGAAGCCGGACAGTCTCAGTAGACCCGTAGGGGTCTGGTGGCAGTGTCTAGCTGAAGCGTCCGTCAGAGGGGTCTTCAGCTCCCACCTCCGGGAGAGCTTTTACCAGATCAGAGGGAGGTTCCACCTCCGTTGTCCACGCAATTGCCCGAAGCCGTGGCGACGAGGTCTCCGGTCCTCGTCGGGGCGTTGGCCGTGAAGAGCATCGGCGGGCCAAGCGTGCTGCAGCCCGAGCAGGTGTGGGGGCAAAAACTCTGACCTGGGAAGAGCTCGGGGAGGCCATGGAGGAGGACTGTTGGTCGGCTTCAAAGACATTCTGGCAAACCGTTTGGCACCTCGTAAGGGGAAAGAGGTTCTTCACCAAGGCTGTTTACAGCGGAGGTGGGGAGCTGCTGACCTTGCCTGGGGCCGTCATCTCACGGTGGAAGGAATACTCTGAGAATCTGGCCAGTGGTCGAACCTCCGATTCTGGAGGGATAATCTGGTTTTTGCCCGAGCCGTGGAACGCTGGACCAGCTCTATACAGACGGATGCTGGTTCGCATTACCGACAGTAAGTCAGACCTGTTCCACTTGCACTGGGGCGGTTTGCAGTCGAGTGTGAAGCGGCTGGGGTGAGGGTCAGACCTCAGAATTTGAGGCCGTGGTTCTCGACCGGAAAACGGTGACGTGTCCTCTCGGTTGGGGCAGAGTTCCTGCCTCAAGTGGAGAAGCCGAGTATGTTGCGGTCTTGTTCACGCGTGCTTGCACCTATGGTCGTTACCTGCGGGTCATGACCGAAAGAGCAGGCCGCCGGTCCTTCACATCGAGAGGAGCCAGTTGTAAAAGCTTGTGCATCTGTTTTGGATGCCTCCTGGGTTCCTTCCAGGTCAGGTGTTCCAGGGCGGTCCTGCTGGAAGAGGCCCCGGGGAAGACCCAGGCAGGAGAGAGCATGTCTCGACTGGCCTGGGAACAGCCTTGGGACCTCAACCGGGTGATCTGGAAATGTCCGTAGCGGGGGGCTAGGGTTCGCTGCGGTGGTGAGCAACACAGGGGATGGCCAGGGGGCCGACACCCTGAACGTGTTCGCAGCTAACGGAGGTCAGAAGTGGGAGAGGGGGTAAGTGGGGGCTAAATTTGAAGTGATGGGTGGAGCTAAACCTCACCCCAGGGAAGACCCAGGCAGGAGAGAGCATGTCTCGACTGGCCTGGGAACAGCCTTAGGAGGAGCTATACTTCACCCATCACCGGTCGAGGCAGACGACCGCCCACCCTGAGCCTGGTTCTGCTGGAGGTTTCTTCCTTAAGCGGGAGTTTTTCCTCCCCACCGTCGCCTCGTGCTTGCTCAGGGACCGGTGATCAATAAAGATTAAAAAACTACACTGTTTCAATGGCCCTTCTTATTCTTTTTTTCATTTGTATTTTAAATGTTCAAACGCTTCACTCAGTTCTTAAATCAATTCGTCTTTAATTCAGTTTTATTTAATATGTAATTGGTTCTATAGGTTAGATGTTGATTCACAGCTACACAGTAAAATGCAGTGGAACAGAATGTAGAATTTGGTCTGGTGCAGTACTGGTGCAGAAACACTGCAAGTTTGACATCTTGTGACTTTTGCAAGTATAAACCACAGTTGTTTATTTTGTGCACGAACAAGTCATGAAACAGAAAAAGTCAACAGTAAACAGTCTTGCAGAAAGCAAACTGTGCATTTTCATGGTTCACTTACAACAAATCTCTGTCTTCTTTGGAATGATCTGGCACCGGTTTGTTTACGTCTACCAGGGCTACGTGTGATGTCATCAATGCCACACGGTGAAGACTGAACATAAACATTCACGTACTGTGTCTAATCCAGTTTAAAATCACATGTTCTGGTCTCACGTGAGCATCAGTGACGTTTGGATCGTTAGAGCTGTTCATTCTACAGGAAACCGGACCCGGTTTAAACTGTTGTCTGCAAAGGTTTCTGCAAATGGCTGCAGCCTGAATTTAGCTTTAAAAATCTTTGCTGTTTTTTACATTGATTGTTCATGTTTCATTGTTCTTTATTTATTACACAGCCAGTTGCCTCTGTTAAAGAGGTTTTTGTTAACACAGCTTGACGTCATATGTTGTGATTTGGTTGTTTTTTTAAATCTGAAAACAGAAAACAAACTTTTTACTCATAGACATAATTCTGCTGTGTCTTGTGAGAAGTTAACATTTCAAATGAAATGTTTCTGCCACTGTGCACGATCTAATTAATGAAATGCAGCTGTTCACTTCAGAAAACCAGTCTCCTGTTTCCTCCCACAGTCCAGTTACTGTAGATGCATTCAGGTTGACTGGAGATTGTAAATTCCTCGTAGGTGTGAGTGTTTGTCTCCACATGTGGCTCCATAGATATGGGATGAGATCACTATCTTTAATCAAGAGCGCAGTTTTTCAATTCAAGAGCACACTTTAACGATATAATGTTCAGATGTTGTTGTGCTTTCTCTCAAAACCCTTCCCTTGCGTTCAAAATGTCTCTGCTCGCGTTCAAATCTGTATTCGTGCTCTCAGATTTCCAGTCCTCCTGCTTTAATCCTCCTTCTTGCTCTCGGTTCCTGCCGCTCGCTCTCAAAACGTCTCACGCTTGATTCTGCGTTGAACGACCTGAGAGGACCCTGTCAAAATTAACCAACCAATAGGAAGCCAGAGCCGCTGACCAATGACAGGATCGGTTACACTGTTGACGAGCGCTTACTTTCCCCATACGGAGCAGAAGAAAAGTGACTTTAGTCTTTCAGCCTGGACCAAGGCCAAGGCCTCAGGTAAGAGGTTGTCATTTTTATGGAGTTGTTCTTACATAACGTCCAGGTTTATAGATCAGTGTGGTCACCGGATGCTAACCGCACTAACTCGTTTCTGTGTTCATTGCTTCAAATTGAATACACAAAGCAATATGCATGTCTGTATAATAACGTTTGGCTATGCAGCGATTTACTCCAGCTAGACAATTTAGCATTTCATCTGGGATTAATGAATAAATAAATCAGTGTTTCATGAACAGTAACCTTTTCATAAGGGCACTGGAAAACTGTACGGTACACCAATACAATGTTTAACCAGCTTTTTGTATCCTAGGATCTACAGGAGCTTGACATAGACTGGGATATTGCCCTAGACCATGATGAGTTTCAATTACAGAGTGGAGTTGTTGGTCCAGAATTCCCCAGCCCCCTGAATGAGCAGGATATGGCTCAGCTTCAAGCATCTGTGGACCCGACAGAAGCATCAGACTCCCATGGTTGTGATACTTATATTCGCTGTCTTCATATGTTTCAGTGACCCAGTATCGTGGTAGGTGTAACAACAAATGCAATGTCAGATACACTGCTCAGAGATTATAAAATACTTTATGTCACGTTTATCTGTGACATTATTTCATTAAAACTTAAAGAAGCAATGATGGTATAACATTTTATTACAGGTGAACTATGAATATATAACGACATTCACTGACAAATAAATGTGACTGTGCATAAACTTCCATTAAAACAACCACTAAATGACTAAAATTTTACATTTGCTTTCACTGTCAACCTGAGCTTCCACAACTTTACCAGTGGCATTGAAATGTTTAATATTTAAACCGTTGAGAATTCTTGTCCCTGATAAAACGCTTCTATCAGGACTGCTTTGAAATCTTGATATGTTATCATGTGTTGAACAGTTTATGTGATGGTGCTACTGCAAGCTGTGACAGTATCTTGTGTTCTCCAAAATGCATTTGACAGTGATGATCAAAGTTCACCGTTACGTGGAAACTTTTCTTTTCTTCTTGCAGGACAGGAATGTGGCCCTGCCCTGTTACCCACTGGAGAAAAGCTTTGAGAAATTGCTGCACATGCAGCTTCCTCTTTCCCTGGTCCAGTTTCATCTGCACCAAAGGCAGTGGGGACAAAAAGCATTTAAATAAAATAATAAATAATAAAACTGAGCTGACATACACTTGTGTTATTACATAAATAAGATGGACTAGAAGCACTTAAGAGGAGATAATTATGGTATAAAAAGAGAAATAGAAGGAATGTACTTCACTGTATATTTGTAAATTGTGGAACAATTTACCTTCCTCCAGTTCCTGAAGAAAATCCTGCAGGTGATTCATTAACTTCACCCCCAGTGTTTCCTGAGCCAACCTGTAAAGAATCCACACAAACAGGACGTTTCAGCACACGAACACGTAGGAAAAGGATGACGTGGGTCCTGGAGCCGTCCTGGTCCCTTTCTGTGTGCGGGTTCTCCAGCTTCCTCTCTCAGTCCAAAGACATGCAGTCAGGTTGTCGTTAGAAGAGGAGAGAAACCTTCAAGGCCCAGCCTGGACCCAGCAGCAGGTCTCTCTCTCTAGTGAACGTGCATCGCAGTCGTAGAGACTTTGCTGCTGATCTTGCTTCAACCCTCTGCACACATATCACACCCACCTCCCATTTGTCCACTGAGCACTGGTTCAGGTTCCTCTCTGGTCAAGGTTAAGTGATTGGGTCTGGCCCAGACGGTGCAGCCTTAGCAGCTCAGGCGTGATTTCAACTCCATGAATTACAGAGCAAAACAAACTGGAGCCTCTGGAGCACAAGCAAAAGCATCAGCACTTCACAGGACGCAGAAAAGGAAAGAATCACTCCAACATAACCCAACACAACCTCCACTGACTCAGCGCTTGGCTCTGCCTGACAGAAGAGGCAGGAGATGAGATGAGAATAGAAAAGGCTGCTTTAAGATTCTTTGCCTTTGTTTTAAATTAAGCACAAAGAAATGTATTTGTTTCACAGTTTCATAATTAAACTTAAATCTATTTTGTCTTGTCACCATGAACTATAGGTTTTACTTTAAACTAGAAAAGAACATCAAGACTCACTGAGCTGATAAAATCCAAACGTCTTTGTTTTACTGCTCTAAGTGATGACGCTTTTTCTGATGTTCCTTTTAAAGTGGAAGTTTACTGATGAAGGAAAATCAGAAATTTGTTTAGTTTGACTTGTTAAATATTTCTTAATGTCCAAGATTCTATATCTTTGTTTTATGTTGTTTTATGTAAAAAACATTTGAAAGTTCTCTGAGGAAACAACATCATCCTCTAAGAAGGAAATGTTTGAACTGACTGAACTGATCTACGTTGTTGAGTTGTCTGCCTTCATACTGTATCTTAACACATCTGTCTTTAACTAATGTCTGTGCTGTAAATGGGTTTATGGGTTATGTGGCTGAGGAGAAGTGGGTTGTGTTGGGTCAGGTGACACCAGTAAAGGTCAGTTAGCTGCTATGATGGAGGACTTGTTACAGTAGATTCCTAGGCTTTCACAACTACACATACCTGCACAGCAGAAACACACTGAGCCAAAGGGCAGTGAACTCTAACGTCCTGCCTCCACTCTTGCAACATACACAGGGTTTTTCATCATTATTCATATTGGAGCATCTTTCTCCACTGCCTGGACCACAGCAGCTGAACCCACCAACCATCCCTCACCAGCAACAGCCATACTAAAGTCTGTACTAAAGAACGTTTCTGTAACTCTAAGGGCATTCACTATGTTTCCAGGCAACTTTATCTGCTCTGTAGGTGCGTTAATTAGTGTTAACTCGTGAGAGCACATGAAGTGTAGATAGTCGAGGTCCGTGGCAGGACGACTGACGACGTAGACCATCTTGTTCCTTAACCTGTCCATGATGTGACGCTTCAGCTGGTTCTGTCGATACAGTTATAAACAACATAATCAACAATTTACTGATGTCGTTCGTTAGAGCTGTTTTGCTGTTTGAGTCTACTTGACACATGACTAGCTGTAAATACAGATAAAAAGCAGGTAAGCTTTCGTCTTTGTTCCCATACATTGGATGTAAGTGACAACAGTGAAGTGAAGACAGAGTTCTAAGTTACGGGGGTCTTTGAAGGTCACACCGCGCCCCTTCCTTCACTCATTACACACGTGAGCTGAAGAAAGGTTGTTGTGTGTCGTGCGTCATATCAATTCCTCCCTTTTCAGGTACAGAAGCTTTATGTGAACTGTTCACAATAATATATGTGTAGTTAATAGTCCATGTGTGTTCAGAGGAGTGTTTCGAGCCTTTTTTGTTTCGTTTTCTTTTACCGAATAAGGTTAGTTACCGACCGATAGCTATATTAGCAGTGGCATGCTAACAGGCATGTGTGAGCGGTAGCGGCACAGTCTCCGTTGTAATAGCCGCTTGTTACATTGTTGTAATGGGACTGAGAATGTGTATGTATGTATATATGTATGTATGTATCGATTTGTTTGTATAACTTGAGTCACTCATTACACACGTGAGCTGAAGAAAGGTTGTTGTGTGTCGTGCGTCATATCAATTCCTCCCTTTTCAGGACGCTTACACTACTTCACTGACACCAGTTTCAACCTTTGTCTAAACCTGTAACACGGTCCATCAGCGAATCATGTTTAAAGGCTGCTCTCTGACCCTGACATCACATCAGACTCTGAGACATTTAACAGCTGAGATCAAATGTTCATTGTATATTATTGTTACTATTCATTGAATAAGTTAAACTAAAGACGTTCACTGACTTTATGTGCGAGTTTTTGTCGTGTCAGTGAGTTTCGTGTTGTGTTAGTTTCAGTCTAAACGACGTCAGACTGAGACGAGCAGGAAAATGAAGAAGCTCAGTATCTAGAGTTAAATGGACTTTTTCTGTTTCCTGAGTTGTTTGTTCAGTACATGAACAGCTGGGTTTGGTTTGTAAAAGTCACATGATTGATGCTACTTCACTGACACCAGCTTGTGTTGCATTCAGTGACCTAGATGCCAGACTCCTCCAGCGTGTCCTACGTCTTCCTCAGGGCCTCTTCACGGCGCCACACGCCCACAACACTTCACCAGGAGGCGTCTGACATAGATGCCAGACTCCTCTCGGTGCGGAGGAGCAGCGGCTGTAGTCACAAACCTCCCATTGGACAGAGACACAGGTAAGACAACTGAGATCAAATGTTCATTTTAGATTAAAGTTACTATTTATTGAATCAGTTGAACTAAAGATGTTCATTGTTGATGGACGTGTCAAAGTTCAACCGGTGACTATCTTGAGAACGTGACGCTCAGGCCTCTAATGGACCTACCAAAGCCTTTAAAGCTGTTGGAGTCAACACATCCTGGAACCAGCAGCAAAATGTTGCTGAGTCAAAGGGAACTAAGAGTTTTCTGGTGATGCTTCTTAAATAAGTCACCTGTCCTGAAGAAACGAGGTTTTGTCATGTCTGAAATTATTATCGGTTGAAGTGCAGCAGATCTAAAAAGCTCAACTGCAGATGTGAGATGTGGGTTTTCACATCTGCCACATGTCACCTTCCTGTCGTGTGATGTACAGTAACTACAGCTGTTCACAGTTGTCTGAAAGCCAAATGATGCTCAACGCCCCAAAATGTCAAAGCGTGGAAAACTCTGAATGCTGGAGGGCAGACTTTGGGCTTTGTGGGTAATGTTGACGTTTCAGTGAACTGATTGTTCACCAGCGTTTGTCTGTAGCAGCTGTTGGTGCTTCTCTCTGCTGGAACAGCAGCTGATGATGTCACGAGACCTGAAGGTTTCAACCTGTGTCTAAACCTGTAACACGGTCCATCAGCGAATCATGTTCAAAGGCTGCTCTCTGACCCTGACATTACATCAGACTCTGAGACATTTAACAGCTGAGATCAAATGTTCATTGTATATTATTGTTACTATTCATTGAATAAGTTAAACTAAAGACGTTCACTGACTTTATGTGCGAGTTTTTGTCGTGTCAGTGAGTTTCGTGTTGTGTTAGTTTTATTCGAAACGACGTCGGACTGAGACGAGCAGGAAAATGAAGAAGCTCAGTATCTAGAGTTAAATGGACTTTTTCTGTTTCCTGAGTTGTTTGTTCAGTACATGAACAGCTGGGTTTGGTTTGTAAAAGTCACATGATTGATGCTACTTCACTGACACCAGCTTGTGTTGCATTCAGTGACATAGATGCCAGACTCCTCTCGGTGCGGAGGAGCAGCGGCTGTAGTCAACAACCTCCCAGTGGACAGAGACACAGGTAAGACAACTGAGATCAAATGTTAATGTTAGATTAAAGTTACTATTTATTGAATCAGTTAAACTAAAGACGTTCACTGACTTTATGTGCGAGTTTTTGTCGTGTCAGTGAGTTTCGTGTTGTGTTAGTTTCAGTCGAAACGACGTCAGATTGAGACGAGCAGGAAAATGAAGAAGCTCAGTATCTGATTTAAATGGACTTTTTCTGTTTCCTGAGTTGTTTATTCAGTAAATGAACAGCTGGGTTTGGTTTGTAAAAGTCACATGATTGATGCTACTTCACTGACACCAGCTTGTGTTGCATTCAGTGACCTAGATGCCAGACTCCTCCAGCGTGTCCTACGTCTTCCTCAGGGCCTCTTCACGGCGCCACACGCCCACAACACTTCACCATGGAGGCGTCTGACATAGATGCCAGACTCCTCTCGGTGCGGAGGAGCAGCGGCTGTAGTCACAAACCTCCCAGTGGACAGAGACACAGGTAAGACAACTGAGATCAAATGTTCATTTTAGATTAAATTACTATTTATTGAATCAGTTGAACTAAAGATGTTCATTGTTGATGGGCGTGTCAAAGTTCAACCGGTGACTATCTTGAGAACGTGACGCTCAGGCCTCTAATGGACCTACCAAAGCCTTTAAAGCTGTTGGAGTCAACACATCCTGGAACCAGCAGCAAAATGTTGCTGAGTCAAAGGGAACTAAGAGTTTTTTGGTGATGCTTCTTAAATAAGTCACCTGTCCAGAAGAAAAGAGGTTTTGTCATTTCTGAAATTATTATCGGTTGAAGTGCAGCAGATCTAAAAAGCTCGACTGCAGATGTGAGATGTGGGTTTTCACATCTGCCACATGTCTAAACCTGTAACACGGTCCATCAGCGAATAATGTTTAAAGGCTGCTCTCTGACCCTGACATTACATCAGACTCTGTTGCCTGGTAACAACAAATGTCAACACAACATTCAACTGCAGACAGAGACACAGGTGAGAATTTTATAGCTGAGATCAAATGTTCATTGTATATTATTGTTACTATTCATTGAATAAGTTAAACTAAAGACTTTCACTGACTTTATGTGCGAGTTTCTGTCGTGTCAGTGAGTTTCGTGTTGTGTTAGTTTCAGTCAAAACGACGTCAGACTGAGACGAGCGGGAAAATGAAGAAGCTCAGTATCTGATTTAAATGGACTTTTACTGTTTCCTGAGTTGTTTGTTCAGTAAATGAACAGCTGGGTTTGGTTTGTAAAAGTCACATAATTGATGCTACTTCACTGACACCAGCTTGTGTTGCATTCAGTGACCTAGATGCCAGACTCCTCCAGCGTGTCCTACGTCTTCCTCAGGGCCTCCTCACGGCGCCACACGCCCACAACACTTCACCAGGAGGCGTCTGACATAGATGCCAGACTCCTCTCGGTGCGGAGGAGCAGCGGCCGTAGTCACAAACCTCCCATTGGACAGAGACACAGGTAAGACAACTGAGATCAAATGTTCATTTTAGATTAAATTACTATTTATTGAATCAGTTGAACTAAAGACGTTCATTGTTGATGGACGTGTCAACGTTCAACCGGTGACTATCTTGAGAACGTGACGCTCAGGCCTCTAATGGACCTACCAAAGCCTTTAAAGCTGTTGGAGTCAACACATCCTGGAACCAGCAGCAAAATGTTGCTGAGTCAAAGGGAACTAAGAGTTTTTTGGTGATGCTTCTTAAATAAGTCACCTGTCCAGAAGAAAAGAGGTTTTGTCATTTCTGAAATTATTATCGGTTGAAGTGCAGCAGATCTAAAAAGCTCGACTGCAGATGTGAGATGAGGGTTCGCACATCTGCCACATGTCTAAACCTGTAACACGGTCCATCAGCGAATCATGTTTAAAGGCTGCTCTCTGACCCTGACATTACATCAGACTCTGTTGCCTGGTAACAACAAATGTCAACACAACATTCAACTGCAGACAGAGACACAGGTGAGAATTTTATAGCTGAGATCAAATGTTCATTGTATATTATTGTTACTATTCATTGAATAAGTTAAACTAAAGACTTTCACTGACTTTATGTGCGAGTTTCTGTCGTGTCAGTGAGTTTCGTGTTGTGTTAGTTTCAGTCAAAACGACGTCAGACTGAGACGAGCGGGAAAATGAAGAAGCTCAGTATCTGATTTAAATGGACTTTTACTGTTTCCTGAGTTGTTTGTTCAGTAAATGAACAGCTGGGTTTGGTTTGTAAAAGTCACATGATTGATGCTACTTCACTGACACCAGCTTGTGTTGCATTCAGTGACCTAGATGCCAGACTCCTCCAGCGTGTCCTACGTCTTCCTCAGGGCCTCCTCACGGCGCCACACGCCCACAACACTTCACCAGGAGGCGTCTGACATAGATGCCAGACTCCTCTCGGTGCGGAGGAGCAGCGGCCGTAGTCACAAACCTCCCATTGGACAGAGACACAGGTAAGACAACTGAGATCAAATGTTCATTTTAGATTAAATTACTATTTATTGAATCAGTTGAACTAAAGACGTTCATTGTTGATGGACGTGTCAACGTTCAACCGGTGACTATCTTGAGAACGTGACGCTCAGGCCTCTAATGGACCTACCAAAGCCTTTAAAGCTGTTGGAGTCAACACATCCTGGAACCAGCAGCAAAATGTTGCTGAGTCAAAGGGAACGAAGAGTTTTCTGGTGATGCTTCTTAAATAAGTCACCTGTCCTGAAGAAACAAGGTTTTGTCATGTCTGAAATTATTATCGGTTGAAGTGCAGCAGATCTAAAAAGCTCGACTGCAGATGTGAGATGTGGGTTTTCACATCTGCCACATGTCACCTTCCTGTCGTGTGATGTACAGTAACTACAGCTGTTCACAGTTGTCTGAAAGCCAAATGATGCCCAACGCCCCAAAATGTCAAAGCGTGGAAAACTCTGAATGCTGGAGGGCAGACGTTGGGCTTTGTGGGTAATGTTGACGTTTCAGTGAACCTATTTGTTCACCAGCGTTTGTCTGTAGCAGCTGTTGGTGCTTCTCTCTGCTGGAACAGCAGCTGATGATGACACAAGACCTGAAGGTTTCACCCTGTGTCCAAACCTGTAACACGGTCCATCAGCGAATCATGTTTAAAGGCTGCTCTCTGACCCTGACATTACATCAGACTCTGAGACATTTAACAGCTGAGATCAAATGTTCATTGTATATTATTGTTACTATTCATTGAATAAGTTAAACTATAACGTTCACTGACTTTATGTGCGAGTTTTTGTCGTGTCAGTGAGTTTCGTGTTGTGTTAGTTTCAGTCTAAACGACGTCAGACTGAGACGAGCAGGAAAATGAAGAAGCTCAGTATCTAGAGTTAAATGGACTTTTTCTGTTTCCTGAGTTGTTTGTTCAGTACATGAACAGCTGGGTTTGGTTTGTAAAAGTCACATGATTGATGCTACTTCACTGACACCAGCTTGTGTTGCATTCAGTGACCTAGATGCCAGACTCCTCCAGCGTGTCCTACGTCTTCCTCAGGGCCTCTTCACGGCGCCACACGCCCACAACACTTCACCAGGAGGCGTCTGACATAGATGCCAGACTCCTCTCGGTGCGGAGGAGCATTGGCTGTAGTCACAAACCTCCCATTGGACAGAGACACAGGTAAGACAACTGAGATCAAATGTTCATTTTAGATTAAATTACTATTTATTGAATCAGTTGAACTAAAGATGTTCATTGTTGATGGACGTGTCAAAGTTCAACCGGTGACTATCTTGAGAACGTGACGCTCAGGCCTCTAATGGACCTACCAAAGCCTTTAAAGCTGTTGGAGTCAACACATCCTGGAACCAGCAGCAAAATGTTGCTGAGTCAAAGGGAACTAAGAGTTTTCTGGTGATGCTTCTTAAATAAGTCACCTGTCCTGAAGAAACGAGGTTTTGTCATGTCTGAAATTATTATCGGTTGAAGTGCAGCCGATCTAAAAAGTTCGACTGCAGATGTGAGATGTGGGTTTTCACATCTGCCACATGTCACCTTCCTGTCGTGTGATGTACAGTAACTACAGCTGTTCACAGTTGTCTGAAAGCCAAATGATGCTCAACGCCCCAAAATGTCAAAGCGTGGAAAACTCTGAATGCTGGAGGGCAGACTTTGGGCTTTGTGGGTAATGTTGACGTTTCAGTGAACTGATTGTTCACCAGCGTTTGTCTGTAGCAGCTGTTGGTGCTTCTCTCTGCTGGAACAGCAGCTGATGATGTCACGAGACCTGAAGGTTTCAACCTGTGTCTAAACCTGTAACACGGTCCATCAGCGAATCATGTTCAAAGGCTGCTCTCTGACCCTGACATTACATCAGACTCTGAGACATTTAACAGCTGAGATCAAATGTTCATTGTATATTATTGTTACTATTCATTGAATAAGTTAAACTATAACGTTCACTGACTTTATGTGCGAGTTTTTGTCGTGTCAGTGAGTTTCGTGTTGTGTTAGTTTCAGTCAAAACGACGTCAGACTGAGACGAGCGGGAAAATGAAGAAGCTCAGTATCTGAGTTAAATGGACTTTTTCTGTTTCCTGAGTTGTTTGTTCAGTAAATGAACAGCTGGGTTTGGTTTGAAAAAGTCACATGATTGATGCTACTTCACTGACACCAGCTTGTGTTGCATTCAGTGACCTAGATGCCAGACTCCTCCATCGTGTCCTACGTCTTCCTCAGGGCCTCTTCACGGCGCCACACGCCCACAACACTTCACCAGGAGGCGTCTGACATAGATGCCAGACTCCTCTCGGTGCGGAGGAGCAGCGGCTGTAGTCACAAACCTCCCAGTGGACAGAGACACAGGTAAGACAACTGAGATCAAATGTTCATTTTAGATTAAATTACTATTTATTGAATCAGTTGAACTAAAGATGTTCATTGTTGATGGACGTGTCAAAGTTCAACCGGTGACTATCTTGAGAACGTGACGCTCAGGCCTCTAATGGACCTACCAAAGCCTTTAAAGCTGTTGGAGTCAACACATCCTGGAACCAGCAGCAAAATGTTGCTGAGTCAAAGGGAACTAAGAGTTTTCTGGTCGATGCTTCTTAAATAAGTCACCTGTCCAGAAGAAACGAGGTTTTGTCATGTCTGAAATTATTATCGGTTGAAGTGCAGCAGATCTAAAAAGCTCGACTGCAGATGTGAGATGTGGGTTTTCACATCTGCCACATGTCTAAACCTGTAACACGGTCCATCAGCGAATCATGTTTAAAGGCTGCTCTCTGACCCTGACATTACATCAGACTCTGTTGCCTGGTAACAACAAATGTCAACACAACATTCAACTGCAGACAGAGACACAGGTGAGAATTTTATAGCTGAGATCAAATGTTCATTGTATATTATTGTTACTATTCATTGAATAAGTTAAACTAAAGACGTTCACTGACTTTATGTGCGAGTTTTTGTCGTGTCAGTGAGTTGCGTGTTGTGTTAGTTTCAGTCAAAACGACGTCAGACTGAGACGAGCGGGAAAATGAAGAAGCTCAGTATCTGAGTTAAATGGACTTTTTCTGTTTCCTGAGTTGTTTGTTCAGTACATGAACAGCTGGGTTTGGTTTGTAAAAGTCACATGATTGATGCTACTTCACTGACACCAGCTTGTGTTGCATTCAGTGACCTAGATGCCAGACTCCTCCAGCGTGTCCTACGTCTTCCTCAGGGCCTCCTCACGGCGCCACACGCCCACAACACTTCACCAGGAGGCGTCTGACATAGATGCCAGACTCCTCTCGGTGCGGAGGAGCAGCGGCCGTAGTCACAAACCTCCCATTGGACAGAGACACAGGTAAGACAACTGAGATCAAATGTTCATTTTAGATTAAAGTTACTATTTATTGAATCAGTTGAACTAAAGACGTTCATTGTTGATGGACGTGTCAACGTTCAACCGGTGACTATCTTGAGAACGTGACGCTCAGGCCTCTAATGGACCTACCAAAGCCTTTAAAGCTGTTGGAGTCAACACATCCTGGAACCAGCAGCAAAATGTTGCTGAGTCAAAGGGAACTAAGAGTTTTCTGGTGATGCTTCTTAAATAAGTCACCTGTCCTGAAGAAACGAGGTTTTGTCATGTCTGAAATTATTATCGGTTGAAGTGCAGCCGATCTAAAAAGTTCGACTGCAGATGTGAGATGTGGGTTTTCACATCTGCCACATGTCACCTTCCTGTTGTGTGATGTACAGTAACTACAGCTGTTCACAGTTGTCTGAAAGCCAAATGATGCCCAACGCCCCAAAATGTCAAAGCGTGGAAAACTCTGAATGCTGGAGGGCAGACGTTGGGCTTTGTGGGTAATGTTGACGTTTCAGTGAACTGATTGTTCACCAGCGTTTGTCTGTAGCAGCTGTTGGTGCTTCTCTCTGCTGGAACAGCAGCTGATGATGACACAAGACCTGAAGGTTTCAACCTGTGTCCAAACCTGTAACACGGTCCATCAGCGAATCATGTTTAAAGGCTGCTCTCTGACCCTGACATTACATCAGACTCTGAGACATTTAACAGCTGAGATCAAATGTTCATTATATATTATTGTTACTATTCATTGAATAAGTTAAACTATAACGTTCACTGACTTTATGTGCGAGTTTTTGTCGTGTCAGTGAGTTTTGCGTTGTGTTAGTTTTAGTCGAAACGACGTCAGACTGAGACGAGCAGGAAAATGAAGAAGCTCAGTATCTGAGTTAAATGGACTCTTTCTGTTTCCTGAGTTGTTTGTTCAGTACATGAACAGCTGGGTTTGGTTTGTAAAAGTCACATGATTGATGCTACTTCACTGACACCAGCTTGTGTTGCATTCAGTGACCTAGATGCCAGACTCCTCCAGCGTGTCCTACGTCTTCCTCAGGGCCTCTTCACGGCGCCACACGCCCACAACACTTCACCAGGAGGCGTCTGACATAGATGCCAGACTCCTCTCGGTGCGGAGGAGCAGCGGCTGTAGTCACAAACCTCCCATTGGACAGAGACACAGGTAAGACAACTGAGATCAAATGTTCATTTTAGATTAAATTACTATTTATTGAATCAGTTGAACTAAAGATGTTCATTGTTGATGGACGTGTCAAAGTTCAACCGGTGACTATCTTGAGAACGTGACGCTCAGGCCTCTAATGGACCTACCAAAGCCTTTAAAGCTGTTGGAGTCAACACATCCTGGAACCAGCAGCAAAATGTTGCTGAGTCAAAGGGAACTAAGAGTTTTCTGGTGATGCTTCTTAAATAAGTCACCTGTCCAGAAGAAACGAGGTTTTGTCATGTCTGAAATTATTATCGGTTGAAGTGCAGCAGATCTAAAAAGCTCAACTGCAGATGTGAGATGTGTGGATGAGGGTTCGCACATCTGCCACATGTCTAAACCTGTAACACGGTCCATCAGCGAATCATGTTTAAAGGCTGCTCTCTGACCCTGACATTACATCAGACTCTGTTGCCTGGTAACAACAAATGTCAACACAACATTCAAATGCAGACAGAGACACAGGTGAGAATTTTATAGCTGAGATCAAATGTTCATTGTATATTATTGTTACTATTCATTGAATAAGTTAAACTAAAGACGTTCACTGACTTTGTGTGCGAGTTTCTGTCGTGTCAGTGAGTTTCGTGTTGTGTTAGTTTCAGTCAAAACGACGTCAGACTGAGACGAGCAGGAAAATGAAGAAGCTCAGTATCTGATTTAAATGGACTTTTACTGTTTCCTGAGTTGTTTGTTCAGTAAATGAACAGCTGGGTTTGGTTTGTAAAAGTCACATGATTGATGCTACTTCACTGACACCAGCTTGTGTTGCATTCAGTGACCTAGATGCCAGACTCCTCCAGCGTGTCCTACGTCTTCCTCAGGGCCTCTTCACGGCGCCACACGCCCACAACACTTCACCAGGAGGCGTCTGACATAGATGCCAGACTCCTCTCGGTGCGGAGGAGCAGCGGCCGTAGTCACAAACCTCCCATTGGACAGAGACACAGGTAAGACAACTGAGATCAAATGTTCATTTTAGATTAAAGTTACTATTTATTGAATCAGTTGAACTAAAGATGTTCATTGTTGATGGACGTGTCAACGTTCAACCGGTGACTATCTTGAGAACGTGACGCTCAGGCCTCTAATGGACCTACCAAAGCCTTTAAAGCTGTTGGAGTCAACACATCCTGGAACCAGCAGCAAAATGTTGCTGAGTCAAAGGGAACTAAGAGTTTTCTGGTGATGCTTCTTAAATAAGTCACCTGTCCTGAAGAAACGAGGTTTTGTCATGTCTGAAATTATTATCGGTTGAAGTGCAGCAGATCTAAAAAGCTCAACTGCAGATGTGAGATGTGGGTTTTCACATCTGCCACATGTCATCTTCCTGTCGTGTGATGTACAGTAACTACAGCTGTTCACAGTTGTCTGAAAGCCAAATGATGCTCAACGCCCCAAAATGTCAAAGCGTGGAAAACTCTGAATGCTGGAGGGCAGACTTTGGGCTTTGTGGGTAATGTTGACGTTTCAGTGAACTGATTGTTCACCAGCGTTTGTCTGTAGCAGCTGTTGGTGCTTCTCTCTGCTGGAACAGCAGCTGATGATGTGACGAGACCTGAAGGTTTCAACCTGTGTCTAAACCTGTAACACGGTCCATCAGCGAATCATGTTTAAAGGCTGCTCTCTGACCCTGACATTACATCAGACTCTGAGACATTTAACAGCTGAGATCAAATGTTCATTGTATATTATTGTTACTATTCATTGAATAAGTTAAACTAAAGACGTTCACTGACTTTATGTGCGAGTTTTTGTCGTGTCAGTGAGTTTCGTGTTGTGTTAGTTTCAGTCTAAACGACGTCAGACTGAGACAAGCAGTAAAATGAAGAAGCTCAGTATCTGAGTTAAATGGACTTTTTCTGTTTCCTGAGTTGTTTGTTCAGTACATGAACAGCTGGGTTTGGTTTGTAAAAGTCACATGATTGATGCTACTTCACTGACACCAGCTATTGTTGCATTCAGTGACCTAGATGCCAGACTCCTCCAGCGTGTCCTACGTCTTCCTCAGGGCCTCTTCACGGCGCCACACGCCCACAACACTTCACCAGGAGGCGTCTGACATAGATGCCAGACTCCTCTCGGTGCGGAGGAGCAGCGGCTGTAGTCACAAACCTCCCATTGGACAGAGACACAGGTAAGACAACTGAGATCAAATGTTCATTTTAGATTAAAGTTACTATTTATTGAATCGGTTGAACCAAAGACGTTCATTGTTGATGGACGTGTCAAAGTTCAACCGGTGACTATCTTGAGAACGTGACGCTCAGGCCTCTAATGGACCTACCAAAGCCTTTAAAGCTGTTGGAGTCAACACATCCTGGAACCAGCAGCAAAATGTTGCTGAGTCAAAGGGAACTAAGAGTTTTCTGGTGATGCTTCTTAAATAAGTCACCTGTCCTGAAGAAACGAGGTTTTGTCATGTCTGAAATTATTATCGGTTGAAGTGCAGCAGATCTAAAAAGCTCGACTGCAGATGTGAGATGTGGGTTTTCACATCTGCCACATGTCTAAACCTGTAACACGGTCCATCAGCGAATCATGTTTAAAGGCTGCTCTCTGACCCTGACATTACATCAGACTCTGTTGCCTGGTAACAACAAATGTCAACACAACATTCAACTGCAGACAGAGACACAGGTGAGAATTTTATAGCTGAGATCAAATGTTCATTGTATATTATTGTTACTATTCATTGAATAAGTTAAACTAAAGACGTTCACTGACTTTATGTGCGAGTTTCTGTCGTGTCAGTGAGTTTCGTGTTGTGTTAGTTTTAGTCTAAACGACGTCAGACTGAGACAAGCAGGAAAATGAAGAAGCTCAGTATCTGATTTAAATGGACTTTTTCTGTTTCCTGAGTTGTTTGTTCAGTAAATGAACAGCTGGGTTTGGTTTGTAAAAGTCACATAATTGATGCTACTTCACTGACACCAGCTTGTGTTGCATTCAGTGACCTAGATGCCAGACTCCTCCAGCGTGTCCTACGTCTTCCTCAGGGCCTCTTCACGGCGCCACACGCCCACAACACTTCACCAGGAGGCGTCTGACATAGATGCCAGACTCCTCTCGGTGCGGAGGAGCAGCGGCCGTAGTCACAAACCTCCCATTGGACAGAGACACAGGTAAGACAACTGAGATCAAATGTTCATTTTAGATTAAATTATTATTTATTGAATCAGTTGAACTAAAGATGTTCATTGTTGATGGACGTGTCAACGTTCAACCGGTGACTATCTTGAGAACGTGACGCTCAGGCCTCTAATGGACCTACCAAAGCCTTTAAAGCTGTTGGAGTCAACACATCCTGGAACCAGCAGCAAAATGTTGCTGAGTCAAAGGGAACTAAGAGTTTTCTGGTGATGCTTCTTAAATAAGTCACCTGTCCTGAAGAATCGAGGTTTTGTCATTTCTGATATTATTATCGGTTGAAGTGCAGCAGATCTAAAAAGTTCGACTGCAGTTGTGAGATGTGGGTTTTCACATCTGCCACATGTCACCTTCCTGTCGTGTGATGTACAGTAACTACAGCTGTTCACAGTTGTCTGAAAGCCAAATGATGCTCAACGCCCCAAAATGTCAAAGCGTGGAAAACTCTGAATGCTGGAGGGCAGACGTTGGGCTTTGTGGGTAATGTTGACGTTTCAGTGAACTGATTGTTCACCAGCGTTTGTCTGTAGCAGCTGTTGGTGCTTCTCTCTGCTGGAACAGCAGCTGATGATGACACAAGACCTGAAGGTTTCAACCTGTGTCCAAACCTGTAACACGGTCCATCAGCGAATCATGTTTAAAGGCTGCTCTCTGACCCTGACATTACATCAGACTCTGAGACATTTAACAGCTGAGATCAAATGTTCATTGTATATTATTGTTACTATTCATTGAATAAGTTAAACTATAACGTTCACTGACTTTATGTGCGAGTTTTTGTCGTGTCAGTGAGTTTCGTGTTGTGTTAGTTTCAGTCTAAACGACGTCAGACTGAGACGAGCAGGAAAATGAAGAAGCTCAGTATCTAGAGTTAAATGGACTTTTTCTGTTTCCTGAGTTGTTTGTTCAGTACATGAACAGCTGGGTTTGGTTTGTAAAAGTCACATGATTGATGCTACTTCACTGACACCAGCTTGTGTTGCATTCAGTGACCTAGATGCCAGACTCCTCCAGCGTGTCCTACGTCTTCCTCAGGGCCTCTTCACGGCGCCACACGCCCACAACACTTCACCAGGAGGCGTCTGACATAGATGCCAGACTCCTCTCGGTGCGGAGGAGCAGCGGCCGTAGTCACAAACCTCCCATTGGACAGAGACACAGGTAAGACAACTGAGATCAAATGTTCATTTTAGATTAAATTACTATTTATTGAATCAGTTGAACTAAAGACGTTCATTGTTGATGGACGTGTCAAAGTTCAACCGGTGACTATCTTGAGAACGTGACGCTCAGGCCTCTAATGGACCTACCAAAGCCTTTAAAGCTGTTGGAGTCAACACATCCTGGAACCAGCAGCAAAATGTTGCTGAGTCAAAGGGAACTAAGAGTTTTCTGGTGATGCTTCTTAAATAAGTCACCTGTCCTGAAGAAACGAGGTTTTGTCATGTCTGAAATTATTATCGGTTGAAGTGCAGCCGATCTAAAAAGCTCGACTGCAGATGTGAGATGTGGGGTTTTCACATCTGCCACATGTCACCTTCCTGTCGTGTGATGTACAGTAACTACAGCTGTTCACAGTTGTCTGAAAGCCAAATGATGCCCAACGCCCCAAAATGTCAAAGCGTGGAAAACTCTGAATGCTGGAGGGCAGACGTTGGGCTTTGTGGGTAATGTTGACGTTTCAGTGAACTGATTGTTCACCAGCGTTTGTCTGTAGCAGCTGTTGGTGCTTCTCTCTGCTGGAACAGCAGCTGATGATGACACAAGACCTGAAGGTTTCAACCTGTGTCCAAACCTGTAACACGGTCCATCAGCGAATCATGTTTAAAGGCTGCTCTCTGACCCTGACATTACATCAGACTCTGAGACATTTAACAGCTGAGATCAAATGTTCATTGTATATTATTGTTACTATTCATTGAATAAGTTAAACTATAACGTTCACTGACTTTATGTGCGAGTTTTTGTCGTGTCAGTGAGTTTCGTGTTGTGTTAGTTTCAGTCTAAACGACGTCAGACTGAGACGAGCAGGAAAATGAAGAAGCTCAGTATCTAGAGTTAAATGGACTTTTTCTGTTTCCTGAGTTGTTTGTTCAGTACATGAACAGCTGGGTTTGGTTTGTAAAAGTCACATGATTGATGCTACTTCACTGACACCAGCTTGTGTTGCATTCAGTGACCTAGATGCCAGACTCCTCCAGCGTGTCCTACGTCTTCCTCAGGGCCTCCTCACGGCGCCACACGCCCACAACACTTCACCAGGAGGCGTCTGACATAGATGCCAGACTCCTCTCGGTGCGGAGGAGCAGCGGCCGTAGTCACAAACCTCCCAGTGGACAGAGACACAGGTAAGACAACTGAGATCAAATGTTCATTTTAGATTAAATTACTATTTATTGAATCAGTTGAACTAAAGACGTTCATTGTTGATGGACGTGTCAAAGTTCAACCGGTGACTATCTTGAGAACGTGACGCTCAGGCCTCTAATGGACCTACCAAAGCCTTTAAAGCTGTTGGAGTCAACACATCCTGGAACCAGCAGCAAAATGTTGATGAGTCAAAGGGAACTAAGAGTTTTCTGGTGATGCTTCTTAAATAAGTCACCTGTCCTGAAGAAACGAGGTTTTGTCATGTCTGAAATTATTATCGGTTGAAGTGCAGCAGATCTAAAAAGCTCGACTGCAGATGTGAGATGTGGGTTTTCACATCTGCCACATGTCACCTTCCTGTCGTGTGATGTACAGTAACTACAGCTGTTCACAGTTGTCTGAAAGCCAAATGATGCTCAACGCCCCAAAATGTCAAAGCGTGGAAAACTCTGAATGCTGGAGGGCAGACTTTGGGCTTTGTGGGTAATGTTGACGTTTCAGTGAACTGATTGTTCACCAGCGTTTGTCTGTAGCAGCTGTTGGTGCTTCTCTCTGCTGGAACAGCAGCTGATGATGACACAAGACCTGAAGGTTTCAACCTGTGTCCAAACCTGTAACACGGTCCATCAGCGAATCATGTTCAAAGGCTGCTCTCTGACCCTGACATTACATCAGACTCTGAGACATTTAACAGCTGAGATCAAATGTCCATTGTATATTATTGTTACTATTCATTGAATAAGTTAAACTAAAGACGTTCACTGACTTTATGTGCGAGTTTTTGTCGTGTCAGTGAGTTTCGTGTTGTGTTAGTTTCAGTCTAAACGACGTCAGACTGAGACGAGCAGGAAAATGAAGAAGCTCAGTATCTAGAGTTAAATGGACTTTTACTGTTTCCTGAGTTGTTTGTTCAGTAAATGAACAGCTGGGTTTGGTTTGTAAAAGTCACATGATTGATGCTACTTCACTGACACCAGCTTGTGTTGCATTCAGTGACCTAGATGCCAGACTCCTCCATCGTGTCCTACGTCTTCCTCAGGGCCTCTTCACGGCGCCACACGCCCACAACACTTCACCAGGAGGCGTCTGACATAGATGCCAGATTCCTCTCGGTGCGGAGGAGCAGCGGCTGTAGTCACAAACCTCCCAGTGGACAGAGACACAGGTAAGACAACTGAGATCAAATGTTCATTTTAGATTAAAGTTACTATTTATTGAATCGGTTGAACCAAAGACGTTCATTGTTGATGGACATGTCAAAGTTCAACCGGTGACTATCTTGAGAACGTGACGCTCAGGCCTCTAATGGACCTACCAAAGCCTTTAAAGCTGTTGGAGTCAACACATCGTGGAACCAGCAGCAAAATGTTGCTGAGTCAAAGGGAACTAAGAGTTTTCTGGTGATGCTTCTTAAATAAGTCACCTGTCCTGAAGAAACGAGGTTTTGTCATGTCTGAAATTATTATCGGTTGAAGTGCAGCAGATCTAAAAAGCTCGACTGCAGATGTGAGATGTGTGTTTTCACATCTGCCACATGTCACCTTCCTGTCGTGTGATGTACAGTAACTACAGCTGTTCACAGTTGTCTGAAAGCCAAATGATGCTCAACGCCCCAAAATGTCAAAGCGTGGAAAACTCTGAATGCTGGAGGGCAGACGTTGGGCTTTGTGGGTAATGTTGACGTTTCAGTGAACTGATTGTTCACCAGCGTTTTTCTGTAGCAGCTGTTGGTGCTTCTCTCTGCTGGAACAGCAGCTGATGATGTCACGAGACCTAAAGGTTTCAACCTGTGTCTAAACCTGTAACACGGTCCATCAGCGAATCATGTTCAAAGGCTGCTCTCTGACCCTGACATTACATCAGACTCTGAGACATTTAACAGCTGAGATCAAATGTTCATTGTATATTATTGTTACTATTCATTGAATAAGTTAAACTAAAGACGTTCACTGACTTTATGTGCGAGTTTTTGTCGTGTCAGTGAGTTTCGTGTTGTGTTAGTTTCAGTCTAAACGACGTCAGATTCAGACAAGCAGGAAAATGAAGAAGCTCAGTATCTAGAGTTAAATGGACTTTTTCTGTTTCCTGAGTTGTTTGTTCAGTACATGAACAGCTGGGTTTGGTTTGTAAAAGTCACATGATTGATGCTACTTCACTGACACCAGCTTGTGTTGCATTCAGTGACCTAGATGCCAGACTCCTCCATCGTGTCCTACGTCTTCCTCAGGGCCTCCTCACGGCGCCACACGCCCACAACACTTCACCATGGAGGCGTCTGACATAGATGCCAGACTCCTCTCGGTGCGGAGGAGCAGCGGCTGTAGTCACAAACCTCCCAGTGGACAGAGACACAGGTAAGACAACTGAGATCAAATGTTAATTTTAGATTAAAGTTACTATTTATTGAATCAGTTGAACTAAAGACGTTCATTGTTGATGGACGTGTCAAAGTTCAACCGGTGACTATCTTGAGAACGTGACGCTCAGGCCTCTAATGGACCTACCAAAGCCTTTAAAGCTGTTGGAGTCAACACATCCTGGAACCAGCAGCAAAATGTTGCTGAGTCAAAGGGAACTAAGAGTTTTCTGGTGATGCTTCTTAAATAAGTCACCTGTCCTGAAGAAACGAGGTTTTGTCATGTCTGAAATTATTATCGGTTGAAGTGCAGCAGATCTAAAAAGCTCGACTGCAGATGTGAGATGTGTGTTTTCACATCTGCCACATGTCACCTTCCTGTCGTGTGATGTACAGTAACTACAGCTGTTCACAGTTGTCTGAAAGCCAAATGATGCTCAACGCCCCAAAATGTCAAAGCGTGGAAAACTCTGAATGCTGGAGGGCAGACGTTGGGCTTTGTGGGTAATGTTGACGTTTCAGTGAACTGATTGTTCACCAGCGTTTTTCTGTAGCAGCTGTTGGTGCTTCTCTCTGCTGGAACAGCAGCTGATGATGTCACGAGACCTAAAGGTTTCAACCTGTGTCTAAACCTGTAACACGGTCCATCAGCGAATCATGTTCAAAGGCTGCTCTCTGACCCTGACATTACATCAGACTCTGAGACATTTAACAGCTGAGATCAAATGTTCATTGTATATTATTGTTACTATTCATTGAATAAGTTAAACTAAAGACGTTCACTGACTTTATGTGCGAGTTTTTGTCGTGTCAGTGAGTTTCGTGTTGTGTTAGTTTCAGTCTAAACGACGTCAGATTCAGACAAGCAGGAAAATGAAGAAGCTCAGTATCTAGAGTTAAATGGACTTTTTCTGTTTCCTGAGTTGTTTGTTCAGTACATGAACAGCTGGGTTTGGTTTGTAAAAGTCACATGATTGATGCTACTTCACTGACACCAGCTTGTGTTGCATTCAGTGACCTAGATGCCAGACTCCTCCATCGTGTCCTACGTCTTCCTCAGGGCCTCCTCACGGCGCCACACGCCCACAACACTTCACCATGGAGGCGTCTGACATAGATGCCAGACTCCTCTCGGTGCGGAGGAGCAGCGGCTGTAGTCACAAACCTCCCAGTGGACAGAGACACAGGTAAGACAACTGAGATCAAATGTTAATTTTAGATTAAAGTTACTATTTATTGAATCAGTTGAACTAAAGACGTTCATTGTTGATGGACGTGTCAAAGTTCAACCGGTGACTATCTTGAGAACGTGACGCTCAGGCCTCTAATGGACCTACCAAAGCCTTTAAAGCTGTTGGAGTCAACACATCCTGGAACCAGCAGCAAAATGTTGCTGAGTCAAAGGGAACTAAGAGTTTTCTGGTGATGCTTCTTAAATAAGTCACCTGTCCTGAAGAAACGAGGTTTTGTCATGTCTGAAATTATTATCGGTTGAAGTGCAGCAGATCTAAAAAGCTCAACTGCAGATGTGAGATGTGGGTTTTCACATCTGCCACATGTCTAAACCTGTAACACGGTCCATCAGCGAATCATGTTTAAAGGCTGCTCTCTGACCTTGACATTACATCAGACTCTGAGACATTTATCAGCTGAGATCAAATGTTCATTGTATATTATTGTTACTATTCATTGAATAAGTTAAACTAAAGACGTTCACTGACTTTATGTGCGAGTTTCTGTCGTGTCAGTGAGTTTCGTGTTGTGTTAGTTTTATTCGAAACGACGTCGGACTGAGACGAGCAGGAAAATGAAGAAGCTAAGTATCTAGAGTTAAATGGACTTTTTCTGTTTCCTGAGTTGTTTGTTCAGTACATGAACAGCTGGGTTTGGTTTGTAAAAGTCACATGATTGATGCTACTTCACTGACACCAGCTTGTGTTGCATTCAGTGACATAGATGCCAGACTCCTCTCGGTGCGGAGGAGCAGCGGCTGTAGTCACAAACCTCCCAGTGGACAGAGACACAGGTAAGACAACTGAGATCAAATGTTAATGTTAGATTAAAGTTACTATTTATTGAATCAGTTGAATTAAAGACGTTCACTGACTTTATGTGCGAGTTTTTGTCGTGTCAGTGAGTTTCGTGTTGTGTTAGTTTCAGTCGAAACGACGTCAGACTGAGACGAGCAGGAAAATGAAGAAGCTCAGTATCTGAGTTAAATGGACTTTTTCTGTTTCCTGAGTTGTTTATTCAGTAAATGAACAGCTGGGTTTGGTTTGTAAAAGTCACATGATTGATGCTACTTCACTGACACCAGCTTGTGTTGCATTCAGTGACCTAGATGCCAGACTCCTCCATCGTGTCCTACGTCTTCCTCAGGGCCTCTTCACGGCGCCACACGCCCACAACACTTCACCAGGAGGCGTCTGACATAGATGCCAGACTCCTCTCGGTGCGGAGGAGCAGCGGCCGTAGTCACAAACCTCCCAGTGGACAGAGACACAGGTAAGACAACTGAGATCAAATGTTCATTTTAGATTAAATTACTATTTATTGAATCAGTTGAACTAAAGATGTTCATTGTTGATGGACGTGTCAAAGTTCAACCGGTGACTATCTTGAGAACGTGACGCTCAGGCCTCTAATGGACCTACCAAAGCCTTTAAAGCTGTTGGAGTCAACACATCCTGGAACCAGCAGCAAAATGTTGATGAGTCAAAGGGAACTAAGAGTTTTCTGGTGATGCTTCTTAAATAAGTCACCTGTCCTGAAGAAACGAGGTTTTGTCATGTCTGAAATTATTATCGGTTGAAGTGCAGCAGATCTAAAAAGCTCGACTGCAGATGTGAGATGTGGGTTTTCACATCTGCCACATGTCTAAACCTGTAACACGGTCCATCAGCGAATCATGTTTAAAGGCTGCTCTCTGACCCTGACATTACATCAGACTCTGTTGCCTGGTAACAACAAATGTCAACACAACATTCAACTGCAGACAGAGACACAGGTGAGAATTTTATAGCTGAGATCAAATGTTCATTGTATATTATTGTTACTATTCATTGAATAAGTTAAACTAAAGACGTTCACTGACTTTATGTGCGAGTTTCTGTCGTGTCAGTGAGTTTAGTGTTGTGTTAGTTTTAGTCTAAACGACGTCAGACTGAGACAAGCAGGAAAATGAAGAAGCTCAGTATCTGATTTAAATGGACTTTTACTGTTTCCTGAGTTGTTTGTTCAGTAAATGAACAGCTGGGTTTGGTTTGTAAAAGTCACATGATTGATGCTACTTCACTGACACCAGCTTGTGTTGCATTCAGTGACCTAGATGCCAGACTCCTCCAGCGTGTCCTACGTCTTCCTCAGGGCCTCCTCACAGCGCCACACGCCCACAACACTTCACCATGGAGGCGTCCAGGAGGCGTCTGACATAGATGCCAGACTCCTCTCGGTGCGGAGGAGCAGCGGCTGTAGTCACAAACCTCCCATTGGACAGAGACACAGGTAAGACAACTGAGATCAAATGTTCATTTTAGATTAAAGTTACTATTTTTTGAATCAGTTGAACTAAAGACGTTCATTGTTGATGGACGTGTTAAAGTTCAACCGGTGACTATCTTGAGAACGTGACGCTCAGGCCTCTAATGGACCTACCAAAGCCTTTAAAGCTGTTGGAGTCAACACATCCTGGAACCAGCAGCAAAATGTTGCTGAGTCAAAGGGAACTAAGAGTTTTCTGGTCGATGTTTCTTAAATAAGTCGAGACAAGCAGTTTTTTGTTCAGTGAATGAACAGCTGGGGTTGGTTTGTAAAAGTCACATGATTGATGCTACTTCACTGACTCCAGCTTGTGTTGCATTCAGTGACATAGATGCCAGACTCCTCTCGGTGCGGAGGAGCAGCGGTTGTAGTCACAAACCTCCCAGTGGACAGAGACACAGGTAAGACAACTGAGATCAAATGTTCATTTTAGATTAAAATTAGTATAGATACCAGACTCCTCCAGAGTCCTCCAATTTTCCCCCGACCTGCACAGAGTAAGCCTCCTCCTTGAACCGCCACCTTATCATGGTGGAGGAGTTTGTGTGCCTGAATGACCCTGGGAGCTATGTTGTCAGGGGCTAAATACGCCTGGTAGGGTCTCCCAAGGCAAACAGGTCCTGGGCGACAGGCCAGACTAAGAGCGGTTCAAAGCCCAAATTTGGCAACTTGAAAAGACCTGGAGCTAAAGAGACACAGTTAATTAGTTGACCCAAACTGTGTTGAGGTCTTAATACTCCCCAGAAAGACAAAAAACACCCCAAAGGAGGCAGGAGAGAAAGGCAGAGCCCACAGCCCCATGACTATCTAACCCTACCTTTTTCCTGCCAGTGGGGGAGGTGGGGGGAGGAAAAGGGAGGGATCTTCCAAATTGAACTACACTGGGATTTACGTGCCTCGGGAGACGGGAGTCGTCCACCAGTCATCGGCGGTTCGATTCCCGGCTCCTCTGGACTTGTGTTGATGTGTCATTGGGCAAGACACTGAACATCTTCCCCAGTGTATAAAAGCACTAAGCCCAAACAGGTTTACCACCGCTACTGGCCAGGTTTGGAAGGCTGGTTCGCCCATGACGGGTAGGATCCCGGAGGCACAGTCACGATAACCTGTGAGGTGCTCTGCCTGTGTATGTGGCCCTGTGACAGATTGACACCCGGTCAAGGGTAAACCCTACCCTTTTCCTGCCAGTGGGTCTTGGGGTGCTCCAACGCTCCATGACCCTATGGGTCGGGTGGGGGGGGGTGGAGGGATGGAGGTCCCTCCCAAGTGGAGGGAGGGAACCTCCTCCCTCCACATCTGAGCCCCACTTACTTCCTCTCCAAGGTGATGACCTCTGATGGGGCTGTGGACACTTTCAGGGTGGTGTATGCCCACGGCTCACCGGGCCGTCACCAGCGTTGTTCGAGCTGTGATGGTCACGGTGTGGGAGGTTCTTGGGTGGAGTTGTACAGGTACACTGTAAGTGGCAGGTCAGTGGTGTCTTACAAACCTCTTCTTTGTTTGGAAGATACACTTTAAATTCCAACTTCAACATTTTAGCTTAGCTAGGTATTTATCTATTGAGCTTCCAAATTCCAAATTCGCCTTTTTTTGCAGGTGTTTCATTTCAGTCTGAGACACAACTCAGTATAACGCACCTTTGTTTGATACCACCCGACTGGGTGGGTTCTGACATGACGGGGTGTTATCAGTTGTGTCTGAGAATCAAATGTAAATACCTGGAATGAAACGCAAATCAAAACACGACCTGGTGAATTTGACATGGCACTAATTTGACTGAATTGGATATATTGGCCACCTGACAGTTGCAGTGCTGTGCTGACATCTCTGCATGGGCACCTGTTCACACCCTGATCTGAGCTCGAGCACCACGTGGCAAACCTACAGTTTCCCAAATGGACAATCTAGTGAACAGCAGGACTGAGCTGTCAACTTATCGCCATCTGGTGGTGAGTTGGAGCCACTGGTGGAGGTAGAAGCCGGACAGTCTCAGTAGACCCGTAGGGGTCTGGTGGCAGTGTCTAGCTGAAGCGTCCGTCAGAGGGGTCTTCAGCTCCCACCTCCGGGAGAGCTTTTACCAGATCAGAGGGAGGTTCCACCTCCGTTGTCCACGCAATTGCCCGAAGCCGTGGCGACAAGGTCTCCGGTCCTCGTCGGGGCGTTGGCCGCGAAGAGCATCGGCGGGCCAAGCGTGCTGCAGCCCGAGCAGGTGTGGGGGCAAAAACTCTGACCTGGGAAGAGCTCGGGGAGGCCATGGAGGAGGACTGTTGGTCGGCTTCAAAGACATTCTGGCAAACCGTTTGGCACCTCGTAAGGGGAAAGAGGTTCTTCACCAAGGCTGTTTACAGCGGAGGTGGGGAGCTGCTGACCTTGCCTGGGGCCGTCATCTCACGGTGGAAGGAATACTCTGAGAATCTGGCCAGTGGTCGAACCTCCGATTCTGGAGGGATAATCTGGTTTTTGCCCGAGCCGTGGAACGCTGGACCAGCTCTATACAGAAGGATGCTGGTTCGCATTACCGACAGTAAGTCAGACCTGTTCCACTTGCACTGGGGCGGTTTGCAGTCGAGTGTGAAGCGGCTGGGGTGAGAGTCAGACCTCAGAGTTTGAGGCCGTGGTTCTCGACCGGAAAACGGTGACGTGTCCTCTCGGTTGGGGCAGAGTTCCTGCCTCAAGTGGAGAAGCCGAGTATGTTGCGGTCTTGTTCACGCGTGCTTGCACCTATGGTCGTTACCTGCGGGTCATGACCGAAAGAGCAGGCCGCCGGTCCTTCACATCGAGAGGAGCCAGTTGTAAAAGCTTGTGCATCTGTTTTGGATGCCTCCTGGGTTCCTTCCAGGTCAGGTGTTCCAGGGCGGTCCTGCTGGAAGAGGCCCCGGGGAAGACCCAGGCAGGAGAGAGCATGTCTCGACTGGCCTGGGAACAGCCTTGGGACCTCAACCGGGTGATCTGGAAATGTCCGTAGCGGGGGGCTAGGGTTCGCTGCGGTGGTGAGCAACACAGGGGATGGCCAGGGGACCGACACCCTGAACGTGTTTACAGCTAACAGAGGTCAGAAGTTTGAGAGAGGTAAGTGGGGTAAGTGGGGGCTGAAGAGGCTGGTGAAGGGTGGAGCTAATCTCCACCCATCACCAGCCTCCTAGCCTGTAGTGGTGCAGCGTGAACATGGAAGGCTGGTTCGCCCATGACGGGTAAGATCCCACCTACAAACCCCGGGACAACCTAAGGCAGGCACAGTCACGATTGTTTGACGTTGGAGCTGCTTTGAGCAGCCAAATTGAACTACACTGGGATGTACGTGCCTCGGGAGAAGGGAGTCGTCCACCAGTCGTAGGATCGGCGGTTCGATTCCTGGCTCCTCTGGACTTGTGTTGATGTGTCATTGGGCAAGACACTGAACATCTTCCCCAGTGTATAAAAGCACTAAGCCCAAACTGGTTTACCACCACTACTGGCCAGGTTTGGAAGGCTGGTTCGCTCATGACGGGTAGGATCCCAGAGGCACAGTCACGATAACCTGTGAGGTGCTCTGCCTGTGTATGTGGCCCTGTGACAGATTGGCACCCAGTCCAGGGTAAACCCTACCTTTCTCCTGCCAGTGGGTCATGAGGAGCTCCAACGCCCCATGACCCCATGGGGGGTGGTGGTGGAGGGATGGAGGTCCCTCCCAAGTGGAGGGAGGGAACCTCCCCCCCATCTACTTCCTCTCCAAGGTGATGACCTCTGATGGGGCTGTGGACACTTTCAGGGTGGTGTATGCCCACGGCTCACCGGGCCGTCACCAGTGTTGTTCGAGCTGTGATGGTCACGGTGTGGGAGGTTCTTGGGTGGAGTTGTACAGGCACACTGTAAGTGGCAGGTCAGTGGTGTCTTACAAACCTCTTCTTTGTTTGGAAGATACACGTTAAATTCCAACTTCAACATTTTAGCTTAGCTAGGTATTTATCTATTGAGCTTCCAAATTCGCCTTTTTTTGCAGGTGTTTCATTTCAGTCTGAGACACAACTCAGTATAACGCACCTTTGTTTGATACCACCCGACTGGGTGGGTTCTGACATGACGGGGTGTTATCAGTTGTGTCTGAGAATCAAATGTAAATACCTGGAATGAAACGCAAATCAAAACACGACCTGGTGAATTTGACATGGCACTAATTTGACTGAATTGGATATATTGGCCACCTGACAGTTGCAGTGCTGTGCTGACATCTCTGCATGGGCACCTGTTCACACCCTGATCTGAGCTCGAGCACCACGTGGCAAACCTACAGTTTCCCAAATGGACAATCTAGTGAACAGCAGGACTGAGCTGTCAACTTATCGCCATCTGGTGGTGAGTTGGAGCCACTGGTGGAGGTAGAAGCCGGACAGTCTCAGTAGACCCGTAGGGGTCTGGTGGCAGTGTCTAGCTGAAGCGTCCGTCAGAGGGGTCTTCAGCTCCCACCTCCGGGAGAGCTTTTACCAGATCAGAGGGAGGTTCCACCTCCGTTGTCCACGCAATTGCCCGAAGCCGTGGCGACGAGGTCTCCGGTCCTCGTCGGGGCGTTGGCCGCGAAGAGCATCGGCGGGCCAAGCGTGCTGCAGCCCGAGCAGGTGTGGGGGCAAAAACTCTGACCTGGGAAGAGCTCGGGGAGGCCATGGAGGAGGACTGTTGGTCGGCTTCAAAGACATTCTGGCAAACCGTTTGGCACCTCGTAAGGGGAAAGAGGTTCTTCACCAAGGCTGTTTACAGCGGAGGTGGGGAGCTGCTGACCTTGCCTGGGGCCGTCATCTCACGGTGGAAGGAATACTCTGAGAATCTGGCCAGTGGTCGAACCTCCGATTCTGGAGGGATAATCTGGTTTTTGCCCGAGCCGTGGAACGCTGGACCAGCTCTATACAGAAGGATGCTGGTTCGCATTACCGACAGTAAGTCAGACCTGTTCCACTTGCACTGGGGCGGTTTGCAGTCGAGTGTGAAGCGGCTGGGGTGAGGGTCAGACCTCAGAGTTTGAGGCCGTGGTTCTCGACCGGAAAACGGTGACGTGTCCTCTCGGTTGGGGCAGAGTTCCTGCCTCAAGTGGAGAAGCCGAGTATGTTGCGGTCTTGTTCACGCGTGCTTGCACCTATGGTCGTTACCTGCGGGTCATGACCGAAAGAGCAGGCCGCCGGTCCTTCACATCGAGAGGAGCCAGTTGTAAAAGCTTGTGCATCTGTTTTGGATGCCTCCTGGGTTCCTTCCAGGTCAGGTGTTCCAGGGCGGTCCTGCTGGAAGAGGCCCCGGGGAAGACCCAGGCAGGAGAGAGCATGTCTCGACTGGCCTGGGAACAGCCTTGGGACCTCAACCGGGTGATCTGGAAATGTCCGTAGCGGGGGGCTAGGGTTCGCTGCGGTGGTGAGCAACACAGGGGATGGCCAGGGGGCCGACACCCTGAACGTGTTCGCAGCTAACGGAGGTCAGAAGTGGGAGAGGGGGTAAGTGGGGGCTAAATTTGAAGTGATGGGTGGAGCTAAACCTCACCCCAGGGAAGACCCAGGCAGGAGAGAGCATGTCTCGACTGGCCTGGGAACAGCCTTAGGAGGAGCTATACTTCACCCATCACCGGTCGAGGCAGACGACCGCCCACCCTGAGCCTGGTTCTGCTGGAGGTTTCTTCCTTAAGCGGGAGTTTTTCCTCCCCACCGTCGCCTCGTGCTTGCTCAGGGACCGGTGATCAATAAAGATTAAAAAACTACACTGTTTCAATGGCCCTTCTTATTCTTTTTTTCATTTGTATTTTAAATGTTCAAACGCTTCACTCAGTTCTTAAATCAATTCGTCTTTAATTCAGTTTTATTTAATATGTAATTGGTTCTATAGGTTAGATGTTGATTCACAGCTACACAGTAAAATGCAGTGGAACAGAATGTAGAATTTGGTCTGGTGCAGTACTGGTGCAGAAACACTGCAAGTTTGACATCTTGTGACTTTTGCAAGTATAAACCACAGTTGTTTATTTTGTGCACGAACAAGTCATGAAACAGAAAAAGTCAACAGTAAACAGTCTTGCAGAAAGCAAACTGTGCATTTTCATGGTTCACTTACAACAAATCTCTGTCTTCTTTGGAATGATCTGGCACCGGTTTGTTTACGTCTACCAGGGCTACGTGTGATGTCATCAATGCCACACGGTGAAGACTGAACATAAACATTCACGTACTGTGTCTAATCCAGTTTAAAATCACATGTTCTGGTCTCACGTGAGCATCAGTGACGTTTGGATCGTTAGAGCTGTTCATTCTACAGGAAACCGGACCCGGTTTAAACTGTTGTCTGCAAAGGTTTCTGCAAATGGCTGCAGCCTGAATTTAGCTTTAAAAATCTTTGCTGTTTTTTACATTGATTGTTCATGTTTCATTGTTCTTTATTTATTACACAGCCAGTTGCCTCTGTTAAAGAGGTTTTTGTTAACACAGCTTGACGTCATATGTTGTGATTTGGTTGTTTTTTTAAATCTGAAAACAGAAAACAAACTTTTTACTCATAGACATAATTCTGCTGTGTCTTGTGAGAAGTTAACATTTCAAATGAAATGTTTCTGCCACTGTGCACGATCTAATTAATGAAATGCAGCTGTTCACTTCAGAAAACCAGTCTCCTGTTTCCTCCCACAGTCCAGTTACTGTAGATGCATTCAGGTTGACTGGAGATTGTAAATTCCTCGTAGGTGTGAGTGTTTGTCTCCACATGTGGCTCCATAGATATGGGATGAGATCACTATCTTTAATCAAGAGCGCAGTTTTTCAATTCAAGAGCACACTTTAACGATATAATGTTCAGATGTTGTTGTGCTTTCTCTCAAAACCCTTCCCTTGCGTTCAAAATGTCTCTGCTCGCGTTCAAATCTGTATTCGTGCTCTCAGATTTCCAGTTCTCCTGCTTTAATCCTCCTTCTTGCTCTCGGTTCCTGCCGCTCGCTCTCAAAACGTCTCACGCTTGATTCTGCGTTGAACGACCTGAGAGGACCCTGTCAAAATTAACCAACCAATAGGAAGCCAGAGCCGCTGACCAATGACAGGATCGGTTACACTGTTGACGAGCGCTTACTTTCCCCATACGGAGCAGAAGAAAAGTGACTTTAGTCTTTCAGCCTGGACCAAGGCCTCAGGTAAGAGGTTGTCATTTTTATGGAGTTGTTCTTACATAACGTCCAGGTTTATAGATCAGTGTGGTCACTGGATGCTAACCGCACTAACTCGTTTCTGTGTTCATTGCTTCAAATTGAATACACAAAGCAATATGCATGTCTGTTTAATAACGTTTGGCTATGCAGCGATTTACTCCAGCTAGACAATTTAGCATTTCATCTGGGATTAATGAATAAATAAATCAGTGTTTCATGAACAGTAACCTTTTCATGAAACTGGAAAACTGTACGGTACACCAATACAATGTTTAACCAGCTTTTTGTATCCTAGGATCTACAGGAGCTTGACATAGACTGGGATATTGCCCTAGACCATGATGAGTTTCAATTACAGAGTGGAGTTGTTGGTCCAGAATTCCCCAGCCCCCTGAATGAGCAGGATATGGCTCAGCTTCAAGCATCTGTGGACCCGACAGAAGCATCAGACTCCCATGGTTGTGATACTTATATTCGCTGTCTTCATATGTTTCAGTGACCCAGTATCGTGGTAGGTGTAACAACAAATGCAATGTCAGATACACTGCTCAGAGATTATAAAATACTTTATGTCACGTTTATCTGTGACATTATTTCATTAAAACTTAAAGAAGCAATGATGGTATAACATTTTATTACAGGTGAACTATGAATATATAACGACATTCACTGACAAATAAATGTGACTGTGCATAAACTTCCATTAAAACAACCACTAAATGACTAAAATTTTACATTTGCTTTCACTGTCAACCTGAGCTTCCACAACTTTACCAGTTGCATTGAAATGTTTAATATTTAAACCGTTGAGAATTCTTGTCCCTGATAAAACGCTTCTATCAGGACTGCTTTGAAATCTTGATATGTTATCATGTGTTGAACAGTTTATGTGATGGTGCTACTGCAAGCTGTGACAGTATCTTGTGTTCTCCAAAATGCATTTGACAGTGATGATCAAAGTTCACCGTTACGTGGAAACTTTTCTTTTCTTCTTGCAGGACAGGAATGTGGCCCTGCCCTGTTACCCACTGGAGAAAAGCTTTGAGAAATTGCTGCACATGCAGCTTCCTCTTTCCCTGGTCCAGTTTCATCTGCACCAAAGGCAGTGGGGACAAAAAGCATTTAAATAAAATAATAAATAATAAAACTGAGCTGACATACACTTGTGTTATTACATAAATAAGATGAACTAGAAGCACTTAAGAGGAGATAATTATGGTATAAAAAGAGAAATAGAAGGAATGTACTTCACTGTATATTTGTAAATTGTGGAACAATTTACCTTCCTCCAGTTCCTGAAGAAAATCCTGCAGGTGATTCATTAACTTCACCCCCAGTGTTTCCTGAGCCAACCTGTAAAGAATCCACACAAACAGGACGTTTCAGCACACGAACACGTAGGAAAAGGATGACGTGGGTCCTGGAGCCGTCCTGGTCCCTTTCTGTGTGCGGGTTCTCCAGCTTCCTCTCTCAGTCCAAAGACATGCAGTCAGGTTGTCGTTAGAAGAGGAGAGAAACCTTCAAGGCCTTGTTTTCTCCCTGGTTCAGCACCTTTAAAGCAGATCGATGAGTCCACCTAAAGGAGCACGAGGCCCAGCCTGGACCCAGCAGCAGGTCTCTCTCTCTAGTGAACGTGCATCGCAGTCGTAGAGACTTTGCTGCTGATCTTGCTTCAACCCTCTGCACACATATCACACCCACCTCCCATTTGTCCACTGAGCACTGGTTCAGGTTCCTCTCTGGTCAAGGTTAAGTGATTGGGTCTGGCCCAGACGGTGCAGCCTTAGCAGCTCAGGCGTGATTTCAACTCCATGAATTACAGAGCAAAACAAACTGGAGCCTCTGGAGCACAAGCAAAAGCATCAGCACTTCACAGGACGCAGAAAAGGAAAGAATCACTCCAACATAACCCAACACAACCTCCACTGACTCAGCGCTTGGCTCTGCCTGACAGAAGATGCAGGAGATGAGATGAGAATAGAAAAGGCTGCTTTAAGATTCTTTGCCTTTGTTTTAAATTAAGCACAAAGAAATGTATTTGTTTCACAGTTTCATAATTAAACTTAAATCTATTTTGTCTTGTCACCATGAACTATAGGTTTTACTTTAAACTAGAAAAGAACATCAAGACTCACTGAGCTGATAAAATCCAAACGTCTTTGTTTTACTGCTCTAAGTGATGACGCTTTTTCTGATGTTCCTTTTAAAGTGGAAGTTTACTGATGAAGGAAAATCAGAAATTTGTTTAGTTTGACTTGTTAAATATTTCTTAATGTCCAAGATTCTATATCTTTGTTTTATGTTGTTTTATGTAAAAAACATTTGAAAGTTCTCTGAGGAAACAACATCATCCTCTAAGAAGGAAATGTTTGAACTGACTGAACTGATCTACGTTGTTGAGTTGTCTGCCTTCATACTGTATCTTAACACATCTGTCTTTAACTAATGTCTGTGCTGTAAATGGGTTTATGGGTTATGTGGCTGAGGAGAAGTGGGTTGTGTTGGGTCAGGTGACACCAGTAAAGGTCAGTTAGCTGCTATGATGGAGGACTTGTTACAGTAGATTCCTAGGCTTTCACAACTACACATACCTGCACAGCAGAAACACACTGAGCCAAAGGGCAGTGAACTCTAACGTCCTGCCTCCACTCTTGCAACATACACAGGGTTTTTCATCATTATTCATATTGGAGCATCTTTCTCCACTGCCTGGACCACAGCAGCTGAACCCACCAACCATCCCTCACCAGCAACAGCCATACTAAAGTCTGTACTAAAGAACGTTTCTGTAACTCTAAGGGCATTCACTATGTTTCCAGGCAACTTTATCTGCTCTGTAGGTGCGTTAATTAGTGTTAACTCGTGAGAGCACATGAAGTGTAGATAGTCGAGGTCCGTGGCAGGACGACTGACGACGTAGACCATCTTGTTCCTTAACCTCTCCATGATGTGACGCTTCAGCTGGTTCTGTCGATACAGTTATAAACAACATAATCAACAATTTACTGATGTCGTTCGTTAGAGCTGTTTTGCTGTTTGAGTCTACTTGACACATGACTAGCTGTAAATACAGATAAAAAGCAGGTAAGCTTTCGTCTTTGTTCCCATACATTGGATGTAAGTGACAACAGTGAAGTGAAGACAGAGTTCTAAGTTACGGGGGTCTTTGAAGGTCACACCGCGCCCCTTCCTTCACTCATTACACACGTGAGCTGAAGAAAGGTTGTTGTGTGTCGTGCGTCATATCAATTCCTCCCTTTTCAGGTACAGACGCTTTATGTGAACTGTTCACAATAATATATGTGTAGTTAATAGTCCATGTGTGTTCAGAGGAGTGTTTCGAGCCTTTTTTGTTTCGTTTTCTTTTACCGAATAAGGTTAGTTACCGACCGATAGCTATATTAGCAGTGGCATGCTAACAGGCATGTGTGAGCGGTAGCGGCACAGTCTCCGTTGTAATAGCCGCTTGTTACATTGTTGTAATGGGACTGAGAATGTGTATGTATGTATATATGTATGTATGTATCGATTTGTTTGTATAACTTGAGTCACTCATTACACACGTGAGCTGAAGAAAGGTTGTTGTGTGTCGTGCGTCATATCAATTCCTCCCTTTTCAGGACGCTTACACTACTTCACTGACACCAGTTTCAACCTTTGTCTAAACCTGTAACACGGTCCATCAGCGAATCATGTTTAAAGGCTGCTCTCTGACCCTGACATCACATCAGACTCTGAGACATTTAACAGCTGAGATCAAATGTTCATTGTATATTATTGTTACTATTCATTGAATAAGTTAAACTAAAGACGTTCACTGACTTTATGTGCGAGTTTTTGTCGTGTCAGTGAGTTTCGTGTTGTGTTAGTTTTATTCGAAACGACGTCGGACTGAGACGAGCAGGAAAATGAAGAAGCTCAGTATCTAGAGTTAAATGGACTTTTTCTGTTTCCTGAGTTGTTTGTTCAGTACATGAACAGCTGGGTTTGGTTTGTAAAAGTGACATGATTGATGCTACTTCACTGACACCAGCTTGTGTTGCATTCAGTGACATAGATGCCAGACTCCTCTCGGTGCGGAGCAGCAGCGGCTGTAGTCAACAACCTCCCAGTGGACAGAGACACAGGTAAGACAACTGAGATCAAATGTTAATGTTAGATTAAAGTTACTATTTATTGAATCAGTTAAACTAAAGACGTTCACTGACTTTATGTGCGAGTTTTTGTCGTGTCAGTGAGTTTCGTGTTGTGTTAGTTTCAGTCGAAACGACGTCAGATTGAGACGAGCAGGAAAATGAAGAAGCTCAGTATCTGATTTAAATGGACTTTTTCTGTTTCCTGAGTTGTTTATTCAGTAAATGAACAGCTGGGTTTGGTTTGTAAAAGTCACATGATTGATGCTACTTCACTGACACCAGCTTGTGTTGCATTCAGTGACCTAGATGCCAGACTCCTCCAGCGTGTCCTACGTCTTCCTCAGGGCCTCTTCACGGCGCCACACGCCCACAACACTTCACCAGGAGGCGTCTGACATAGATGCCAGACTCCTCTCGGTGCGGAGGAGCAGCGGCTGTAGTCACAAACCTCCCAGTGGACAGAGACACAGGTAAGACAACTGAGATCAAATGTTCATTTTAGATTAAAGTTACTATTTATTGAATCAGTTGAACTAAAGATGTTCATTGTTGATGGACGTGTCAAAGTTCAACCGGTGACTATCTTGAGAACGTGACGCTCAGGCCTCTAATGGACCTAACAAAGCCTTTAAAGCTGTTGGAGTCAACACATCCTGGAACCAGCAGCAAAATGTTGCTGAGTCAAAGGGAACTAAGAGTTTTTTGGTGATGCTTCTTAAATAAGTCACCTGTCCAGAAGAAAAGAGGTTTTGTCATTTCTGAAATTATTATCGGTTGAAGTGCAGCAGATCTAAAAAGCTCGACTGCAGATGTGAGATGTGTGGATGAGGGTTCGCACATCTGCCACATGTCTAAACCTGTAACACGGTCCATCAGCGAATCATGTTTAAAGGCTGCTCTCTGACCCTGACATTACATCAGACTCTGTTGCCTGGTAACAACAAATGTCAACACAACATTCAACTGCAGACAGAGACACAGGTGAGAATTTTATAGCTGAGATCAAATGTTCATTGTATATTATTGTTACTATTCATTGAATAAGTTAAACTAAAGACTTTCACTGACTTTATGTGCGAGTTTCTGTCGTGTCAGTGAGTTTCGTGTTGTGTTAGTTTCAGTCAAAACGACGTCAGACTGAGACGAGCGGGAAAATGAAGAAGCTCAGTATCTGATTTAAATGGACTTTTACTGTTTTCTGAGTTGTTTGTTCAGTAAATGAACAGCTGGGTTTGGTTTGTAAAAGTCACATGATTGATGCTACTTCACTGACACCAGCTTGTGTTGCATTCAGTGACCTAGATGCCAGACTCCTCCAGCGTGTCCTACGTCTTCCTCAGGGCCTCCTCACGGCGCCACACGCCCACAACACTTCACCAGGAGGCGTCTGACATAGATGCCAGACTCCTCTCGGTGCGGAGGAGGAGCGGCTGTAGTCACAAACCTCCCAGTGGACAGAGACACAGGTAAGACAACTGAGATCAAATGTTCATTTTAGATTAAATTACTATTTATTGAATCAGTTGAACTAAAGACGTTCATTGTTGATGGACGTGTCAACGTTCAACCGGTGACTATCTTGAGAACGTGACGCTCAGGCCTCTAATGGACCTACCAAAGCCTTTAAAGCTGTTGGAGTCAACACATCCTGGAACCAGCAGCAAAATGTTGCTGAGTCAAAGGGAACTAAGAGTTTTCTGGTGATGCTTCTTAAATAAGTCACCTGTCCTGAAGAAACAAGGTTTTGTCATGTCTGAAATTATTATCGGTTGAAGTGCAGCAGATCTAAAAAGCTCGACTGCAGATGTGAGATGTGGGTTTTCACATCTGCCACATGTCACCTTCCTGTCGTGTGATGTACAGTAACTACAGCTGTTCACAGTTGTCTGAAAGCCAAATGATGCCCAACGCCCCAAAATGTCAAAGCGTGGAAAACTCTGAATGCTGGAGGGCAGACGTTGGGCTTTGTGGGTAATGTTGACGTTTCAGTGAACCTATTTGTTCACCAGCGTTTTTCTGTAGCAGCTGTTGGTGCTTCTCTCTGCTGGAACAGCAGCTGATGATGACACAAGACCTGAAGGTTTCAACCTGTGTCCAAACCTGTAACACGGTCCATCAGCGAATCATGTTTAAAGGCTGCTCTCTGACCCTGACATTACATCAGACTCTGAGACATTTAACAGCTGAGATCAAATGTTCATTGTATATTATTGTTACTATTCATTGAATAAGTTAAACTATAACGTTCACTGACTTTATGTGCGAGTTTTTGTCGTGTCAGTGAGTTTCGTGTTGTGTTAGTTTCAGTCTAAACGACGTCAGACTGAGACGAGCAGGAAAATGAAGAAGCTCAGTATCTAGAGTTAAATGGACTTTTTCTGTTTCCTGAGTTGTTTGTTCAGTACATGAACAGCTGGGTTTGGTTTGTAAAAGTCACATGATTGATGCTACTTCACTGACACCAGCTTGTGTTGCATTCAGTGACCTAGATGCCAGACTCCTCCAGCGTGTCCTACGTCTTCCTCAGGGCCTCTTCACGGCGCCACACGCCCACAACACTTCACCAGGAGGCGTCTGACATAGATGCCAGACTCCTCTCGGTGCGGAGGAGCAGCGGCCGTAGTCACAAACCTCCCATTGGACAGAGACACAGGTAAGACAACTGAGATCAAATGTTCATTTTAGATTAAATTACTATTTATTGAATCAGTTGAACTAAAGATGTTCATTGTTGATGGACGTGTCAAAGTTCAACCGGTGACTATCTTGAGAACGTGACGCTCAGGCCTCTAATGGACCTACCAAAGCCTTTAAAGCTGTTGGAGTCAACACATCCTGGAACCAGCAGCAAAATGTTGCTGAGTCAAAGGGAACTAAGAGTTTTCTGGTGATGCTTCTTAAATAAGTCACCTGTCCTGAAGAAACAAGGTTTTGTCATGTCTGAAATTATTATCGGTTGAAGTGCAGCCGATCTAAAAAGTTCGACTGCAGATGTGAGATGTGGGTTTTCACATCTGCCACATGTCACCTTCCTGTCGTGTGATGTACAGTAACTACAGCTGTTCACAGTTGTCTGAAAGCCAAATGATGCTCAACGCCCCAAAATGTCAAAGCGTGGAAAACTCTGAATGCTGGAGGGCAGACGTTGGGCTTTGTGGGTAATGTTGACGTTTCAGTGAACTGATTGTTCACCAGCGTTTGTCTGTAGCAGCTGTTGGTGCTTCTCTCTGCTGGAACAGCAGCTGATGATGACACAAGACCTGAAGGTTTCAACCTGTGTCTAAACCTGTAACACGGTCCATCAGCGAATCATGTTCAAAGGCTGCTCTCTGACCCTGACATTACATCAGACTCTGAGACATTTAACAGCTGAGATCAAATGTTCATTGTATATTATTGTTACTATTCATTGAATAAGTTAAACTATAACGTTCACTGACTTTATGTGCGAGTTTTTGTCGTGTCAGTGAGTTTCGTGTTGTGTTAGTTTCAGTCAAAACGACGTCAGACTGAGACGAGCGGGAAAATGAAGAAGCTCAGTATCTGAGTTAAATGGACTTTTTCTGTTTCCTGAGTTGTTTGTTCAGTAAATGAACAGCTGGGTTTGGTTTGAAAAAGTCACATGATTGATGCTACTTCACTGACACCAGCTTGTGTTGCATTCAGTGACCTAGATGCCAGACTCCTCCATCGTGTCCTACGTCTTCCTCAGGGCCTCTTCACGGCGCCACACGCCCACAACACTTCACCAGGAGGCGTCTGACATAGATGCCAGACTCCTCTCGGTGCGGAGGAGCAGCGGCTGTAGTCACAAACCTCCCAGTGGACAGAGACACAGGTAAGACAACTGAGATCAAATGTTCATTTTAGATTAAATTACTATTTATTGAATCAGTTGAACTAAAGATGTTCATTGTTGATGGATGTGTCAAAGTTCAACCGGTGACTATCTTTAGAACGTGACGCTCAGGCCTCTAATGGACCTACCAAAGCCTTTAAAGCTGTTGGAGTCAACACATCCTGGAACCAGCAGCAAAATGTTGCTGAGTCAAAGGGAACTAAGAGTTTTCTGGTCGATGCTTCTTAAATAAGTCACCTGTCCAGAAGAAACGAGGTTTTGTCATGTCTGAAATTATTATCGGTTGAAGTGCAGCAGATCTAAAAAGCTCGACTGCAGATGTGAGATGTGGGTTTTCACATCTGCCACATGTCTAAACCTGTAACACGGTCCATCAGCGAATCATGTTTAAAGGCTGCTCTCTGACCCTGACATTACATCAGACTCTGTTGCCTGGTAACAACAAATGTCAACACAACATTCAACTGCAGACAGAGACACAGGTGAGAATTTTATAGCTGAGATCAAATGTTCATTGTATATTATTGTTACTATTCATTGAATAAGTTAAACTAAAGACGTTCACTGGCTTTATGTGCGAGTTTTTGTCGTGTCAGTGAGTTGCGTGTTGTGTTAGTTTCAGTCAAAACGACGTCAGACTGAGACGAGCGGGAAAATGAAGAAGCTCAGTATCTGATTTAAATGGACTTTTTCTGTTTCCTGAGTTGTTTGTTCAGTACATGAACAGCTGGGTTTGGTTTGTAAAAGTCACATGATTGATGCTACTTCACTGACACCAGCTTGTGTTGCATTCAGTGACCTAGATGCCAGACTCCTCCAGCGTGTCCTACGTCTTCCTCAGGGCCTCCTCACGGCGCCACACGCCCACAACACTTCACCAGGAGGCGTCTGACATAGATGCCAGACTCCTCTCGGTGCGGAGGAGCAGCGGCTGTAGTCACAAACCTCCCATTGGACAGAGACACAGGTAAGACAACTGAGATCAAATGTTCATTTTAGATTAAAGTTACTATTTATTGAATCAGTTGAACTAAAGACGTTCATTGTTGATGGACGTGTCAACGTTCAACCGGTGACTATCTTGAGAACGTGACGCTCAGGCCTCTAATGGACCTACCAAAGCCTTTAAAGCTGTTGGAGTCAACACATCCTGGAACCAGCAGCAAAATGTTGCTGAGTCAAAGGGAACTAAGAGTTTTCTGGTGATGCTTCTTAAATAAGTCACCTGTCCTAAAGAAACGAGGTTTTGTCATTTCTGAAATTATTATCGGTTGAAGTGCAGCCGATCTAAAAAGTTCGACTGCAGATGTGAGATGTGGGTTTTCACATCTGCCACATGTCACCTTCCTGTTGTGTGATGTACAGTAACTACAGCTGTTCACAGTTGTCTGAAAGCCAAATGATGCCCAACGCCCCAAAATGTCAAAGCGTGGAAAACTCTGAATGCTGGAGGGCAGACGTTGGGCTTTGTGGGTAATGTTGACGTTTCAGTGAACTGATTGTTCACCAGCGTTTGTCTGTAGCAGCTGTTGGTGCTTCTCTCTGCTGGAACAGCAGCTGATGATGACACAAGACCTGAAGGTTTCAACCTGTGTCTAAACCTGTAACATGGTCCATCAGCGAATCATGTTTAAAGGCTGCTCTCTGACCCTGACATTACATCAGACTCTGAGACATTTAACAGCTGAGATCAAATGTTCATTGTATATTATTGTTACTATTCATTGAATAAGTTAAACTATAACGTTCACTGACTTTATGTGCGAGTTTTTGTCGTGTCAGTGAGTTTTGTGTTGTGTTAGTTTTAGTCGAAACGACGTCAGACTGAGACGAGCAGGAAAATGAAGAAGCTCAGTATCTGAGTTAAATGGACTCTTTCTGTTTCCTGAGTTGTTTGTTCAGTAAATGAACAGCTGGGTTTGGTTTGTAAAAGTCACATGATTGATGCTACTTCACTGACACCAGCTTGTGTTGCATTCAGTGACCTAGATGCCAGACTCCTCCAGCGTGTCCTACGTCTTCCTCAGGGCCTCTTCACGGCGCCACACGCCCACAACACTTCACCAGGAGGCGTCTGACATAGATGCCAGATTCCTCTCGGTGCGGAGGAGCAGCGGCTGTAGTCACAAACCTCCCATTGGACAGAGACACAGGTAAGACAACTGAGATCAAATGTTCATTTTAGATTAAATTACTATTTATTGAATCAGTTGAACTAAAGATGTTCATTGTTGATGGACGTGTCAAAGTTCAACCGGTGACTATCTTGAGAACGTGACGCTCAGGCCTCTAATGGAGCTACCAAAGCCTTTAAAGCTGTTGGAGTCAACACATCCTGGAACCAGCAGCAAAATGTTGCTGAGTCAAAGGGAACTAAGAGTTTTCTGGTGATGCTTCTTAAATAAGTCACCTGTCCAGAAGAAACAAGGTTTTGTCATGTCTGAAATTATTATCGGTTGAAGTGCAGCAGATCTAAAAAGCTCAACTGCAGATGTGAGATGTGGGTTTTCACATCTGCCACATGTCACCTTCCTGTCGTGTGATGTACAGTAACTACAGCTGTTCACAGTTGTCTGAAAGCCAAATGATGCTCAACGCCCCAAAATGTCAAAGCGTGGAAAACTCTGAATGCTGGAGGGCAGACTTTGGGCTTTGTGGGTAATGTTGACGTTTCAGTGAACTGATTGTTCACCAGCGTTTGTCTGTAGCAGCTGTTGGTGCTTCTCTCTGCTGGAACAGCAGCTGATGATGTCACGAGACCTGAAGGTTTCAACCTGTGTCTAAACCTGTAACACGGTCCATCAGCGAATCATGTTCAAAGGCTGCTCTCTGACCCTGACATTACATCAGACTCTGAGACATTTAACAGCTGAGATCAAATGTTCATTGTATATTATTGTTACTATTCATTGAATAAGTTAAACTAAAGACGTTCACTGACTTTATGTGCGAGTTTTTGTCGTGTCAGTGAGTTTCGTGTTGTGTTAGTTTAAGTCTAAACGACGTCAGACTGAGACAAGCAGTAAAATGAAGAAGCTCAGTATCTGAGTTAAATGGACTTTTTCTGTTTCCTGAGTTGTTTGTTTAGTACATGAACAGCTGGGTTTGGTTTGTAAAAGTCACATGATTGATGCTACTTCACTGACACCAGCTTGTGTTGCATTCAGTGACCTAGATGCCAGACTCCTCCATCGTGTCCTACGTCTTCCTCAGGGCTTCTTCACGGCGCCACACGCCCACAACACTTCACCAGGAGGCGTCTGACATAGATGCCAGACTCCTCTCGGTGCGGAGGAGCAGCGGCTGTAGTCACAAACCTCCCAGTGGACAGAGACACAGGTAAGACAACTGAGATCAAATGTTCATTTTAGATTAAAGTTACTATTTATTGAATCAGTTGAACTAAAGACGTTCATTGTTGATGGACGTGTCAACGTTCAACCGGTGACTATCTTGAGAACGTGACGCTCAGGCCTCTAATGGACCTACCAAAGCCTTTAAAGCTGTTGGAGTCAACACATCCTGGAACCAGCAGCAAAATGTTGCTGAGTCAAAGGGAACTAAGAGTTTTCTGGTGATGCTTCTTAAATAAGTCACCTGTCCAGAAGAAACGAGGTTTTGTCATGTCTGAAATTATTATCGGTTGAAGTGCAGCAGATCTAAAAAGCTCAACTGCAGATGTGAGATGTGTGGATGAGGGTTCGCACATCTGCCACATGTCTAAACCTGTAACACGGTCCATCAGCGAATCATGTTTAAAGGCTGCTCTCTGACCCTGACATTACATCAGACTCTGTTGCCTGGTAACAACAAATGTCAACACAACATTCAAATGCAGACAGAGACACAGGTGAGAATTTTATAGCTGAGATCAAATGTTCATTGTATATTATTGTTACTATTCATTGAATAAGTTAAACTAAAGACGTTCACTGACTTTGTGTGCGAGTTTCTGTCGTGTCAGTGAGTTTCGTGTTGTGTTAGTTTCAGTCAAAACGACGTCAGACTGAGACGAGCAGGAAAATGAAGAAGCTCAGTATCTGATTTAAATGGACTTTTACTGTTTCCTGAGTTGTTTGTTCAGTAAATGAACAGCTGGGTTTGGTTTGTAAAAGTCACATGATTGATGCTACTTCACTGACACCAGCTTGTGTTGCATTCAGTGACCTAGATGCCAGACTCCTCCAGCGTGTCCTACGTCTTCCTCAGGGCCTCCTCACGGCGCCACACGCCCACAACACTTCACCAGGAGGCGTCTGACATAGATGCCAGACTCCTCTCGGTGCGGAGGAGCAGCGGCTGTAGTCACAAACCTCCCATTGGACAGAGACACAGGTAAGACAACTGAGATCAAATGTTCATTTTAGATTAAAGTTACTATTTATTGAATCAGTTGAACTAAAGACGTTCATTGTTGATGGACGTGTCAAAGTTCAACCGGTGACTATCTTGAGAACGTGACGCTCAGGCCTCTAATGGACCTACCAAAGCCTTTAAAGCTGTTGGAGTCAACACATCCTGGAACCAGCAGCAAAATGTTGCTGAGTCAAAGGGAACTAAGAGTTTTCTGGTGATGCTTCTTAAATAAGTCACCTGTCCTGAAGAAACGAGGTTTTGTCATGTCTGAAATTATTATCGGTTGAAGTGCAGCAGATCTAAAAAGCTCGACTGCAGATGTGAGATGTGGGTTTTCACATCTGCCACATGTCTAAACCTGTAACACGGTCCATCAGCGAATCATGTTTAAAGGCTGCTCTCTGACCCTGACATTACATCAGACTCTGTTGCCTGGTAACAACAAATGTCAACACAACATTCAACTGCAGACAGAGACACAGGTGAGAATTTTATAGCTGAGATCAAATGTTCATTGTATATTATTGTTACTATTCATTGAATAAGTTAAACTAAAGACGTTCACTGACTTTATGTGCGAGTTTCTGTCGTGTCAGTGAGTTTCGTGTTGTGTTAGTTTTAGTCTAAACGACGTCAGACTGAGACAAGCAGGAAAATGAAGAAGCTCAGTATCTGATTTAAATGGACTTTTTCTGTTTCCTGAGTTGTTTGTTCAGTAAATGAACAGCTGGGTTTGGTTTGTAAAAGTCACATGATTGATGCTACTTCACTGACACCAGCTTGTGTTGCATTCAGTGACCTAGATGCCAGACTCCTCCAGCGTGTCCTACGTCTTCCTCAGGGCCTCTTCACGGCGCCACACGCCCACAACACTTCACCAGGAGGCGTCTGACATAGATGCCAGACTCCTCTCGGTGCGGAGGAGCAGCGGCTGTAGTCACAAACCTCCCATTGGACAGAGACACAGGTAAGACAACTGAGATCAAATGTTCATTTTAGATTAAATTACTATTTATTGAATCAGTTGAACTAAAGACGTTCATTGTTGATGGACGTGTCAACGTTCAACCGGTGACTATCTTGAGAACGTGACGCTCAGGCCTCTAATGGACCTACCAAAGCCTTTAAAGCTTTTGGAGTCAACACATCCTGGAACCAGCAGCAAAATGTTGCTGAGTCAAAGGGAACTAAGAGTTTTCTGGTGATGCTTCTTAAATAAGTCACCTGTCCTGAAGAAACGAGGTTTTGTCATGTCTGAAATTATTATCGGTTGAAGTGCAGCAGATCTAAAAAGCTCAACTGCAGATGTGAGATGTGGGTTTTCACATCTGCCACATGTCACCTTCCTGTCGTGTGATGTACAGTAACTACAGCTGTTCACAGTTGTCTGAAAGCCAAATGATGCTCAACGCCCCAAAATGTCAAAGCGTGGAAAACTCTGAATGCTGGAGGGCAGACGTTGGGCTTTGTGGGTAATGTTGACGTTTCAGTGAACTGATTGTTCACCAGCGTTTGTCTGTAGCAGCTGTTGGTGCTTCTCTCTGCTGGAACAGCAGCTGATGATGTGACGAGACCTGAAGGTTTCAACCTGTGTCTAAACCTGTAACACGGTCCATCAGCGAATCATGTTCAAAGGCTGCTCTCTGACCCTGACATTACATCAGACTCTGAGACATTTAACAGCTGAGATCAAATGTTCATTGTATATTATTGTTACTATTCATTGAATAAGTTAAACTATAACGTTCACTGACTTTATGTGCGAGTTTTTGTCGTGTCAGTGAGTTTTGTGTTGTGTTAGTTTTAGTCGAAACGACGTCAGACTGAGACGAGCAGGAAAATGAAGAAGCTCAGTATCTAGAGTTAAATGGACTTTTTCTGTTTCCTGAGTTGTTTGTTCAGTACATGAACAGCTGGGTTTGGTTTGTAAAAGTCACATGATTGATGCTACTTCACTGACACCAGCTTGTGTTGCATTCAGTGACCTAGATGCCAGACTCCTCCAGCGTGTCCTACGTCTTCCTCAGGGCCTCCTCACGGCGCCACACGCCCACAACACTTCACCATGGAGGCGTCTGACATAGATGCCAGACTCCTCTCGGTGCGGAGGAGCAGCGGCTGTACTCACAAACCTCCCAGTGGACAGAGACACAGGTAAGACAACTGAGATCAAATGTTCATTTTAGATTAAAGTTACTATTTATTGAATCGGTTGAACCAAAGACGTTCATTGTTGATGGACGTGTCAAAGTTCAACCGGTGACTATCTTGAGAACGTGACGCTCAGGCCTCTAATGGACCTACCAAAGCCTTTAAAGCTGTTGGAGTCAACACATCCTGGAACCAGCAGCAAAATGTTGCTGAGTCAAAGGGAACTAAGAGTTTTCTGGTCGATGCTTCTTAAATAAGTCACCTGTTCTGAAGAAACGAGGTTTTGTCATGTCTGAAATTATTATCGGTTGAAGTGCAGCAGATCTAAAAAGCTCGACTGCAGATGTGAGATGTGGGTTTTCACATCTGCCACATGTCTAAACCTGTAACACGGTCCATCAGCGAATCATGTTTAAAGGCTGCTCTCTGACCCTGACATTACATCAGACTCTGTTGCCTGGTAACAACAAATGTCAACACAACATTCAACTGCAGACAGAGACACAGGTGAGAATTTTATAGCTGAGATCAAATGTTCATTGTATATTATTGTTACTATTCATTGAATAAGTTAAACTAAAGACGTTCACTGACTTTATGTGCGAGTTTCTGTCGTGTCAGTGAGTTTCGTGTTGTGTTAGTTTTAGTCTAAACGACGTCAGACTGAGACAAGCAGGAAAATGAAGAAGCTCAGTATCTGATTTAAATGGACTTTTTCTGTTTCCTGAGTTGTTTGTTCAGTAAATGAACAGCTGGGTTTGGTTTGTAAAAGTCACATGATTGATGCTACTTCACTGACACCAGCTTGTGTTGCATTCAGTGACCTAGATGCCAGACTCGTCCAGCGTGTCCTACGTCTTCCTCAGGGCCTCTTCACGGCGCCACACGCCCACAACACTTCACCAGGAGGCGTCTGACATAGATGCCAGACTCCTCTCGGTGCGGAGGAGCAGCGGCCGTAGTCACAAACCTCCCAGTGGACAGAGACACAGGTAAGACAACTGAGATCAAATGTTCATTTTAGATTAAAGTTACTATTTATTGAATCAGTTGAACTAAAGATGTTCATTGTTGATGGACGTGTCAACGTTCAACCGGTGACTATCTTGAGAACGTGACGCTCAGGCCTCTAATGGACCTACCAAAGCCTTTAAAGCTGTTGGAGTCAACACATCCTGGAACCAGCAGCAAAATGTTGCTGAGTCAAAGGGAACTAAGAGTTTTCTGGTCGATGTTTCTTAAATAAGTCGAGACAAGCAGTTTTTTGTTCAGTGAATGAACAGCTGGGGTTGGTTTGTAAAAGTCACATGATTGATGCTACTTCACTGACTCCAGCTTGTGTTGCATTCAGTGACATAGATGCCAGACTCCTCTCGGTGCGGAGGAGCAGCGGTTGTAGTCACAAACCTCCCAGTGGACAGAGACACAGGTAAGACAACTGAGATCAAATGTTCATTTTAGATTAAAATTAGTATAGATACCAGACTCCTCCAGAGTCCTCCAATTTTCCCCCGACCTGCACAGAGTAAGCCTCCTCCTTGAACCGCCACCTTATCATGGTGGAGGAGTTTGTGTGCCTGAATGACCCTGGGAGCTATGTTGTCAGGGGCTAAATACGCCTGGTAGGGTCTCCCAAGGCAAACAGGTCCTGGGCGACAGGCCAGACTAAGAGCGGTTCAAAGCCCAAATTTGGCAACTTGAAAAGACCTGGAGCTAAAGAGACACAGTTAATTAGTTGACCCAAACTGTGTTGAGGTCTTAACACTCCCCAGAAAGACAAAAAACACCCCAAAGGAGGCAGGAGAGAAAGGCAGAGCCCACAGCCCCATGACTATCTAACCCTACCTTTTTCCTGCCAGTGGGGGAGGTGGGGGGAGGAAAAGGGAGGGATCTTCCAAATTGAACTACACTGGGATTTACGTGCCTCGGGAGACGGGAGTCGTCCACCAGTCATCGGCGGTTCGATTCCCGGCTCCTCTGGACTTGTGTTGATGTGTCATTGGGCAAGACACTGAACATCTTCCCCAGTGTATAAAAGCACTAAGCCCAAACAGGTTTACCACCGCTACTGGCCAGGTTTGGAAGGCTGGTTCGCCCATGACGGGTAGGATCCCGGAGGCACAGTCACGATAACCTGTGAGGTGCTCTGCCTGTGTATGTGGCCCTGTGACAGATTGACACCCGGTCCAGGGTAAACCCTACCCTTTTCCTGCCAGTGGGTCTTGGGGTGCTCCAACGCTCCATGACCCTATGGGTCGGGTGGGGGGGGGTGGAGGGATGGAGGTCCCTCCCAAGTGGAGGGAGGGAACCTCCTCCCTCCACATCTGAGCCCCACTTACTTCCTCTCCAAGGTGATGACCTCTGATGGGGCTGTGGACACTTTCAGGGTGGTGTATGCCCACGGCTCACCGGGCCGTCACCAGCGTTGTTCGAGCTGTGATGGTCACGGTGTGGGAGGTTCTTGGGTGGAGTTGTACAGGCACACTGTAAGTGGCAGGTCAGTGGTGTCTTACAAACCTCTTCTTTGTTTGGAAGATACACTTTAAATTCTAACTTCAACATTTTAGCTTAGCTAGGTATTTATCTATTGAGCTTCCAAATTCCAAATTCGCCTTTTTTTGCAGGTGTTTCATTTCAGTCTGAGACACAACTCAGTATAACGCACCTTTGTTTGATACCACCCGACTGGGTGGGTTCTGACATGACGGGGTGTTATCAGTTGTGTCTGAGAATCAAATGTAAATACCTGGAATGAAACGCAAATCAAAACACGACCTGGTGAATTTGACATGGCACTAATTTGACTGAATTGGATATATTGGCCACCTGACAGTTGCAGTGCTGTGCTGACATCTCTGCATGGGCACCTGTTCACACCCTGATCTGAGCTCGAGCACCACGTGGCAAACCTACAGTTTCCCAAATGGACAATCTAGTGAACAGCAGGACTGAGCTGTCAACTTATCGCCATCTGGTGGTGAGTTGGAGCCACTTGTGGAGGTAGAAGCCGGACAGTCTCAGTAGACCCGTAGGGGTCTGGTGGCAGTGTCTAGCTGAAGCGTCCGTCAGAGGGGTCTTCAGCTCCCACCTCCGGGAGAGCTTTTACCAGATCAGAGGGAGGTTCCACCTCCGTTGTCCACGCAATTGCCCGAAGCCGTGGCGAGGAGGTCTCCGGTCCTCGTCGGGGCGTTGGCCGCGAAGAGCATCGGCGGGCCAAGCGTGCTGCAGCCCGAGCAGGTGTGGGGGCAAAAACTCTGACCTGGGAAGAGCTCGGGGAGGCCATGGAGGAGGACTGTTGGTCGGCTTCAAAGACATTCTGGCAAACCGTTTGGCACCTCGTAAGGGGAAAGAGGTTCTTCACCAAGGCTGTTTACAGCGGAGGTGGGGAGCTGCTGACCTTGCCTGGGGCCGTCATCTCACGGTGGAAGGAATACTCTGAGAATCTGGCCAGTGGTCGAACCTCCGATTCTGGAGGGATAATCTGGTTTTTGCCCGAGCCGTGGAACGCTGGACCAGCTCTATACAGAAGGATGCTGGTTCGCATTACCGACAGTAAGTCAGACCTGTTCCACTTGCACTGGGGCGGTTTGCAGTCGAGTGTGAAGCGGCTGGGGTGAGGGTCAGACCTCAGAGTTTGAGGCCGTGGTTCTCGACCGGAAAACGGTGACGTGTCCTCTCGGTTGGGGCAGAGTTCCTGCCTCAAGTGGAGAAGCCGAGTATGTTGCGGTCTTGTTCACGCGTGCTTGCACCTATGGTCGTTACCTGCGGGTCATGACCGAAAGAGCAGGCCGCCGGTCCTTCACATCGAGAGGAGCCAGTTGTAAAAGCTTGTGCATCTGTTTTGGATGCCTCCTGGGTTCCTTCCAGGTCAGGTGTTCCAGGGCGGTCCTGCTGGAAGAGGCCCCGGGGAAGACCCAGGCAGGAGAGAGCATGTCTCGACTGGCCTGGGAACAGCCTTGGGACCTCAACCGGGTGATCTGGAAATGTCCGTAGCGGGGGGCTAGGGTTCGCTGCGGTGGTGAGCAACACAGGGGATGGCCAGGGGGCCGACACCCTGAACGTGTTCGCAGCTAACGGAGGTCAGAAGTGGGAGAGGGGGTAAGTGGGGGCTAAATTTGAAGTGATGGGTGGAGCTAAACCTCACCCCAGGGAAGACCCAGGCAGGAGAGAGCATGTCTCGACTGGCCTGGGAACAGCCTTAGGAGGAGCTATACTTCACCCATCACCGGTCGAGGCAGACGACCGCCCACCCTGAGCCTGGTTCTGCTGGAGGTTTCTTCCTTAAGCGGGAGTTTTTCCTCCCCACCGTCGCCTCGTGCTTGCTCAGGGACCGGTGATCAATAAAGATTAAAAAACTACACTGTTTCAATGGCCCTTCTTATTCTTTTTTTCATTTGTATTTTAAATGTTCAAACGCTTCACTCAGTTCTTAAATCAATTCGTCTTTAATTCAGTTTTATTTAATATGTAATTGGTTCTATAGGTTAGATGTTGATTCACAGCTACACAGTAAAATGCAGTGGAACAGAATGTAGAATTTGGTCACTACGTGTAAAGTACTGGTGCAGAAACACTGCAAGTTTGACATCTTGTGACTTTTGCAAGTATAAACCACAGTTGTTTATTTTGTGCACGAACAAGTCATGAAACAGAAAAAGTCAACAGTAAACAGTCTTGCAGAAAGCAAACTGTGCATTTTCATGGTTCACTTACAACAAATCTCTGTCTTCTTTGGAATGATCTGGCACCGGTTTGTTTACGTCTACCAGGGCTACGTGTGATGTCATCAATGCCACACGGTGAAGACTGAACATAAACATTCACGTACTGTGTCTAATCCAGTTTAAAATCACATGTTCTGGTCTCACGTGAGCATCAGTGACGTTTGGATCGTTAGAGCTGTTCATTCTACAGGAAACCGGACCCGGTTTAAACTGTTGTCTGCAAAGGTTTCTGCAAATGGCTGCAGCCTGAATTTAGCTTTAAAAATCTTTGCTGTTTTTTACATTGATTGTTCATGTTTCATTGTTCTTTATTTATTACACAGCCAGTTGCCTCTGTTAAAGAGGTTTTTGTTAACACAGCTTGACGTCATATGTTGTGATTTGGTTGTTTTTTTAAATCTGAAAACAGAAAACAAACTTTTTACTCATAGACATAATTCTGCTGTGTCTTGTGAGAAGTTAACATTTCAAATGAAATGTTTCTGCCACTGTGCACGATCTAATTAATGAAATGCAGCTGTTCACTTCAGAAAACCAGTCTCCTGTTTCCTCCCACAGTCCAGTTACTGTAGATGCATTCAGGTTGACTGGAGATTGTAAATTCCTCGTAGGTGTGAGTGTTTGTCTCCACATGTGGCTCCATAGATATGGGATGAGATCACTATCTTTAATCAAGAGCGCAGTTTTTCAATTCAAGAGCACACTTTAACGATATAATGTTCAGATGTTGTTGTGCTTTCTCTCAAAACCCTTCCCTTGCGTTCAAAATCCTCCTGCTTTAATCCTCCTTCTTGCTCTCGGTTCCTGCCGCTCGCTCTCAAAACGTCTCACGCTTGATTCTGCGTTGAACGACCTGAGAGGACCCTGTCAAAATTAACCAACCAATAGGAAGCCAGAGCCGCTGACCAATGACAGGATCGGTTACACTGTTGACGAGCGCTTACTTTCCCCATACGGAGCAGAAGAAAAGTGACTTTAGTCTTTCAGCCTGGACCAAGGCCTCAGGTAAGAGGTTGTCATTTTTATGGAGTTGTTCTTACATAACGTCCAGGTTTATAGATCAGTGTGGTCACCGGATGCTAACCGCACTAACTCGTTTCTGTGTTCATTGCTTCAAATTGAATACACAAAGCAATATGCATGTCTGTATAATAACGTTTGGCTATGCAGCGATTTACTCCAGCTAGACAATTTAGCATTTCATCTGGGATTAATGAATAAATAAATCAGTGTTTCATGAACAGTAACCTTTTCATAAGGGCACTGGAAAACTGTACGGTACACCAATACAATGTTTAACCAGCTTTTTGTATCCTAGGATCTACAGGAGCTTGACATAGACTGGGATATTGCCCTAGACCATGATGAGTTTCAATTACAGAGTGGAGTTGTTGGTCCAGAATTCCCCAGCCCCCTGAATGAGCAGGATATGGCTCAGCTTCAAGCATCTGTGGACCCGACAGAAGCATCAGACTCCCATGGTTGTGATACTTATATTCGCTGTCTTCATATGTTTCAGTGACCCAGTATCGTGGTAGGTGTAACAACAAATGCAATGTCAGATACACTGCTCAGAGATTATAAAATACTTTATGTCACGTTTATCTGTGACATTATTTCATTAAAACTTAAAGAAGCAATGATGGTATAACATTTTATTACAGGTGAACTATGAATATGTAACGACATTCACTGACAAATAAATGTGACTGTGCATAAACTTCCATTAAAACAACCACTAAATGACTAAAATTTTACATTTGCTTTCACTGTCAACCTGAGCTTCCACAACTTTACCAGTTGCATTGAAATGTTTAATATTTAAACCGTTGAGAATTCTTGTCCCTGATAAAACGCTTCTATCAGGACTGCTTTGAAATCTTGATATGTTATCATGTGTTGAACAGTTTATGTGATGGTGCTACTGCAAGCTGTGACAGTATCTTGTGTTCTCCAAAATGCATTTGACAGTGATGATCAAAGTTCACCGTTACGTGGAAACTTTTCTTTTCTTCTTGCAGGACAGGAATGTGGCCCTGCCCTGTTACCCACTGGAGAAAAGCTTTGAGAAATTGCTGCACATGCAGCTTCCTCTTTCCCTGGTCCAGTTTCATCTGCACCAAAGGCAGTGGGGACAAAAAGCATTTAAATAAAATAATAAATAATAAAACTGAGCTGACATACACTTGTGTTATTACATAAATAAGATGAACTAGAAGCACTTAAGAGGAGATAATTATGGTATAAAAAGAGAAATAGAAGGAATGTACTTCACTGTATATTTGTAAATTGTGGAAAAATTTACCTTCCTCCAGTTCCTGAAGAAAATCCTGCAGGTGATTCATTAACTTCACCTCAACCTGTTCTTTGTTTGATCCGCTCTCACTGTATTGTGCCTGGCACACAGAGGCGATGAAGTCTGCATCAGCCTGCCAGATGAAAGCAGGTAACATTAGCTCAGTGGAATACCTGTATTTAAGCCTCACCCTTAGTCCATTTACAAAAACAACAAGAGAATGCATGTAAGGATGCAAGAGAAATAAAGTACATTTGGGATTGTACATGTTAAGCACTTACTGTCATTTCATTTCTGACCTTGGCACAAACAATGGCTCACAAATGACAGTGTATTTAGCTATTATATTACTCAGGCCATAGAGGGTCAAGCCATCCTTTATGTGGAGCAGAACTGGGAGCAGCCTCACATGTGCATGGAGGACAATGCACTGTTTTTTTAATAAATCACAAACTTTTAACAAATCAGTTAATCAAAAATATAATTGCATAATAAAACATTAACTACTGGGTAATGTAATGTCTAATGTACATTTAAATGTTCAATTTGAATGTAAAACGTGAAATTATTATTAAATTCTCATCAGGCTGGAAAGGTCTTTCATAAGCTACATAATGGAATATGACTCTCGTTTTCCACCTGATGTCTAACCAAGCGACATAGTTCTCTAAGGGCATTCACTATGTTTCCAGGCAACTTTATCTGCTCTGTAAGTGCATTAATTAGTGTTAACTCGTGAGAGCACATGAAGTGTAGATAGTCGAGGTCCGTGGCAGGACGACTGACGACGTAGACCATCTTGTTCCTTAACCTGTCCATGATGTGACGCTTCAGCTGGTTCTGTCGATACAGAAACAAACATCGATGTCAACACGAGGTTAACACAACTTATCGTTCCAATGCTTCCAATTTATTCTGTAACATATAATCAACAATTTACTGATGTCGTTCGTTAGAGCTGTTTTGCTGTTTGAGTCTAAAGCGTTACGTTCTCAAAGTCACTTTTCTTCTGTATGGGGAAAGTAAGCGCTCGTCCACAGTGTAACCGATCCTGTCATTGGTCAGCGGCTCTGGCTTCCTATTGGTTGGTTAAAGTAGGAGGACTGGAAATCTGAGAGCACGAATACAGATTTGAACGCGAGCAGAGACATTTTGAATGCAAGGGAAGGGTTTTGAGAGAAAGCACAACAACATCTGAACATTATATCGTTAAAGTGTGCTCTTGAATTGAAAAACTGCGCTCTTGATTAAAGATAGTGATCTCATCCCATACATTGACAGCTGGGAGAGGCTCCAGGACAAAGTGCTAAAACTGAGTGAGGAGGAGAGACAGCGATTTAACAGACAGTTCTTGTAGTGACCTGGGTCGTTAGAATTGTTAGTAGTTATTCCAGAGGTTTTCTGTTGCAGAGGATGAATCATCAGACTGAACTTTCCTGGAGTCATAAGAACCTACATCTGAGCTGTGATGTGCTCGATGACGTGTGATGTGAACGGAGTCTGTACTAAAGAACGTTTCTGAAACGCTGAGGGTTCAAGCATGAAGGATTATTGAACCAGGTTTTTATAAAAACTAAATATTTGTTGTCTCATCACCATGAAGTAGTGAATAGATTAATCAGCTCATGTTGTTCTTCTTTATCAACGCAGAGAAGTTGAGGTTAGACTCAAACTTCTTTAAACAGTGACTCGTTCAAACTACAAATGACCTCTGAGAAACCGTTGAACCTTTATTTAGATGTATTTTCATACTTAATAGTTGCTGTTATTCAAATGTTTCATCATCCATGGAGCCGTCCTGGTCCCTTTCTGTGTGCGGGTTCTCCAGCTTCCTCTCTCAGTCCAAAGACATGCAGTCAGGTTGTCGTTAGAAGAGGAGAGAAACCTTCAAGGCCTCGATTTCTCCCCGGTTCAGCACCTTTAAAGCAGATCGATGAGTCCACCTAAAGGAGCACGAGGCCCAGCCTGGACCCAGCAGCAGGTCTCTCTCTCTAGTGAACGTGCATCGCAGTCGTAGAGACTTTGCTGCTGATCTTGCTTCAACCCTCTGCACACATATCACACCCACCTCCCATTTGTCCACTGAGCACTGGTTCAGGTTCCTCTCTGGTCAAGGTTAAGTGATTGGGTCTGGCCCAGACGGTGCAGCCTTAGCAGCTCAGGCGTGATTTCAACTCCATGAATTACAGAGCAAAACAAACTGGAGCCTCTGGAGCACAAGCAAAAGCATCAGCACTTCACAGGACGCAGAAAAGGAAAGAATCACTCCAACATAACCCAACACAACCTCCACTGACTCAGCGCTTGGCTCTGCCTGACAGAAGAGGCAGGAGATGAGATGAGAATAGAAAAGGCTGCTTTAAGATTCTTTGCCTTTGTTTTAAATTAAGCACAAAGAAATGTATTTGTTTCACAGTTTCATAATTAAACTTAAATCTATTTTGTCTTGTCACCATGAACTATAGGTTTTACTTTAAACTAGAAAAGAACATCAAGACTCACTGAGCTGATAAAATCCAAACGTCTTTGTTTTACTTCTCTAAGTGATGACGCTTTTTCTGATGTTCCTTTTAAAGTGGAAGTTTACTGATGAAGGAAAATCAGAAATTTGTTTAGTTTGACTTGTTAAATATTTCTTAATGTCCAATATTCTATATCTTTGTTTTATGTAAAAAACATTTGAAAGTTCTCTGAGGAAACAACATCATCCTCTAAGAAGGAAATGTTTGAACTGACTGAACTGATCTACGTTGTTGAGTTGTCTGCCTTCATACTGTATCTTAACACATCTGTCTTTAACTAATGTCTGTGCTGTAAATGGGTTTATGGGTTATGTGGCTGAGGAGAAGTGGGTTGTGTTGGGTCAGGTGACACCAGTAAAGGTCAGTTAGCTGCTATGATGGAGGACTTGTTACAGTAGATTCCTAGGCTTTCACAACTACACATACCTGCACAGCAGAAACACACTGAGCCAAAGGGCAGTGAACTCTAACGTCCTGCCTCCACTCTTGCAACATACACAGGGTTTTTCATCATTATTCATATTGGAGCATCTTTCTCCACTGCCTGGACCACAGCAGCTGAACCCACCAACCATCCCTCACCAGCAACAGCCATACTAAAGTCTGTACTAAAGAACGTTTCTGTAACTCTAAGGGCATTCACTATGTTTCCAGGCAACTTTATCTGCTCTGTAGGTGCGTTAATTAGTGTTAACTCGTGAGAGCACATGAAGTGTAGATAGTCGAGGTCCGTGGCAGGACGACTGACGACGTAGACCATCTTGTTCCTTAACCTCTCCATGATGTGACGCTTCAGCTGGTTCTGTCGATACAGTTATAAACAACATAATCAACAATTTACTGATGTCGTTCGTTAGAGCTGTTTTGCTGTTTGAGTCTACTTGACACATGACTAGCTGTAAATACAGATAAAAAGCAGGTAAGCTTTCGTCTTTGTTCCCATACATTGGATGTAAGTGACAACAGTGAAGTGAAGACAGAGTTCTAAGTTACGGGGGTCTTTGAAGGTCACACCGCGCCCCTTCCTTCACTCATTACACACGTGAGCTGAAGAAAGGTTGTTGTGTGTCGTGCGTCATATCAATTCCTCCCTTTTCAGGTACAGAAGCTTTATGTGAACTGTTCACAATAATATATGTGTAGTTAATAGTCCATGTGTGTTCAGAGGAGTGTTTCGAGCCTTTTTTGTTTCGTTTTCTTTTACCGAATAAGGTTAGTTACCGACCGATAGCTATATTAGCAGTGGCATGCTAACAGGCATGTGTGAGCGGTAGCGGCACAGTCTCCGTTGTAATAGCCGCTTGTTACATTGTTGTAATGGGACTGAGAATGTGTATGTATGTATATATGTATGTATATATGTATGTATGTATCGATTTGTTTGTATAACTTGAGTCACTCATTACACACGTGAGCTGAAGAAAGGTTGTTGTGTGTCGTGCGTCATATCAATTCCTCCCTTTTCAGGACGCTTACACTACTTCACTGACACCAGTTTCAACCTTTGTCTAAACCTGTAACACGGTCCATCAGCGAATCATGTTTAAAGGCTGCTCTCTGACCCTGACATTACATCAGACTCTGAGACATTTATCAGCTGAGATCAAATGTTCATTGTATATTATTGTTACTATTCATTGAATAAGTTAAACTAAAGACGTTCACTGACTTTATGTGCGAGTTTTTGTCGTGTCAGTGAGTTTCGTGTTGTGTTAGTTTCAGTCTAAACGACGTCAGACTGAGACAAGCAGGGAAATGAAGAAGCTAAGTATCTAGAGTTAAATGGACTTTTTCTGTTTCCTGAGTTGTTTGTTCAGTACATGAACAGCTGGGTTTGGTTTGTAAAAGTCACATGATTGATGCTACTTCACTGACACCAGCTTGTGTTGCATTCAGTGACCTAGATGCCAGACTCCTCCAGCGTGTCCTACGTCTTCCTCAGGGCCTCTTCACGGCGCCACACGCCCACAACACTTCACCAGGAGGCGTCTGACATAGATGCCAGACTCCTCTCGGTGCGGAGGAGCAGCGGCTGTAGTCACAAACCTCCCAGTGGACAGAGACACAGGTAAGACAACTGAGATCAAATGTTCATTTTAGATTAAATTACTATTTATTGAATCGGTTGAACCAAAGACGTTCATTGTTGATGGACGTGTCAAAGTTCAACCGGTGACTATCTTGAGAACGTGACGCTCAGGCCTCTAATGGACCTACCAAAGCCTTTAAAGCTGTTGGAGTCAACACATCCTGGAACCAGCAGCAAAATGTTGCTGAGTCAAAGGGAACTAAGAGTTTTCTGGTGATGCTTCTTAAATAAGTCACCTGTCCTGAAGAAACGAGGTTTTGTCATGTCTGAAATTATTATCGGTTGAAGTGCAGCAGATCTAAAAAGCTCGACTGCAGATGTGAGATGTGGGTTTTCACATCTGCCACATGTCTAAACCTGTAACACGGTCCATCAGCGAATCATGTTTAAAGGCTGCTCTCTGACCCTGACATTACATCAGACTCTGTTGCCTGGTAACAACAAATGTCAACACAACATTCAACTGCAGACAGAGACACAGGTGAGAATTTTATAGCTGAGATCAAATGTTCATTGTATATTATTGTTACTATTCATTGAATAAGTTAAACTAAAGACGTTCACTGACTTTATGTGCGAGTTTTTGTCGTGTCAGTGAGTTTCGTGTTGTGTTAGTTTTATTCGAAACGACGTCGGACTGAGACGAGCAGGAAAATGAAGAAGCTCAGTATCTAGAGTTAAATGGACTTTTTCTGTTTCCTGAGTTGTTTGTTCAGTACATGAACAGCTGGGTTTGGTTTGTAAAAGTCACATGATTGATGCTACTTCACTGACACCAGCTTTTGTTGCATTCAGTGACATAGATGCCAGACTCCTCTCGGTGCGGAGCAGCAGCGGCTGTAGTCAACAACCTCCCAGTGGACAGAGACACAGGTAAGACAACTGAGATCAAATGTTAATGTTAGATTAAAGTTACTATTTATTGAATCAGTTAAACTAAAGACGTTCACTGACTTTATGTGCGAGTTTTTGTCGTGTCAGTGAGTTTCGTGTTGTGTTAGTTTCAGTCGAAACGACGTCAGATTGAGACGAGCAGGAAAATGAAGAAGCTCAGTATCTGAGTTAAATGGACTTTTTCTGTTTCCTGAGTTGTTTATTCAGTAAATGAACAGCTGGGTTTGGTTTGTAAAAGTCACATGATTGATGCTACTTCACTGACACCAGCTTGTGTTGCATTCAGTGACCTAGATGCCAGACTCCTCCAGCGTGTCCTACGTCTTCCTCAGGGCCTCTTCACGGCGCCACACGCCCACAACACTTCACCATGGAGGCGTCTGACATAGATGCCAGACTCCTCTCGGTGCGGAGGAGCAGCGGCTGTAGTCACAAACCTCCCAGTGGACAGAGACACAGGTAAGACAACTGAGATCAAATGTTCATTTTAGATTAAAGTTACTATTTATTGAATCAGTTGAACTAAAGATGTTCATTGTTGATGGGCGTGTCAAAGTTCAACCGGTGACTATCTTGAGAACGTGACGCTCAGGCCTCTAATGGACCTAACAAAGCCTTTAAAGCTGTTGGAGTCAACACATCCTGGAACCAGCAGCAAAATGTTGCTGAGTCAAAGGGAACTAAGAGTTTTTTGGTGATGCTTCTTAAATAAGTCACCTGTCCAGAAGAAACGAGGTTTTGTCATTTCTGAAATTATTATCGGTTGAAGTGCAGCAGATCTAAAAAGCTCGACTGCAGATGTGAGATGTGTGTTTTCACATCTGCCACATGTCTAAACCTGTAACACGGTCCATCAGCGAATCATGTTTAAAGGCTGCTCTCTGACCCTGACATTACATCAGACTCTGTTGCCTGGTAACAACAAATGTCAACACAACATTCAACTGCAGACAGAGACACAGGTGAGAATTTTATAGCTGAGATCAAATGTTCATTGTATATTATTGTTACTATTCATTGAATAAGTTAAACTAAAGACGTTCACTGACTTTATGTGCGAGTTTCTGTCGTGTCAGTGAGTTTCGTGTTGTGTTAGTTTCAGTCAAAACGACGTCAGACTGAGACGAGCAGGAAAATGAAGAAGCTCAGTATCTGAGTTAAATGGACTTTTTCTGTTTCCTGAGTTGTTTGTTCAGTAAATGAACAGCTGGGTTTGGTTTGAAAAAGTCACATGATTGATGCTACTTCACTGACACCAGCTTGTGTTGCATTCAGTGACCTAGATGCCAGACTCCTCCAGCGTGTCCTACGTCTTCCTCAGGGCCTCTTCACGGCGCCACACGCCCACAACACTTCACCAGGAGGCGTCTGACATAGATGCCAGACTCCTCTCGGTGCGGAGGAGCAGCGGCTGTAGTCACAAACCTCCCAGTGGACAGAGACACAGGTAAGACAACTGAGATCAAATGTTCATTTTAGATTAAATTACTATTTATTGAATCGGTTGAACCAAAGACGTTCATTGTTGATGGACGTGTCAAAGTTCAACCGGTGACTATCTTGAGAACGTGACGCTCAGGCCTCTAATGGACCTACCAAAGCCTTTAAAGCTGTTGGAGTCAACACATCCTGGAACCAGCAGCAAAATGTTGCTGAGTCAAAGGGAACTAAGAGTTTTCTGGTGATGCTTCTTAAATAAGTCACCTGTCCTGAAGAAACGAGGTTTTGTCATGTCTGAAATTATTATCGGTTGAAGTGCAGCAGATCTAAAAAGCTCGACTGCAGATGTGAGATGTGGGTTTTCACATCTGCCACATGTCTAAACCTGTAACACGGTCCATCAGCGAATCATGTTTAAAGGCTGCTCTCTGACCCTGACATTACATCAGACTCTGTTGCCTGGTAACAACAAATGTCAACACAACATTCAACTGCAGACAGAGACACAGGTGAGAATTTTATAGCTGAGATCAAATGTTCATTGTATATTATTGTTACTATTCATTGAATAAGTTAAACTAAAGACGTTCACTGACTTTATGTGCGAGTTTTTGTCGTGTCAGTGAGTTTCGTGTTGTGTTAGTTTTATTCGAAACGACGTCGGACTGAGACGAGCAGGAAAATGAAGAAGCTCAGTATCTAGAGTTAAATGGACTTTTTCTGTTTCCTGAGTTGTTTGTTCAGTACATGAACAGCTGGGTTTGGTTTGTAAAAGTCACATGATTGATGCTACTTCACTGACACCAGCTTTTGTTGCATTCAGTGACATAGATGCCAGACTCCTCTCGGTGCGGAGCAGCAGCGGCTGTAGTCAACAACCTCCCAGTGGACAGAGACACAGGTAAGACAACTGAGATCAAATGTTAATGTTAGATTAAAGTTACTATTTATTGAATCAGTTAAACTAAAGACGTTCACTGACTTTATGTGCGAGTTTTTGTCGTGTCAGTGAGTTTCGTGTTGTGTTAGTTTCAGTCGAAACGACGTCAGATTGAGACGAGCAGGAAAATGAAGAAGCTCAGTATCTGAGTTAAATGGACTTTTTCTGTTTCCTGAGTTGTTTATTCAGTAAATGAACAGCTGGGTTTGGTTTGTAAAAGTCACATGATTGATGCTACTTCACTGACACCAGCTTGTGTTGCATTCAGTGACCTAGATGCCAGACTCCTCCAGCGTGTCCTACGTCTTCCTCAGGGCCTCTTCACGGCGCCACACGCCCACAACACTTCACCATGGAGGCGTCTGACATAGATGCCAGACTCCTCTCGGTGCGGAGGAGCAGCGGCTGTAGTCACAAACCTCCCAGTGGACAGAGACACAGGTAAGACAACTGAGATCAAATGTTCATTTTAGATTAAAGTTACTATTTATTGAATCAGTTGAACTAAAGATGTTCATTGTTGATGGGCGTGTCAAAGTTCAACCGGTGACTATCTTGAGAACGTGACGCTCAGGCCTCTAATGGACCTAACAAAGCCTTTAAAGCTGTTGGAGTCAACACATCCTGGAACCAGCAGCAAAATGTTGCTGAGTCAAAGGGAACTAAGAGTTTTTTGGTGATGCTTCTTAAATAAGTCACCTGTCCAGAAGAAACGAGGTTTTGTCATTTCTGAAATTATTATCGGTTGAAGTGCAGCAGATCTAAAAAGCTCGACTGCAGATGTGAGATGTGTGTTTTCACATCTGCCACATGTCTAAACCTGTAACACGGTCCATCAGCGAATCATGTTTAAAGGCTGCTCTCTGACCCTGACATTACATCAGACTCTGTTGCCTGGTAACAACAAATGTCAACACAACATTCAACTGCAGACAGAGACACAGGTGAGAATTTTATAGCTGAGATCAAATGTTCATTGTATATTATTGTTACTATTCATTGAATAAGTTAAACTAAAGACGTTCACTGACTTTATGTGCGAGTTTCTGTCGTGTCAGTGAGTTTCGTGTTGTGTTAGTTTCAGTCAAAACGACGTCAGACTGAGACGAGCAGGAAAATGAAGAAGCTCAGTATCTGAGTTAAATGGACTTTTTCTGTTTCCTGAGTTGTTTGTTCAGTAAATGAACAGCTGGGTTTGGTTTGAAAAAGTCACATGATTGATGCTACTTCACTGACACCAGCTTGTGTTGCATTCAGTGACCTAGATGCCAGACTCCTCCATCGTGTCCTACGTCTTCCTCAGGGCCTCTTCACGGCGCCACACGCCCACAACACTTCACCAGGAGACGTCTGACATAGATGCCAGACTCCTCTCGGTGCGGAGGAGCAGCGGCTGTAGTCACAAACCTCCCAGTGGACAGAGACACAGGTAAGACAACTGAGATCAAATGTTCATTTTAGATTAAATTACTATTTATTGAATCAGTTGAACTAAAGATGTTCATTGTTGATGGACGTGTCAAAGTTCAACCGGTGACTATCTTTAGAACGTGACGCTCAGGCCTCTAATGGACCTACCAAAGCCTTTAAAGCTGTTGGAGTCAACACATCCTGGAACCAGCAGCAAAATGTTGCTGAGTCAAAGGGAACTAAGAGTTTTCTGGTCGATGCTTCTTAAATAAGTCACCTGTCCAGAAGAAACGAGGTTTTGTCATTTCTGAAATTATTATCGGTTGAAGTGCAGCCGATCTAAAAAGCTCGACTGCAGATGTGAGATGTGGGTTTTCACATCTGCCACATGTCACCTTCCTGTCGTGTGATGTACAGTAACTACAGCTGTTCACAGTTGTCTGAAAGCCAAATGATGCCCAACGCCCCAAAATGTCAAAGCGTGGAAAACTCTGAATGCTGGAGGGCAGACGTTGGGCTTTGTGGGTAATGTTGACGTTTCAGTGAACTGATTGTTCACCAGCGTTTGTCTGTAGCAGCTGTTGGTGCTTCTCTCTGCTGGAACAGCAGCTGATGATGACACAAGACCTGAAGGTTTCAACCTGTGTCCAAACCTGTAACACGGTCCATCAGCGAATCATGTTTAAAGGCTGCTCTCTGACCCTGACATTACATCAGACTCTGAGACATTTAACAGCTGAGATCAAATGTTCATTGTATATTATTGTTACTATTCATTGAATAAGTTAAACTATAACGTTCACTGACTTTATGTGCGAGTTTTTGTCGTGTCAGTGAGTTTTGTGTTGTGTTAGTTTTAGTCGAAACGACGTCAGACTGAGACGAGCAGGAAAATGAAGAAGCTCAGTATCTGAGTTAAATGGACTCTTTCTGTTTCCTGAGTTGTTTGTTCAGTACATGAACAGCTGGGTTTGGTTTGTAAAAGTCACATGATTGATGCTACTTCACTGACACCAGCTTGTGTTGCATTCAGTGACCTAGATGCCAGACTCCTCCAGCGTGTCCTACGTCTTCCTCAGGGCCTCTTCACGGCGCCACACGCCCACAACACTTCACCAGGAGGCGTCTGACATAGATGCCAGACTCCTCTCGGTGCGGAGGAGCAGCGGCTGTAGTCACAAACCTCCCATTGGACAGAGACACAGGTAAGACAACTGAGATCAAATGTTCATTTTAGATTAAATTACTATTTATTGAATCAGTTGAACTAAAGATGTTCATTGTTGATGGACATGTCAAAGTTCAACCGGTGACTATCTTGAGAACGTGACGCTCAGGCCTCTAATGGACCTACCAAAGCCTTTAAAGCTGTTGGAGTCAACACATCCTGGAACCAGCAGCAAAATGTTGCTGAGTCAAAGGGAACTAAGAGTTTTCTGGTGATGCTTCTTAAATAAGTCACCTGTCCAGAAGAAACGAGGTTTTGTCATGTCTGAAATTATTATCGGTTGAAGTGCAGCAGATCTAAAAAGCTCAACTGCAGATGTGAGATGTGTGGATGAGGGTTCGCACATCTGCCACATGTCTAAACCTGTAACACGGTCCATCAGCGAATCATGTTTAAAGGCTGCTCTCTGACCCTGACATTACATCAGACTCTGTTGCCTGGTAACAACAAATGTGAACACAACATTCAAATGCAGACAGAGACACAGGTGAGAATTTTATAGCTGAGATCAAATGTTCATTGTATATTATTGTTACTATTCATTGAATAAGTTAAACTAAAGACGTTCACTGACTTTGTGTGCGAGTTTCTGTCGTGTCAGTGAGTTTCGTGTTGTGTTAGTTTCAGTCAAAACGACGTCAGACTGAGACGAGCAGGAAAATGAAGAAGCTCAGTATCTGATTTAAATGGACTTTTACTGTTTCCTGAGTTGTTTGTTCAGTAAATGAACAGCTGGGTTTGGTTTGTAAAAGTCACATGATTGATGCTACTTCACTGACACCAGCTTGTGTTGCATTCAGTGACCTAGATGCCAGACTCCTCCAGCGTGTCCTACGTCTTCCTCAGGGCCTCTTCACGGCGCCACACGCCCACAACACTTCACCAGGAGGCGTCTGACATAGATGCCAGACTCCTCTCGGTGCGGAGGAGCAGCGGCTGTAGTCACAAACCTCCCATTGGACAGAGACACAGGTAAGACAACTGAGATCAAATGTTCATTTTAGATTAAAGTTACTATTTATTGAATCAGTTGAACTAAAGACGTTCATTGTTGATGGACGTGTCAAAGTTCAACCGGTGACTATCTTGAGAACGTGACGCTCAGGCCTCTAATGGACCTACCAAAGCCTTTAAAGCTGTTGGAGTCAACACATCCTGGAACCAGCAGCAAAATGTTGCTGAGTCAAAGGGAACTAAGAGTTTTCTGGTGATGCTTCTTAAATAAGTCACCTGTCCTGAAGAAACGAGGTTTTGTCATGTCTGAAATTATTATCGGTTGAAGTGCAGCAGATCTAAAAAGCTCGACTGCAGATGTGAGATGTGGGTTTTCACATCTGCCACATGTCTAAACCTGTAACACGGTCCATCAGCGAATCATGTTTAAAGGCTGCTCTCTGACCCTGACATTACATCAGACTCTGTTGCCTGGTAACAACAAATGTCAACACAACATTCAACTGCAGACAGAGACACAGGTGAGAATTTTATAGCTGAGATCAAATGTTCATTGTATATTATTGTTACTATTCATTGAATAAGTTAAACTAAAGACGTTCACTGACTTTATGTGCGAGTTTCTGTCGTGTCAGTGAGTTTCGTGTTGTGTTAGTTTTAGTCTAAACGACGTCAGACTGAGACAAGCAGGAAAATGAAGAAGCTCAGTATCTGAGTTAAATGGACTTTTACTGTTTCCTGAGTTGTTTGTTCAGTAAATGAACAGCTGGGTTTGGTTTGTAAAAGTCACATGATTGATGCTACTTCACTGACACCAGCTTGTGTTGCATTCAGTGACCTAGATGCCAGACTCCTCCAGCGTGTCCTACGTCTTCCTCAGGGCCTCTTCACGGCGCCACACGCCCACAACACTTCACCAGGAGGCGTCTGACATAGATGCCAGACTCCTCTCGGTGCGGAGGAGCAGCGGCTGTAGTCACAAACCTCCCATTGGACAGAGACACAGGTAAGACAACTGAGATCAAATGTTCATTTTAGATTAAATTATTATTTATTGAATCAGTTGAACTAAAGATGTTCATTGTTGATGGACGTGTCAACGTTCAACCGGTGACTATCTTGAGAACGTGACGCTCAGGCCTCTAATGGACCTACCAAAGCCTTTAAAGCTTTTGGAGTCAACACATCCTGGAACCAGCAGCAAAATGTTGCTGAGTCAAAGGGAACTAAGAGTTTTCTGGTGATGCTTCTTAAATAAGTCACCTGTCCTGAAGAAACGAGGTTTTGTCATGTCTGAAATTATTATCGGTTGAAGTGCAGCAGATCTAAAAAGCTCAACTGCAGATGTGAGATGTGGGTTTTCACATCTGCCACATGTCACCTTCCTGTCGTGTGATGTACAGTAACTACAGCTGTTCACAGTTGTCTGAAAGCCAAATGATGCTCAACGCCCCAAAATGTCAAAGCGTGGAAAACTCTGAATGCTGGAGGGCAGACGTTGGGCTTTGTGGGTAATGTTGACGTTTCAGTGAACTGATTGTTCACCAGCGTTTGTCTGTAGCAGCTGTTGGTGCTTCTCTCTGCTGGAACAGCAGCTGATGATGTGACGAGACCTGAAGGTTTCAACCTGTGTCTAAACCTGTAACACGGTCCATCAGCGAATCATGTTCAAAGGCTGCTCTCTGACCCTGACATTACATCAGACTCTGAGACATTTAACAGCTGAGATCAAATGTTCATTGTATATTATTGTTACTATTCATTGAATAAGTTAAACTAAAGACGTTCACTGACTTTATGTGCGAGTTTTTGTCGTGTCAGTGAGTTTCGTGTTGTGTTAGTTTCAGTCTAAACGACGTCAGACTGAGACAAGCAGGAAAATGAAGAAGCTCAGTATCTGAGTTAAATGGACTTTTACTGTTTCCTGAGTTGTTTGTTCAGTACATGAACAGCTGGGTTTGGTTTGTAAAAGTCACATGATTGATGCTACTTCACAGACACCAGCTTGTGTTGCATTCAGTGACCTAGATGCCAGACTCCTCCATCGTGTCCTACGTCTTCCTCAGGGCCTCTTCACGGCGCCACACGCCCACAACACTTCACCAGGAGGCGTCTGACATAGATGCCAGACTCCTCTCGGTGCGGAGGAGCAGCGGCTGTACTCACAAACCTCCCAGTGGACAGAGACACAGGTAAGACAACTGAGATCAAATGTTCATTTTAGATTAAATTACTATTTATTGAATCAGTTGAACTAAAGATGTTCATTGTTGATGGACGTGTCAAAGTTCAACCGGTGACTATCTTGAGAACGTGACGCTCAGGCCTCTAATGGACCTACCAAAGCCTTTAAAGCTGTTGGAGTCAACACATCCTGGAACCAGCAGCAAAATGTTGCTGAGTCAAAGGGAACTAAGAGTTTTCTGGTCGATGCTTCTTAAATAAGTCACCTGTTCTGAAGAAACGAGGTTTTGTCATGTCTGAAATTATTATCGGTTGAAGTGCAGCAGATCTAAAAAGCTCGACTGCAGATGTGAGATGTGGGTTTTCACATCTGCCACATGTCTAAACCTGTAACACGGTCCATCAGCGAATCATGTTTAAAGGCTGCTCTCTGACCCTGACATTACATCAGACTCTGTTGCCTGGTAACAACAAATGTCAACACAACATTCAACTGCAGACAGAGACACAGGTGAGAATTTTATAGCTGAGATCAAATGTTCATTGTATATTATTGTTACTATTCATTGAATAAGTTAAACTAAAGACGTTCACTGACTTTATGTGCGAGTTTCTGTCGTGTCAGTGAGTTTCGTGTTGTGTTAGTTTTAGTCTAAACGACGTCAGACTGAGACAAGCAGGAAAATGAAGAAGCTCAGTATCTGATTTAAATGGACTTTTACTGTTTCCTGAGTTGTTTGTTCAGTAAATGAACAGCTGGGTTTGGTTTGTAAAAGTCACATGATTGATGCTACTTCACTGACACCAGCTTGTGTTGCATTCAGTGACCTAGATGCCAGACTCCTCCAGCGTGTCCTACGTCTTCCTCAGGGCCTCTTCACGGCGCCACACGCCCACAACACTTCACCAGGAGGCGTCTGACATAGATGCCAGACTCCTCTCGGTGCGGAGGAGCAGCGGCTGCAGTCACAAACCTCCCAGTGGACAGAGACACAGGTAAGACAACTGAGATCAAATGTTCATTTTAGATTAAAGTTACTATTTATTGAATCGGTTGAACTAAAGATGTTCATTGTTGATGGACGTGTCAAAGTTCAACCGGTGACTATCTTGAGAATGTGACGCTCAGGCCTCTAATGGACCTACCAAAGCCTTTAAAGCTGTTGGAGTCAACACATCCTGGAACCAGCTGCAAAATGTTGCTGAGTCAAAGGGAACTAAGAGTTTTCTGGTCGATGCTTCTTAAATAAGTCACCTGTCCTGAAGAAACGAGGTTTTGTCATTTCTGAAATTATTATCGGTTGAAGTGCAGCCGATCTAAAAAGTTTGACTGCAGATGTGAGATGTGGGTTTTCACATCTGCCACATGTCACCTTCCTGTCGTGTGATGTACAGTAACTACAGCTGTTCACAGTTGTCTGAAAGCCAAATGATGCTCAACGCCCCAAAATGTCAAAGCGTGGAAAACTCTGAATGCTGGAGGGCAGACGTTGGGCTTTGTGGGTAATGTTGACGTTTCAGTGAACTGATTGTTCACCAGCGTTTGTCTGTAGCAGCTGTTGGTGCTTCTCTCTGCTGGAACAGCAGCTGATGATGTGACGAGACCTGAAGGTTTCAACCTGTGTCTAAACCTGTAACACGGTCCATCAGCGAATCATGTTTAAAGGCTGCTCTCTGACCCTGACATTACATCAGACTCTGAGACATTTAACAGCTGAGATCAAATGTTCATTGTATATTATTGTTACTATTCATTGAATAAGTTAAACTATAACGTTCACTGACTTTATGTGCGAGTTTCTGTCGTGTCAGTGAGTTTCGTGTTGTGTTAGTTTTAGTCGAAACGACGTCAGACTGAGACGAGCAGGAAAATGAAGAAGCTCAGTATCTAGAGTTAAATGGACTTTTTCTGTTTCCTGAGTTGTTTGTTCAGTACATGAACAGCTGGGTTTGGTTTGTAAAAGTCACATGATTGATGCTACTTCACTGACACCAGCTTGTGTTGCATTCAGTGACCTAGATGCCAGACTCGTCCAGCGTGTCCTACGTCTTCCTCAGGGCCTCCTCAGGGCGCCACACGCCCACAACACTTCACCAGGAGGCGTCTGACATAGATGCCAGACTCCTCTCGGTGCGGAGGAGCAGCGGCCGTAGTCACAAACCTCCCAGTGGACAGAGACACGGGTAAGACAACTGAGATCAAATGTTCATTTTAGATTAAAGTTACTATTTATTGAATCAGTTGAACTAAAGATGTTCATTGTTGATGGACGTGTCAACGTTCAACCGGTGACTATCTTGAGAACGTGACGCTCAGGCCTCTAATGGACCTACCAAAGCCTTTAAAGCTGTTGGAGTCAACACATCCTGGAACCAGCAGCAAAATGTTGCTGAGTCAAAGGGAACTAAGAGTTTTCTGGTCGATGTTTCTTAAATAAGTCGAGACGAGCAGGAAAAAGAAGAAGCTCAGTATATATATTTTTCTGTTTCCTGAGTTTTTTGTTCAGTGAATGAACAGCTGGGGTTGGTTTGTAAAAGTCACATGATTGATGCTACTTCACTGACACCAGCTTGTGTTGCATTCAGTGACATAGATGCCAGACTCCTCTCGGTGCGGAAGAGCAGCGGTTGTAGTCACAAACCTCCCAGTGGACAGAGACACAGGTAAGACAACTGAGATCAAATGTTCATTTTAGATCAAAATTAGTATAGATACCAGACTCCTCCAATTTTCCCCCGACCTGCACAGAGTAAGCCTCCTCCTTGAACCGCCACCTTATCATGGTGGAGGAGTTTGTGTGCCTGAATGACCCTGGGAGCTATGTTGTCAGGGGCTAAATACGCCTGGTAGGGTCTCCCAAGGCAAACAGGTCCTGGGCGACAGGCCAGACTAAGAGCGGTTCAAAGCCCAAATTTGGCAACTTGAAAAGACCTGGAGCTAAAGAGACACAGTTAATTAGTTGACCCAAACTGTGTTGAGGTCTTAACACTCCCCAGAAAGACAAAAAACACCCCAAAGGAGGCAGGAGAGAAAGGCAGAGCCCACAGCCCCATGACTATCTAACCCTACCTTTTTCCTGCCAGTGGGGGAGGTGGGGGGAGGAAAAGGGAGGGATCTTCCAAATTGAACTACACTGGGATTTACGTGCCTCGGGAGACGGGAGTCGTCCACCAGTCATCGGCGGTTCGATTCCTGGCTCCTCTGGACTTGTGTTGATGTGTCATTGGGCAAGACACTGAACATCTTCCCCAGTGTATAAAAGCACTAAGCCCAAACAGGTTTACCACCGCTACTGGCCAGGTTTGGAAGGCTGGTTCGCCCATGACGGGTAGGATCCCGGAGGCACAGTCACGATAACCTGTGAGGTGCTCTGCCTGTGTATGTGGCCCTGTGACAGATTGACACCCGGTCCAGGGTAAACCCTACCCTTTTCCTGCCAGTGGGTCTTGGGGTGCTCCAACGCTCCATGACCCTATGGGTCGGGTGGGGGGGGTGGAGGGATGGAGGTCCCTCCCAAGTGGAGGGAGGGAACCTCCTCCCTCCACATCTGAGCCCCACTTACTTCCTCTCCAAGGTGATGACCTCTGATGGGGCTGTGGACACTTTCAGGGTGGTGTATGCCCACGGCTCACCGGGCCGTCACCAGTGTTGTTCGAGCTGTGATGGTCACGGTGTGGGAGGTTCTTGGGTGGAGTTGTACAGGCACACTGTAAGTGGCAGGTCAGTGGTGTCTTACAAACCTCTTCTTTGTTTGGAAGATACACTTTAAATTCTAACTTCAACATTTTAGCTTAGCTAGGTATTTATCTATTGAGCTTCCAAATTCCAAATTCGCCTTTTTTTGCAGGTGTTTCATTTCAGTCTGAGACACAACTCAGTATAACGCACCTTTGTTTGATACCACCCGACTGGGTGGGTTCTGACATGACGGGGTGTTATCAGTTGTGTCTGAGAATCAAATGTAAATACCTGGAATGAAACGCAAATCAAAACACGACCTGGTGAATTTGACATGGCACTAATTTGACTGAATTGGATATATTGGCCACCTGACAGTTGCAGTGCTGTGCTGACATCTCTGCATGGGCACCTGTTCACACCCTGATCTGAGCTCGAGCACCACGTGGCAAACCTACAGTTTCCCAAATGGACAATCTAGTGAACAGCAGGACTGAGCTGTCAACTTATCGCCATCTGGTGGTGAGTTGGAGCCACTGGTGGAGGTAGAAGCCGGACAGTCTCAGTAGACCCGTAGGGGTCTGGTGGCAGTGTCTAGCTGAAGCGTCCGTCAGAGGGGTCTTCAGCTCCCACCTCCGGGAGAGCTTTTACCAGATCAGAGGGAGGTTCCACCTCCGTTGTCCACGCAATTGCCCGAAGCCGTGGCGACGAGGTCTCCGGTCCTCGTCGGGGCGTTGGCCGCGAAGAGCATCGGCGGGCCAAGCGTGCTGCAGCCCGAGCAGGTGTGGGGGCAAAAACTCTGACC